>JAOXJP010000001.1:14593135-14608439 GCA_025762735.1 Platanus orientalis
CCACTACTAAATTATGGGGGAGGGGCTGCCTTTAAATAGGCTTACAACTTTAAGAAATTGGAAACTTGCCAAAATTAGAAACTTCCAAAAATTCTAAACTTGCTAGCCAAGTTTTCTAAAAACATAACTTTCTAAAAACTTATTTTTCTAAAAATTAAAACTCAAAACTTCCAAAAACATTATTCCCGTTATTAGTGACCACCCTCTAGTAATTTGGTCATAAATTTCCCAAATTATCTCAAATTTGCGCAATCTTGGTCTCATTAGAAAGATAACTGAATAACCCATCTAATTACATTAAAATCGAGCCAAATAGTCAAGTTTTGACCTTTGAAAAAGTGGGCTGAACATAAAAAACGGGATTACTCTAAAAGACCCAAAGTTTGGTACTATTGACCTTATTACATGGATGCATAAAATGTTGTACACTTAAATCTAACCCTCTTATGTGGAGTTATATGCATAAGTCTTGCTTGATTGTCCGCATCAGTTTTCCTTTTCCTACTAAATTTACTATCATCCTAAAATGTGGCTTCATATACGCTTCGTCATCTTTTTAATATTGCATTTTAGGGATCATTACTTGAGCTAAAAGGTCAACAACTTCATACTTTTCAATTTAGTGACTTGAAACTCTGAGAGTAATCTAATTAATATTGCATAGCAGTGTGATGTTTTTTCTCTTTTGCAAGAGCTGCAGTTTGCTTTTTGGATGACACCCATTTTTGTGTAAGTTGGAGGAGTTAGTGGACCACCTGTTTATGGATTGTCTGGTGGTTTGCAAGTGTGGGACTTATCTTTTTCCTACATTAATGTGTGATGGGTCTTCGCAGCCGATTTTAGGGGTTTAGTCTTTGGATGGAAGATGAGGGGCTTAGTGGATATTTCAAAAATTGTATGGGGGTATTTCCTGGGTGTATGTGGAAGGAGCGGAAAAAGGAGTTTTTGAGAACAATGTGTCCAGTGTTGAGAGTTTGATCACCTCAGGTTATGGTTTTATTCTTGAGCAGGACTCCATTAGGAAGGATTTTCTTGAGATAGCTTGGTACTCTATGTAGGGGACAGGGATTTGATGGCCTGTTTTGTGCTTTTTTCTTTTCTTTGTCTTCTGTTCCTCTTTTTCCCCCCTCTTTTCTGTTGTGTTGCTCTTCATTCACCTCCCTGGTGAATTTTTAATTTTTTCTGTTGTTCTTTCCTTTTATTGAACTGACCGTGTCTCAAAAATTTATAGAAGGATGACATCCATTTTCGAGTGAAATTCACAATCTCTCCAAGATTCTGCCTCCATAAACTACCTGTATATTCCATCATATTTTCACATTTGAGTTTTTTTCTTCAAGAACTAGTAGTTCCGTTGGTAATCAGAGGATAACCATAATCGTTTTCTTTGACTTACAGGTTTTAGCCAAGACCCAAGAAACAACTGTGACATTGAATGTTGTCTTAAATATATTTTATATGCCAATTCATGCCTTTTAATTGGCAAAGAAACTTGATGATGATTTTGCTGGCAAATAGGCAGAATTGCTCTGCTGCATGTTATGATGCTCTTATTACTCTTTTTAAAGAAATCTCTCTCTGTTTCTATTTACTGTTATTACAATGATACTTAAACATTATGCTGCTGGTGCATTTTGTTAGCATTTTTTTTTTCTCAATCTTCATTGGGATACACTTAATTTGATACTGCAGGTTTCAGACGGTGATCATATTGACAGATTGATATCATGCCTGTACATGGCTCTTCCATTTTTTGTGGTATGCGCTAGTTTGACATGGATTTTCTCCTTAGTTTAGTCATGTAAATGATTTCTGTTGTCTGAAACCTTATTTTCTATAGAGGGGTGCATCAAACAGCAAGTTTCTCAACTATTTGAACAAACACATTATACCTGTTTTTGACAAGGTAATATCTTACTTTCTGTCTTTTGTCAACAAACCATGAAAGTTTCATTTTTTGTCATATTATCCTTTTATTTTCTTGTATTCTTCTAGCTTGTTTTCCTTTGTATGGCATGGAGTACTCAATTCCATACCTGCTTCTACTTATATTGAATTTTTTGATGTAAAGATTATCTTTGAACATGCCTTTTACTTGAAGTACAATTAGCTGCATGACATGAACAGTTCTGTTCAATTGACCATACAGTTTGTGATGATATATAAAAGATTTCGTACTCTTGATGCAATCATTGATCAATATGTTTACATTCAGTAGGGATATGCATCCATACTGCACTAAAGGGTACTTACATCTTACTGATAATTTGAATTTTATTCAAGACATAAATTTATTATTGACTCTTGGAAAGATGTGGAGTTTAGTTTTATTGATTATTTGTTTGTCCCATAGTTACCAAGTGAGAAGTGGGAAGTGAGGTTCAATAAATTATTGGGAAACCAGAAGCGAGAAACAATTAAGAAGCAATTCAAGGGTGAGCAAGAAGCAATTGAGGAAGCGGTCGGGAAGCGAGTTAAGTGCAATTTGGAAACGCTTTTAAAACCAATATAAAAAATATTATGAAATAACTAGGAAATGAAAAGATAATAAGAGTTTAATAGATGATGCTTATAGGAAGTAAATAATGATGTCTATAACCAGTAAGTGTTTACTGATAAGTAGGTAATAATAAGTTACAATCAATTATTTGAACTACAGTATAGTAAAGTGAATGAAGTCGATATATTAATAGACAAACCTAAAAACTATACTACTCAAGTACAAAGAATCATGAAGAAGTACGAAGAATCATGACATATAAATCAATATACAAATAATCATGAAAAAAGAATAATTAAGAATTATGTGAAGGTAGTAATTAAACATTAATTTAAATATTATTGTCTTTCATGTAGTTTGGTTTATAAATGTATAAAGAACCATACCTTAGATTTTACCTTACACAAGATTTTTGTAGATAACAAGGCATCTTTGAGTCAGACTATTGAAGGCCTTGTATGAAAAGTTGAAAACCATCGGGTTTGAATCTTTATTATTGAATTTTTGGATTGTAATAAAAAAAAGGTAAACAATAAAATCAATAATAATTTTTTTGCTATAAAATTACTACTAAATCACATGGGAAAATGTTTTAATTAATGTTAATAGGGTTTATGTAAATTTATTTTTGCATTTTGGATGGCTTCCCAATAGGTTATTGAATTAGTTACCACTAGCTTCTCCAAATGCTTCCAAAACAACTACTTCAGCTATAAATGAAGAGAAGAAGAGGTGGGAAGTAGCTTCTTGAATCGTTTCCCGCTTGTTCCTCCAAATGCATCCTCTTGCTTTCCAAAATCATTTTCACTCTCTTCTCCAATCGCTTCACCACGCTTCCCAGTACTCGGGGAACTGGAATCGAATTGGCTTTCGAAACTAGCTTTCCTACAACTATGGTTCGTTCATATGGGATTTGGATGCTAGTGGAGAAAGTGGATGATGGAATGTGATCCTATTACTTTTTTGGATTTTCTTTTGTATTCCATAAGCTCTAGAAAGCTACAGAAGGGACACCTTCTATTCTTTTTTCTTTTTTTTTGATAAATAAGGAAATATATATAAAAAAAGAGGAAACTGCATGAGAAGTACATCCCCTCAAGGGAAAACCGGAGAATCCCAGCTAAACATCCAGTCAGCAAAAGAAATATTAGAGAACATAGGAAGATGAACCATCAAGAGATATAAAGAGGAAAAAAACCGAATCCATCATCTTTGCTGAGTTCATCCAATTATCTTCAAAGATTCTTGTGTTCCTTTCCTTCTATATGTTCCAACCTAATGCAAATGGCACACACCACCAGATCATCTTTCCTTTCATAGATGGGATACCCTGAGGGGGTTGACTCCATTCTTGGATAACTTCCTGTAGGCTCCCTTGTAAAGCCCATCGGCATCCAAACAGCCAAAGAAAATAATACCAAAGGGAAGAAGCCACCGGGCATTGGACCAACAAATGGTCAGCGGTTTCCTCAGCCGCCAAGCACATCACACATCTGTTAGGCATAGCCATTCCTCTGGCAATAACTTTATCCACTGTTAGAATCTTTCTTCAGAATGCTAACCACAAGAAAACACACATTTTCGGAGGCTAGGGGGCTTTCCGAAAGAAATTCCACACACCAAATTGCGAGTCCTCTCCTTCAAAAGTTTTTAGGTAGGAATTCATTGAGAAGCAACAATTACCATTTGCTGCCCATAAGCGACGATAGCTGATGTAAATGTTTCCTTGAGTTACCGGCCCATAAGGTACACAGGGTTCTTAGCAAGATAGTTTCAGAAATTTCCCATCTCCTTCATACTCAGGACCTCGAAGGATGCAAGCTGCATCTAGAAGGCCTTATTTGGTGCTTTGTTGTTATTTTCGGGCCTAAGGTCAACCTAAAGAAGAGTCTCTTGATTGGGAAAGGTGGAAACAAGGATGGTTTGTTTGATGAGTGTGCATGAAGGAAGCCCAAGGTGCTCCTTGGCAACTTTTTATCACTTACCTTGGTCTTCCACTAGAAGATGGATTGATTTTTGAAAGTTATGCAATGCCATAATTGAATGATTTGGAAGTAGGTTGTCCAGTTGGAAGCACAGTAACCTTTCTTTGGGAGAAGAGTTAGTTTGATAAAAGATACTTTAGTTAGTTTTTCGATTTCTTTGTCCAACATGATGGTTTTGCAAGTCAGAGTTGAATAAAGCTCTCTCTGGTATTGTAGAGGAGAGTAAGTCATTTCAAAAGGATGGATTTCCATGAGTTTTTATTTTTTTGATCTTATGAAGGTAGGAGTTTGGAAGGACATTATGAAGATTTTGTCAACCATATCAGATTCAAGGTAGGAAGTGCGAAAGGATCCAGGAGGCTGAATGAATTTGGCATTTGGGCTTATTATGCCTCCGTTTATACAAGATTAGTCTTACCAAAGATCTTCCAGTAAATCATTTTTTTGTTTTTTGTTTTTAAATTCTAAGTGGGTCTGTGGCATGGAACCCAACTTTTTTTTTTTTTGGAAGTGTTTGATGGAGTCTGGAGTGATGACTGCCAAGGGGACAGACTCCCGTTGTTGTAGGTAAAGTTGAGTTGTTGATCAGGGTCCACCCCCTGCGGGAAATTCTCTGTGAAGACTAAAAAAAAAAAAAAAGAAAAAAAAATTGGATGCATTTTGGGTGATGTAGAGTGGAATCAATCACTTGGGGTTTGGTGCTTGACAAGATTTGACTATTTATCATCTAATTCATAAAGGAATGCAAACCCCCAATAGGTGTGTCATTTGCAAAGTTCAAGGGAAAAAATTAATAATTTCTTCATCAGTTACCCTACTGCTTGGGTAGTTTGGAGCTTTTTCTTCTCTCATTTTATGATGTTGAGGGGCATTCCAAGGTTCATTAAGGAGGCATTCATAACTTGGCCAAGGGTCAATTTGGTGTGAAAGGGAATTTCCTTTGGAAGATCCTGATGTTGTTTGTTGGGGTCTATTGAAGGAGACTAACAAATATTTTTCAAGTGAGAGTTGCATTTTAACCCCAGGATATGCATGAATGTGGTTTGGTTTTTGTCCAAATGGACTAGTTTTTAAAGGAGCTTATAAGATTCAAAGGGTTTTTAGAAGGCTTGGAGTAATCTTATTTTATGATTGTTCCATATCTGTATTTTCTGTATATGTTAGGTAGTCTTTTTCCCGCCTTCGTATACACAGTTAATTGTACTTATTTCAACCACAGCAAAGCTTTATCCCTATTAATTTGGCTGGCTTGACTACACGACTCCTGTTCCGCCATTTGTACTTCATAATCAGAGGCAGGAAAAAATAAAAAACAGCAAGATATAATTTTTTTTAAGGGGGCTTCTGTATGCATTTTTAAAAAAAAATGTGTTATGCTAAGAAAATTATTGATGGAAATGATATCAATTTAGAATATATCTGCTTGAGATGGTTGATTGTTTGGCATTGTTGAAAACATTTTATCGACTACAACCAAAGCATGCAGATCATGTGCTTTTCTTACTTACCTCTTTTCCTTTCCATTTATTCCCCTTTCTAAACACATAGGACCTAATTTTTGCTTTTGGGCACTTAATTTCTTGTACACAAAAGGCCCTACCAAACAATGTTAATTAGTTTTTTTTTTTAATTATGGGTGCTTAATGCTAAAAAATGCGACAGAACACAGCATTTTGTCACCTCCTTAATCAAAATTTTCAAGTATTTTATGTTGTGATCACAACCACATTTTCTTCATAAATCATTTTGAGGTCATTATGCTTCAACATGTATCATTGTGATAGAATTATTCGACAGCTACTTCATTAGCACATTTCAAAGAACTTACGGAGCTGCCTTTATTTATTTATTTATTTTTTACTGATTCAAACTATTACTTTCATTAGAGGTGTCAATGAGCTGAGCATTACCCATCTTAACTCAGGCTCGCCACACAAGGATCATGAGCTTGAGGGCTGAGCTCGCCTCACCAAACCCAAGATGAATGAGTGATGTGATGCCATGACATGATGTTTACTCAAACCCTTAACAAGCTGATACTAGTACATCTTGGCTTAGGCTCACTTAGCGAAACAAGCTCAATTGGAGGCTCAGGCTCAGTTCATGACGAGCTGAGCCAAGTGACAGCCCTAACTCTCATCCTTCTGCATCTCTAGATGTTAGGGAAGGAGTGACAATTTCATGTAGATTTTAGAGCTTTTCTTTTTTTCTTTTTTCCCGTTCTTTTTTATATTTTTAATAGATGAATGAGGCTTCTAAGTTTTGTGGGTTATAGTCCCTGTTATTTATTTTCTATTTTTTATGCTTTAGCCTTCAAGTGTTACTTGATTCTTACGCTATTTAATTTTGGTCTAATGATGACATTTCTCTGTCAGCTTCCTGAAGAAAGAAAACTGGACTTGCTCAAGAACCTTGCAGAAAGTTCACCTTATACAACACCACAGGATTCACGTCAGCTTCTTCCATCTGTTGTTCAGCTTTTAAAGGTATACATTTTTGTGGAAAATATAGAGTGTTTCTATCTTGAAAAGTTTGTTTTTGGTGTTCTGAATTCATATGAAGTCCTTGGAAACACCTTTGCTTCTATGCTCATCTGTTGACGTTCTTGCATTAACATTATGGAGTGTTAAAATTTTCCATGCAGACTCTTTACATAATGATAGCTATTAGTTTTGGGCTACCACTTCTGTACCATATTTTACCTTAAAACAGTTTCTTTTGCAGTATAAAGTTAAAGCTTTTCTTCTATAGTGGCCCATCTCACTATGATATGTTTTTATTTATTTACTTATGTATTTATTTTTTATTTATGTATTACTCTGATTTTATTAATTACTATTGTTACTATTATTATATTTTGCAGAAATACATGCCTCGGAGAAAGACTGGAGAAGAGACGAACTTTACTTATGTTGAGTGCTTGTTGTATGCCTTTCACCATTTATCTCATAAGGTGATTGATCTGCTCTGATCCATATGTTTTGTCAATGTTCTTCCATGTCAGTTATTTCTAATTGATGATTATTAAATCCATGTTATCTTACAGACTCCTAATGCCACAAATAGTCTCTGTGGTTACAAGATAGTGACTGGTCAACCATCAGATAGGCTTGGAGAGGATTTTTCAGAGTACTTTAAAGATTTCACTGAGAGGTACCTTATGCTATCTGGTTTTTCTTGTCTAATTTCATATCCATTAAAAATTCTATTTTTTCTCATTGAATACAAACCCTGGATAAGAAAGAAAAGACCTTACCGATTTAGGATTTTCTTGGTAAAAATTCATTTCTAGCCAATCCAGGTAAGTCCCATCAATAACCAAACTCTTTAGCTTCAGTATATACTGGTGTATCTCCATAAAAGTTCATTGTCACTTCTCCAGATTCGTCTACTACATATGACCCTTCTTAAGCATGCGCTTAAGGTGTTGTTTCTCCTTCTAGCATTAGCTATATAATTAAAGAGTATCATGTTTTCCTCCCCTAAGTTTCCTCGCTCTCGTTTTTTACATCAGCAAATTTGCCTTATCCAGCATTAGCCTGGTATTGAAGAGGAAGTTGCTTTGTTGTCTCAGCTGAGTTGGTGAATTTTGCTTCCCCTTTGTTGGGGGTGTTGTGGTTGCAACCTTCTTTTATTACCTTCTGTTGGCCTTTACTCTCTCTATCTCTCTCTTGTTTTTGTTTTGTTTTTGATTTTGACTTAATGGATTTGGGCGGTTTCTTGGGGTTTCAATTGTTTTTTCCTTTGTCTTCTTTAGTAGCTGGCTGTGGTCCTCTTTAATGATAATCATAGCACTCTTCTTCAAAATGTCATTTTTTTTTTTTTAGCTTCTTTCATATCACTCCTTATTCTGTTGCAGAGGGTGAGTTTCCCCATGAATCTAGCAAGTCCTTCAAGCTCTTTTCTTCAAACGAAAAATATGTTCTTTGAACACTAACAATAATCCAAAATGTTAAAGTACATGATACAGTAAGGTTCAAAGGTTCCTTGCTCAGAATTTTTAGGCCCTCATCTTTAGTGGAGTTACATGTGGTACAGTAATCCCAGTCTGGCCGATTCCTTAGGCTAATGGGTTTTGAGTTTTGGTTGTTCAAAACACTAGTGAAGGTGCTCCTTTGTCAACCACATGGTTTAGAGCATGCATCCCCATATAAAATAGCAAAGGTCTTATAAAAAAAGGATGCTGGAAAAATTCTGGGCAGTGCAGTTAATGAGGTTTTATTGATTTTCTTTAAAGATTTAGGTGTTCTATATCAATCGTGTGATATGGAGGAAGTGGTGAGGTGGTGTTTTCGTGATGAAGAAGCAAAGTGAATGGAAGGCTAGGTAACTGGCTGGAATATAGACTTATGACATGAAAGTGAAGTGCATGGAGGGATTTTAGAGCTTTGGAAGATGGGTTTTAGCCAAGGGAATTTCAAGAAACCAGAAAAGAAAAGAAAAGAAAGAAGAAGAAGAAATAGGAGAAGGAGAAGAAGAAAGAGTAGAAGAGATACATACCTTAGGAGAAATCACCAAGTCCTTGATCTTGGAAATCACTAACCAAGATTTCAAGCCATGGCATGAAGAAGCTTGAAGAATGGGAGAAAACTTCACTCGTGTTGGGAGAAATCCATTAGAAAATTCTTATTCATATCATTGATCGAACTAGGGAGGAACTGCCCTTTAAATACAAAACTCTTCCCCACGATTTAGGAGGAGTTCGATGGCTCTCTCCCCTTTCTAAAATCGTTATACACAATTGCCCTCCCCCCTTTTATAACCAAAAAGTAATAAAGAGACCAAAATACCCCCACTTAAACAAAAAGAAAATACCCAATATGTCCTAAGTCTACTAAACTTAAAAATCCATCTAAAAAAGTCTATAAAAACTACTAAAACTCTAGTAAAACCTCGATAAATCAAATCAAACATTTTCTAACTTGCTCTCATGATCCTCCTTGCTCCTCTCCATGTGTGGACTCCACCAAGGCCTTGTGTGGACTCCACCTTGGTTCCATGTCCTCATCAAAATGTTACAGAAATAGGACTTGTCACTATAATACTATCGGACTTTCAGACCAACTTAGAAATTAATAATTATAAGTAAAGACTAAACTTCTAGAGAATAGTAAAATCAAGAGTCTTACTAAACTACAACTAATGGTAGTGGAAACATAGACTCATGGATCTTTTCCTTGGCCTGCTAGACTGGATTTGATGGCTTCAAATATGGACTCTTAATGTCAACAAATTCATATATAGGCTGTTTTACGTCCCTCATCGGTTATGTGAAAAGGGTGGGGGGGGGGGGGAGAGAGAGAGAGAGATCAGCTTTTGACATAGAAAAACTCTTGATAGAAGATTGCATGGAGGATCCTGCAGACCTGTATATGCAGCATTTGTGTAGTTGTGCAATTGGTAGAGCATCTGTAGGATCTAACAGATGGACGAATATGCTCCAATACTCTTGGCATTATTGTCATTGCTCTCCCATATGAAGGCTGATTGTCTTCTGGCTTTATGCAAGTGGAATACATACAACAGTTTAGGTTCCAAATTAGTTAGGTTTATGAGATGAGATGATTGTTACCAAAAGTTGACCTTTTATTCTCTTGATACTTTAACGATGCTCCCAAAATACTTGTCAAACTGGAAAAAAAAGTTATTGTGAATTGTTTTCTCCTTTTGTTTTTTGTTTGGGTTGGGGAGGGGAGGGGTGGGGGTTGGGGACATTCCATCATATGTTCTAGCATCCAAAAGAATGTAATAGATTGGCTGATCGAGATCATTAGATTGATTGGTTCTTAGCATTGAAGTTGTCCTGGGCACTACTATTTGAATGGTAGGTTCCATCAACCTGCACATGTCCATTGCCCAGTTATGGTCATTTGAATGGAGGGTTCCATCCATTAGCGCATGTCCTGGTAGGCTGGTACAAGGACCGTTTCACCCTCTGAATTTCTCCATCCGTAAATGATAACTAGTTGGGGTGGGGGTGGGATGGGGTCAGGGAGCAAGAGATGCATGGACTAAACAAAATTGAGGAAAATTTCAAGGAGAACAAAACAGGAACGAAAAGTTATTAATATTTTGTAATTTAATCAAAATATTATAATTGTCACATAAAGATAATATAGGTCCTAAAAAAACTGTGGAAGCAATTTAAAGAGAAAAATGGTCAGGTGGCAAAATTGATATTCCTCAAATGTAGGTAGTAGTGGAAATGAAGTTTCCTTTTTTGAGATGATTGGAATTGATATTATTATGATTGATGATGGTGCAGGTTGACTACTGTAGAGGATCTAGCTAGGGCCACAATGAAGAAATTAACCCAGGGAATGGCAGAGCACAACAAGGCAATGGCAGCAGCTAAGACTGATGAAGAAAAGGCTAGCATTGTGAGTGTTTTTTTTTTCTCTTCTATTGGGAGTTGGCATGGTCTCATGTTGAGCTATTTAATTATTGTACTTTACAATCATATTGTACACTCCTTGCAGAAGATAAAAAAGCAGAATACTACGACAGGATTGCGAACCTGCAATAACATACTGGCAATGACACAGGTGAACGGAAGATAGATTATCTTGTTTTTCACATACGTTTGATTCTGTATGCATGTTTGAACTGATTTTTTTCATGCTGTGTACTATTTCAGCCATTGCATTCAAAATCACCTTCATTTATTGGGGATAAGAAAATCAATTTGTCATGGAAAGAAGCAGCAAAACCTTCAACGCCTTCAATCAATGCTGCAGCAGGGTAAGGAGAGAGTTTCCCCTTATCTTCATCTCACGTTCTTTGTGCTTCCATACTAATTTCCTGCACTTGCCTTGTAGTGGGAAGCGAACTGCCACTGCCACTAATGGTTCAAGTGCTGCTGCAACCAAAAAAGGACGAGGTGAGGGTGGTGTGCAGAACCAGCTTGTGAATAGGGCATTTGAAGGTTTGTCACGTGGTGGAAGAAGTGGTGCAAGAGGCAGGGGGTGGGGTGGGCGTGGAAGAGGAAGAGGCTATCGTTAGTTTTGGTTTGCTCCCAAGTAAGCATACCCATCCACAAAAGTGTCACTGAATGTATTAATTTTTTCTTCTGTTTGTATTGAACCTTTTATTAATTTTGAATCTTTGATACCTTTAGAAGAAAACTAGTTCTAGGTTTAACCAAAAAGAATCTGATGAGAAGCTGAGATTCATTTGGGACTAAGATCATTGTTAAATTTTTCTAAAGCATGTCTAACTAGAGCAGGTCAGAAGGGATGAGGCTTTACCTTTCCATTTCCATATAATTTGCTGATTATTGCAGCGGCCTGTAAAAGGGAGGAAAAGAGAGATTAGGAACCTTATATTATATTTTCCCTGTTTGCTACTAATTGCTCAGAACTCTTTGGACGGTCAATTGTGGTGCATTCAATCTCAATGAGCAACTCTTTGTAGCATTATGTTTATATTATTTCATTTCTCACCTTAAGCCTATAAATGGCATGTTGATTATTCACCAGAGTAATAAGTCGGTTCCATTCAATCAAGCGTTGGATTTTGCAACCTTTAATAATTTGGCTCATAGCGGAAATTCCTGTATGGTCATTACTAAAAACAGCCAAGGATTGATCTGTTTCTTACAATTTTCTTAGTTTCATGGCCTGTGTGTTTGGTCTCTAGGTATATGGCCTTTGCTGGACTTGAGTGGAGATCTCCAATTGCTTTAGGGAATTGCAGCCATTTCTAGACTTAAGACAGCATTTTTTTTTCTTCGATAAGTGAACAAATTTTATTGAAAAAAGATGAAAACATGAAATACAACAAACAAGAACCGAACTAATTAAAAAGGAATACAATAACCATTGAAATGCACAAAGTTGAGGCACGCCCCAATTCGCAAGAGAATCGGCAATGGAGTTTTGTTCCCGAGGAGGGAACAATCTAAATCTGAAGCGATATTCAGAATTTCACATACCAAGCTCCACATGCGTCAAGAGTGACAATCCTTGCCTTGGCCCCAGCTGATAACTACTTCTTGAGTCTCCCTCAATAATGCAATCCGATGCCCGTGGTCTATAGTTCTTTAAGCCCTTTCAACATGTTTTGGGTTTCTGCCTCGGTAGAGTCACAATGACCAAGCGAGCCACTTATAACTTTATATGCAAAACCTTAATGATTACGAACCACACCCATACCCCGCTGACTCGGATTACCTTTAGAGGTGCCATCGAAATTTAGCTTCAAAGAACTATGGGGAGGAGGTTTCCAATAGTCATCTTTACGATTTTGGGAGGATGAAAGTGAGTAAGAGATGGAAGTTTCCCAATCTGTTACAAAATCCGAGAGGAAAGTGTTTTTGAACTCCAATGTAACATATGATCAGCTCCCCACTTTCCTTATGATTGTCTCAAGCACCTCTTCTGCATTCCTCGTTTTATTGAGGAATATTCTGTTGTTCCTCTTCTTCCAAATACCCCAAAAAATGGTGTGCACCAAACATTTTGCAGTCACGAGGTCATACCATGCCAATTCTAAGAATAGAATAGCTGTGACACTTTTTCCGGCATTACCCAATTAATTCCCATTCTAGATAGGAAGTAGGATCAAATCTTGTCAGTGAATGAGCAATGTACTAATATACAATGAATCGATTCTTCATCCTTATGGCAAAACACGCACCAATAAGGGGATAAGTGCATGAATGACTCTTCTTTTTGAAGCATATCCATTGTGTTTATCCAATCAAGAGCTACAGTCCATGAAAAAGCTTTTACTCGTGGAGGCGCATCGGGTTTCTAGATCGTCCGATGAGGAAATGTAGAAACTGAGATATTAAGAAAAGATAGAGCAATAAAGAAAGATTTGAAAGAAAACTTTCCAGAAAACTCAAGAGTCCAAACCCCTTTGTATGCAATTCTTCTGGACAAAAATTCATCCTGAAAAGATTCTAGATGGGAGGTAACTGATTGAGCTTTCCAATCAAATGGTTCTCTTGAGAAGATGAGGTTCCATGATGGGCCATGATCAAAATTAGATAGGATTTTAACAAACTTTGCCTCTTTTTGAGTAGAAACGCGAAACAACTTGGGGAATAAAGACTCCATAAGGGAATTCCCCCACTAAATATCATTACAAAATTTGATGGAATGATTATCACCAAGTGCAAACCAAGTGTGGGGGAGAAATAGATGATATAATTTGCAAATGTTTTTTCACAATAAAGACCAAGTGGAAGAGTGAATGTGGGAACAATCTCACCCATTAGAGTGCAACCCGTATTTACGAGATATTGTGGATTGCAATAATGAGTTTCTTTCGATAGGAAACTGTCAGAGCCATTTACCTAGCAAAGTCATGTTTCTTTCTTTGATTCTACCAATCTTCAAACCCCCCTCCAGCTTGGAACGACACACTTCCTTCCAATTAACCAAATGACCGGTCTTCTCCATACCCCATACCCATAGGAAGTCTCTTTGAAGCTTCTCCACTTGAAAACATATTTTCACCAGCATCTTGAACAATGACATGTAGTTTATCGGGAGATTGGAGATAGCGGCTTTGATTAAAGTGATCCTTCCTCCCAAGGAGATGTAGTTTCTTTTCCAGCAATCCAATTTGTTATGAATTCGTTTAATCACAAATCCGAAAAGGAAAGAGATCAAGGACGTCTACCTATGGTAATCCCAAGTATTTCAATGGCCATACATCAGTTTTGCAACCAAGAATTTGACCAAATTGAGAAAGCTCATCTCCTTTTCAACACCAGCTAGAGATGTTTTTGACATCTTAATTTTGAGGCTGAAAATTGTATCAAAGCTTTTTAGAATATCCTTAAACATGCATACTTAGAAAGCTTTTGCTTTTAGAAAACACATTGTGTCATCTACAAACTGAAGGTGGTTGACTGAGAATCCCTCATTTCCAATAGTGAATCCTTCAATGATCCCTCTATCTTTGGCTTGAGCCATTAGTTTACTTAGGCCATCCATCACTACTGTGAAAAGGAGAGGAGAGAGTGAGTCACCTTGTTTTAGCCCTGTGGAGGATTCAAAAAAACCGTTAGATGTACTATTCAACAATATGGAGAAATGGGGATGGTCTAGACAACCTGAGATCCATTTAATCAATTTATCCCCAAAACCTTTCTGCTCCAACACCCATTTCAAAAAATCTCAGTCCACCCTATCATAGGTTTTCTCAAAATCAATCTTGCACACAAGGCCTGAAGACTTGGATTTTAACTTCCCATTAACACATTTGTTTGCAATTAGAGTGCTGTTAAGAATTTGCCTACCCTTTACAAAGGTACTCTAAGAGTTAAGAACCACCGCTTCAACAGCCCCCATTAAGACGAGCATTTGTGTTATGGGTCTCTAGTTTAGGCATCATTATTGTGTGTCTACACAACTTGGTGTTTGTGGATCTAATGGATCTACTGAGGTTCCTTAATCTTTATTAACATATTTTCCATAGGGCTCTGCAGAGGCCAAAGGCATGAATGAAATGGCCCATTAATGGAAACTTGACCCCTTGATGAATAAGTGTCATTTCATCATGGTGTTGCTTCTCACTTATTTCTTCCTAAGATGTGCTTTCTTCTTGTAGAAGTGCTGTTCCTGGCAGCCAAATGTTTGTCTGCCACAGCAAGAGCAAAATATAGGTGATCCTTTGGGTTTTCTTTTCTTAGTGATAAGGATAAAAAAGTATGGTGACATGTTCATTCAATTCGGAGATATGGCTCTACTAACAATACTTTGAAAATAAATAGAAATGTTATAACTGGTAGAGGTTTTGTAAGTTGCAACCAGTGGAGGAGCCACATAGGAGCAAGGCTGCCCCCCCCCAACACTGTCTGAGTACC
>JAOXJP010000001.1:14608539-14628900 GCA_025762735.1 Platanus orientalis
GTGTGTAATCATGCTCAACATAGATTGAAATTTTCATAACAGTTCACATCAAAATTTTCATAATTTTTATAATATTTGGAAGCATTCTAGTGAAATTTTCATTAATCCTCATGACTGATAATCCATCAAAATCAAAATTTTGAACCTTGGATAGGTCTAGAATTCAAACCTACATCTCAACATTTTTTTTTAATTCATGGGCCAGCCCGAGGCCCGATCAATTAATGAGGGCCGGGTCCAAACCCCGACCCGAGCCCACCCCTACGGGCTTAAGCCCTGGCCCGATCCTGGTCTATAATTTAAGGGCCGGGCCCAGGCCTACCATGGTCTGGCCCATGCCCACCCCTAATTATGGGCCAAAATAAGCCCCCAAAATCCAAACCAAATGCCAAATCTTTTTTTGCTTTTTTCTTAAGGCCACAAGCTCCCAGTTGCTTTGGAAAATCAAGGGATATAATTATGTATTGCAATTGGATTGGAATCTTTTTGTTATGGAATTGTGATTGAAAGCATATGATAAAGGTGATGAAAAATACTCACTAATAATACATTCATTCTAATCCAATAGTTGAGTATCGTCAATCATGTAAAACTAATCTTTACACTGTTTGTAGGCATTGACAAAAAAAAAAAAAAAAGATTATATAATTACATAACAATTAAATAAAAAAATTGGTAATATTAATTTTTATGAGAATGTAGGTTGGTAACACGGTCCTATGTGACTACAGTAACTATCATTGAAAAGAAATAAAAATGAAATAGAAGAAGAAAAAGCATCAAAGTTCATTTTATTAGATACACTCTCACAAACTAATACATATTTGTCAAGGTGCATTTTGTTGAAACACCCTAAAGATGTTTTTTTCGTTTCATGTGATTAGGCTCTCGATGATAATCACTAAATATTAAGTTGCATAAAATTTGTTGTCATCAAGCTAATCATAGAGTACCTGACCTTCCAATCACATGCAACCATATGGACCAATAATAATTAATAACTTATCCCACCTTTTTATATACAAAACCCCCTTGCAAGGAGAGCAAATCATCTATAGTTTGAAATCATATTACAATTCAAACAGTCATATCTGCAGCCACAATTTTTTTTATCAAACTATTGAAGAAATTCATTAAAAAAGAAAAAGGAGAAGTTCACCTGTAAAAAGAACAAAGCAAGAGAGAGAGAGAGAGAGAGAGAGAGAGAGAGGCCAAAGAAAGCCAAAACTAATACAAGGTCATAAAATTCTATATAGACTACAAAGCATACCACCTACTAGAATCGAACTCCTTCCAGATTGAGCACCACTCATGAATAGAATTGTAGGTGAGAACACAAAGCTCATCTAAATTTAAGGTCTCAAAGATTCTCTTGTTTGTCTAATTCCAAATGTTCCAACAAAGGGCAATAGGAAAATAGTTACATACAACTTTGGGAATCTCTTCCATACCAATAAGATACCACCTAGAAACAAGGAGATTTAAGACCTGCATGAAAATCCACACAACCCCCATATGGGAAAGGAAAGATTTCCAAAACCTTTCGGATCAGTAGGTAATGAATAAACAAGTGGTCCATTGTTTCTTATGCAGAATAATAACACAACACACATTTATTCACAACCACAAATGCGGGTGTCATTTTATTGGAGTTAGAAATTCAAATCTTGAGAGTGTTAAATCACACCCATGTTTTGTGGCTATGATAGGTCTGTTTGAATTATAAAGGGATTTCATATTGTAGACGATTCCCTCTCCCTTGTAAGCCTTGAAATGTAAATTTTTGCATTCATTATTTATTTCCAAATAATCACTCTGAATAGTGGTTGGCATGAATCCTCCATAGATTTAATGGTTTCAATGCAAGCCTATTGAATTGAATCCACATAAAAGGTATACTTGACCTTTGTATTGGCATGAATCTACCCTTTAACACCAAGTCAACAGTTAAAGAAAAATCCATATATAATGAGATTAACTTTTCCATATATAATGAGATTAGCTAAATGGGACCTTATAATTAAATAGAAGAAGAAGAAAACAAATTTACAGAGAAAAGCAGTGGAGAAGCCACATGGGGACAGGAGGGGGCCATGGCCCCTCTAAACTTTTGAAAAAAACCCTAATCTATACTATTTGGAAAAGAGTGCAAATGTTTTATCCAATATTTTTTGTCCTACTATGTCTTTTATCATAGTCTGACATCTGATTTTTTTGAATTTGGTGTCTTTTTTAATTGAAGAGCAAATGTTCATTTCAACACTTGTTTTACTGTTTTAACCCTATACACACCATTTTTCTTAGTGCGGATTTGATGTACCCCTTAACAAACGCCTAATGTCTGTTCATATGCAAGGGTGGACACATGGTGTTGAAAAAGTAATTTACACTTTTAGGGGGGATTTCCACTTTTTCAACACCATGTGTCCGCCCTTGCATATGGGAGGACCTTAAATGTTTGTTAAGGGGCCCCACACCAAATCCGTGGGGCATTTTTATAGGTATCTATTTTTTTCATTTGAAAACTATTTTTACAGTTTTAACCTTATGCACCCAGCCTTTGTGCATAGGATACAGTAAGATATACAAAATCCTGGACATTATATTTTTCCCCTTAGGAAAAACCAATATATGTTAGGTTAAAAGATCGCTTATTCTCAAATATTTTGTATTCTTAGATTTTGAAAAAATATATATTAATAATGAATTGATTAAAAGTAATAATGTTGGAAACAGTTTTAGTTGCCCAGATTTAAAAATCTGACTTGGTGGATATATTTGAGCCAAAATAAAAGTGGGATCCACAAGTTTTTTGGGGTGGGTCCACATGGGTTCTTGCCCCCGTGTCTGTTTCATACAAACATGAACATGGTTACTTAATTACAATTTTTTGGTTTCGTGTTTATTCAAACACTATGGGGTGTGACTATGTCTGTTCTGAACATATATGAACAAGTGTATAAATAAATCCTCCCTCATTCATTTTATTAATTTGATTCCATAAATCTGAAATTAGGCATATAGAGAGCATTATAGTGTGATGTAAGAAAGAGAGAGTACAACACAAGTTTGATTTGCTAGGCACATAGATTGTAGTGCTTCTTTTATGTGTAGTAGATTATTGTATCGTAGGAGACAGATGTCCGAGATGATCGTAAGCACCAATGGGAGGGGCAAAATCTTTTTTAAGGACATAGTGTCAAACACTAGCCTTGATCAATTATGGGTTTGTTTTTGTTAATTCATCCAGACAAGTAAGTCGTTCTTTTCATTTTATTTCAAGTCTTTAATTTATATGAAATAAATACTTGTTTACAAAATAATGCATATTATTCTTTATACATAGAATACAGTAACAACAATCTTAAGACAAATTTCCTTTTTTGCTATATTCAATTTTTTTTTAGCTTTATAAATGTTTTTTCTATGTTATTTTATAAAAATATGTGAGTGTTGACAAGCTCAAAATCATGAAGATTCTAAAGACACTAAAAGATTAAGTGATTTAGATGTAACAAATAAATTAAAAGAGTTCCATTGCATCAAAATTCAAAACAAATAAGTTACTTTACTTTATTTTTATATTTTTAAATTCTTAGCATAAATATGGGTTATTATCTTTGGTATTTAAACCAAACACAAGAATGCGTGATAGGTTAAATATGTGAAAAGATTTTGCATATGTAATTATCTTATAGGCATCATTCAAGTGATATTAAGGATTTAAAATCAATTATATTGATCATATTTTAAATATAGTAACTTGTATGTTTATCATATGTTTTGTGGGTGATCTCTTAAAATATAGGAAATGATATTTCATGGATTTTGATTATTTATTGGTGAAAAAACACAAATCTACAACCATTGAATAAATCAATAAAAACATTCACATATAGATAAACATAATTATGAATGTCATTGCAATGTGTAAATCATTAGGTTTATGATCATAATGATCTTACCCACCATAACAAAATAATTAGTATGAACAAGCTATACACCAATATGTTTGACACACCTATGAAGGTAAGGAGTAGTTCATAAACATAATGATCAATCTGAAATAGTTAAACGGTCATTTTAATTATTTTTATTATTTTAGACCAACAATATATAAAATTATAGATAAAACCAAACTTTAACTAGAATAATAATTGTACAACATAAAAATTATTTATATCAAAAATTAAATAAATCAAACAAAACTCTATTTTTTTTGCTTTTATAAATACTAAAAGGCTCTAATTATAGATCTCATTTTTTTGGTATTTTTTTTAAATTAAAATTTTCAATCCATCTATTTATAATCACTAAGTCCATTATCAAAAGTTTAAATAATTACCTTGATTTAAACCTTCATAAAAAAATCAACTAAGATAAATTTCATCTTAATCTATTTACTCGTGAGCATAAATTCTTTTGAGATTTTTATCTTCAATTTTAATTAATAATATTATATATTTTTTCTTTTGACACACAACACACTCATGGATACTTAAGGTTGCAGATTTCAAGAAGTTGAACCATGAATTTAATGCAAACTCATTTGTCTTTATAAATAAATATATAGGATTTCAGTTATAGCCATATCATAAGTTCTTGTCTCTTATTTCCAAACAAAAAACAACATTGCTAAGATTTATCATGAGAGCATAAATCTGTCATTATAAAAAAAAATATAACTTAAATAATAGAGGTTTGGGTCAGTGAATAAAAATAATTGAGTTTGTTGTGTTTGTCTTGGTAACCAAAAAAATCCCTTATAGGTTTGTAATTACTATTAACACCATTAATTAATTTTTTTTTTAATAACATGTCAATTGATGTATTAGACAATTTACAACATCATTTACGTAAAACAAAATTCCTCAACTTATAATATACAGTATGAAAAAAAATACTATATTGTAGTGGAATTCAACTATGTATAATTTTTCATTATACATAAAAATTAAATTTATTTGTAATTTTTTTAATTAAAATATTGTTTAATATTGTTGTACATATTATGATGATTTCACAATAAACTATTCTTAATAAAAATATTAAATTAATTTACAGATAATAGTAATCAAATAATTCCCCAAACATGTATACTAAAATATAAATATATTTATATATAACAATATCTTGGAGATGATAATTCAATTAAATGCAAAGTTCTAGTATCAACACATATGTAATCTCAAAAAAAAAAAAAAAAAAAATCTTATTAGTTTGTTAAGGCGCTCTAATAAAAACTATCATTAAACGGTATTCGCCACTTACATGGTGCGTTAGGATATTTGCTGGTGATCGCTTCAAGATTCAATGACAAAAGTCCTTTTAAAGTCGCACTCTAATGAAGAGGGGTAAACAATGATCAATGGTTAGCAATCCAACTTAACATAATGTATTAACAAGAAACATTTTAAACAAATTAAGAGGGCAAATTCTCTTCTTTGTTTTTCTTTTCATTTTTTTTTATCTCACAATTGTATTTTTTTATATTACTTATATATGTTGTCATGTCCCGAAACTCATATTAGTAGGGCCATGAATTTTAGCACATGACATTACATCATTTTTCACTTTATATTCATTCTTTCATAACCTGTATAAAGTTTTTACTTTTTTTACATTCATACACAACAAAATAATACGTCATTCACTTTCCTCATGATTACATGATTAATCACACTTGTATAGGTCTGACTTGTATAAAATCTTATAATTCATATACCATAATCTTGTAAATAATCGATAAACATTGTCTAGCATCCCCATTAAAATTAAATGAATAGTCTGACATAATCAAATCCATTAATTGAAATCAAATACTAAAATTTTTAACTTATTACATCCCTTAAACTTTAAATTGAAATGACTGAACTGAAATAAATAAAATATCTAATTCAAATAACTTGAATAAATATATAGTCGGTCACTAGCTCTTTATATCTAGAACCGCTACGCTACAATCTCCTTATTATTTGTGTTATCAAATTATGGCAAGTCTAACAAATTTAGCAAGAAAATAGTAAACTAAAGAAACAGTGGATCAAGTTTTAGCAAGTTTTCATAAACTAAACAGATATGTTTATATTTACTAATCAATATGCATAATAGTTCATAAATCAATATTATACATTACTAAATATTTAATAAAAATTACAATTTCATATATAAAACATAAATCAATGATAATATATACTTTTATATTAAAAAGAATGAAACGAATCAGGTCATGTATCATATCATAACCAAAATAGAACAAAATATATATTTTCTATCAAGTCAAAACATATGACAGTTCGCACCATTTAAACCCTAGTGAGAAGGGTACAATTTACACCATTTATACCTAAGTGAGAAGGATTGCTACTACCGCCTATGTGGCAAGTAGTAATGATTCATAACAGTTTGCACCATATACCCAGTGAAGTGGGTTCCATCAATAATTCCCTTTGACGGGTAAGGTGACTTTCTAATATTACATATTATTCTCTTATAGTTTTAATCAAATCATATAATTCATAAGAACAACATATAACACTTCTTTACATTAACAAATTCAAAATAATATGAACAGGCTTGATCCAACTAAGCACAATCAATAAAACATGTTTTTCAAAGCATATCAAATATGTCCAAAAAATTCTCTTGAGAATAATTAAAGATAGGATGTAAAAATCAACACTTTTATTTTACAAAATAGGATTTAAGAACATTGTAAATAAATCAAAGGATTAGACATATAACTTATTTTACAAATTAGTAAACAATTGTCTCTAAAATTATTTAAAATATCAAAACAATTTTTAGAATAGCTTTTACAATTTTAGGAATCAAACTCTCTTTTAAAACTTTTGATTTTTTTCATTAAAAATATAGTTCTATATATATTACTAATACAAAATGGTTTCAAAATAGAGATTACAACTTCTTTAAACCCTACAAAATTGAAAACAATTTACTTTTATATCATATTCTAGTAAAACTATTTTATCAATTTCAAAATCATGTTTTAAAACTTTAAGCAAAACCAAAATCATTGGAGAATAATTCGAATCCAATTAAGAAATGATTAAACCTTTTGCAAAATGGAATTAATGAAGTTTTAGAAACCTAAGAATGAAAACAAACAATAGTTTAACTATGTTTTTACTTTTTTGTGTGAAAAACATTCATAAGCTTTCGTTCTCTAAAAAAATCCCAAACCTTTACTACAACTTAGTATTTTTTCTCTATTTTCTCTTCCTCTTTTCTCTAGAGTTTTTAGGTCAAAACATATCTAATTTATAGGCCCAAAGAAAGTCCCACACGATTTAATTACAAAACAATTTTTTTCTAAAAAATACTATTCATCATGAAAATATTGTTTATCGTGAAACACTTTTCATCCTTTATGAGGCACTGTTTATCATTCGCAAGACACTTTTGACTATTTCTCACTAAAACACCAATATCTTTTTCGTTTGGGGTTAGGTTCACTCGTCATTTGTTTTGTTGGACTCTAGACTTTTGTGCTTATCCAATGGTATAAAATTCACCAACAAATTCTTCTTACATTTTTATTAGTGTTTCTCTAAAGTTGTGTCAATTTACATTTTTGCACACATATCATGTTTATACTGTATACATGCAATATAAATGTTTCACACACATTTAGTATTGTTTAGATGCACACATTTAGAATTGTGTGTATGTGTGTGTGTGTACGTGTCTTCATGATGCTGCTCTTATTCAATGATTAGCTGTTATATAATGTTCATATCATTAATGGTTTATTGTTGTGATCTTTATAACGCCCTAAATGTTGTGGTCATCATAGAAAATTTTCATTAGTACTTTAATACCTCTCCATATATAAATATATTTGAATATGTTTAGAAATAAATTATTTAGTTAATGTTTTTTAATTTCTTATAAAATTGATACTATGATAATTATATAATATAATTATAAATATTACAACAGTTTCATTGAATCTCTTTAGGAAAGCAATAAAAAAGTACTTAAATAAAGATTTAAAATATTTTGAATTTTCAACTAAAAATTCAAAATACAATAAGAGAAGACTTGAAAATCACAAAAACTTGTAGTAGAGAGTAAGCATCATTAATGACATCACCAAAATTCACATATTCCCTCATTTTTATGTCTCTAGAATAGAAAAGAGTTGCAATGTTTTGTATTTTATAAAAAACTCGAACAATGGGTAAAACATGTAGCATGTTGGCTAGGGCCCTATCGTTCAATTAGATTTAGATATAGTCAACACTGTGAATTTCTAAGTACTTTGTTTATTATTTTATTGTTGAACATTTGATCTTTTGGCACAATGAAAGCAACTCACTACTAGTATCCATTTTTTTTGAAATAAATAAACATAGTTCTTGTTATATATATATATATATATATATATATATATATATAACAAGTCATACAATCAATCTAGACAGCCCCATATAAGGCTACCTAAAATATACTAGAAATGTTGACTTTTATGTTGGTGGAGTTACATGAAAATATAACCACTATTATTCTATTGAGACCATAACCATAAAATTGAAACTAAAATGTAGTTTTGGTATTTTTAACTATTGTTGTAAAATATATCCCCGAAACAGCTAAAAAGAGTTTTTGATGCTCCAAGAGAAAAAAAAAAAAAAAAACATATTTTAATAGTTTCTTAATGTATTAGTTTTAAAATTTTAAATTTAGCATGCCTTTGACATTTAAAAAAAAAATTCAAAACAAAACAACAAGTCTATGGGTTTTTGTGAGATAACCATTAATTGATGTTGAATTAGAATAAGTGGATTGATAACTCCAACCACTTACTACAATCTATCTATAATAGTTTAAGATGAGTTAGATCTCATAGAATTTGTCATAGATATATGTGTACCTTAGCAAAGCTAATTGATATTTTATCATAATTAGATGAATTTATATATTTTTTAAATATGGAATTTATTACTTGAATGCACATGTTATATCATATGGCATAAACTATTTATCACCTATAAAAAATGATCGAGGTCCTTAGGTAGCATTATAGGTGTCATGTGTATGGTTATGGACCATTATGAGAGATACGACTATCTGGTATATTATAATCTGAAATGTTCTTAACCGAGGATGAGATTAGAAATTTTAATTAAATGTTTGACACACTAGATTCATCCATTTGGTATGATGATGTGATCTCGACGAAGGATAGTGGACCTTAAGTAATAGTGTGCATGTATATATTTATGTATGCACTGAATAGGATCACCAAAATAACACTTGTGTGCAATTAATAAGTCCCATGACTTAAGAGATTAATATTTAGTCTTACATTTATTCAACGGTTTTAATGTATCCACCTTTGATATACAACTATATATTGGCACATTGTCTTCCCCCTCCTCTCAAATTCCAATAATAATAATAATAATAAGGAAGAAAATGTTTGTGATGACAAATAGTGGCGTGTAGGGGTAGGGGGCAGTTTCCCTCTCCCAAATTCAAAATAATAATAATAATAATAATAAAAATGTCATGTCTATAGTGGCTATAGTGAATTATAAGCTGACACATGTTGTGTTGGGGGTTCAAAAAAAATGTTCAGGTGTAAAAAAAGAGACACCAACTTAAAAAACACATCATGTGTCCATCAATGGCATGCCTACATAGGCTCGTGTCAATACAAAAAATGCACATGATAGGTTACAATAAAAGTCTAGTCACTTTGAAATACCATGTTAACCAGATTACTTAAATGGTTAGAGAGAAATTTACAAAGACTTTTTAGCTGTATATTGAATTTCTCTTTCTTTTTATTATTTAGTAGAAGAGAGGAAATGTAATTAACAAAAGAGATTATTTTCAAAAAATTAAAAAAAGAAGAAGAAATTGAAACTTTTTAAAAAATCTAGTAAATGTTTTGTGATGAAAAAATCTTTGTAGTGTTTATGATGAATTATAAACTGACACGTGTTGTGTTAGGGGGTAAAATCATCCAAAAAAGTGTTCAATTGAAAAAGTAGGTGGTAAAAAACAGACACCAAATAAAAAAAGATATCATGTGTCAATCAATGGCAAGCCTACAAGGTCATGTCAATATAGACAATCATTCTTCCTTTTCCTTGCTTAAACGTCACTTGCTCTCAATAATATAAATAAAATATATATTTTTTCTCTTTAATAAATCGAGGTTTCTTTTAATTGTACAACTACAATATCTTCTTTTCCTTTTATTTGCTTTTTTTTTTTAATTTTTTTAAAAAATAATGATTGTTTGTGTTGATGTTCTATTTAGGATTTAGTGTCCGGGACTGAGGAGATGAAACAGGGAGAAAATGGATGAGAATTTGAAATTTCTTCTAACCCACTTAAATTACTACCAATTTTCTTCCATTTATCATCCCCCCAGTCTTGGATACCAAAATTCTGGATAAAATATTTTTTTTCATTCTTTTTAAAATAGAAGTCTAGTTTCTTCCCTTGTCTACCATAGAAACACAACCTAAATCCATGCCATAACTTAATCAGATTGAACACAAAACACAAATTAAAGACCAAGAAGAGTCAAAGAACCAAATGCGACAACTCTGTTATAATGGATTGGAATGTTGATCAATCTTATGAACAATCATGAAAAAACATTATTGTTAGATATGAATGCAAGATGGAGAAGAAACAAAAAATTTAAAACGAGAGTTTCAAATGGAAACTATCTATATTATAAGGTGATGGACGAGGGGGTCACATCATCTCCAGTTTGAATGGACATGTAACACAGTAGGTTTTGCCAAGGAAGTGACACTATTTGACAAAGTGTGTACACATGTACATGTTTATTGTGCGTTTATAGTAATACCTGCCTATAACTCATATATTTCGGTCAATATGATTTTGAATCATCTCTAATTTGAATGAATAGATATCACACCACTACCAATTAGTGCATGAAATGTGGCCAAACAAAAGTGTTTAGGTTAGTACACTGGGTCAAAGGAGGGTATTACGATAAATACACAATAAATAAATAGTATTATTACCATATACCTTTGGCAGACATGGTCATGTCCTGAGCAGAGACTGGTGTGGTATTTGTCCAATCGGACTGGAGATGATGTGAACTCGATCAATACACCATTCATCATGCATCATGTCACCCACTAATATTGACATGATATGCACTTGATACAGGCATGTTACCAGTCCATTCAAACTGGAGATGATTCAAACCCATGGACGAGGGAGGATCCTATGTGCAAGACACAAAAGTAGGTATGTCAATTTGTGGTGGTGGGCTGGGTATCAAGTTGAGTTAAGGTAAGATTATATGGGTCAATCCAAACATGATTTATTTATTAGTTGTGTTGAGTTGATGGTATATGTGGGAGATGATTGGATGAATGATTGTTTAATCACTTATACCAAAAAATATGTTTCTCATAGCTTCAATAATGAAAAGATTATCCAACACTTTTAGAACATGAAGCATCGTCGTAGACTATTGCCACTATAATTGTATATAAATTTTTAGTGGATAAATATTTTTTGTAAATGAATGATATAAAGTAGTAAATGAGTTTTAAATGACAATTATTTTTTTGATTAAATGATATACACTTTAGTATATTTAAACAATTTTTTAACTAAATTTTTTACTTCCCCCTATAAGAAAATCCTGACTCCGCCCGTAGCTGCATTGTTGTTATTACAATGGAGTTGTAGCTTTATGAACATGTTATACATATAAAGGACAGAAAGAACAAAAATTATACTGAAAAAGAATTAAAGATCGGTGAATAACGATTCAAGCTTGGGCCTATATACGACATAGAATTTGGGATCTTGACACATTTTGTTGGGAAACTGAATCGACAAGAGTATAGCTTAAAAAGAGAGTACAAAAGAGAAGTTTTGTGTTTTGGTGAGACCTTAAACCAGGGACACCAAGACGGCCTCGAGAGATGAAGAAACAATGGTATTTTAGGGTTTTAAAAAGTATATTTAATCAGTTAATCTAATCTAACATTCTCTGCTACGTGTCTTCCCTAGTGCAGGACTGGATAAAACAGGTGCCCAAGGCGCAGGTCAGGAGAGGAAGACAGCTTTGGAGATTGGTTCTTGTCACTATTTGTTGGTCTATATGTCTCGAAAGGAACGGTTATAGAATTTTTCGGCAAAGCTAAAGAGAGGATATTGGAGTGGTCAGTTCACCACGAGGGTTATGGAAGTTTAAGAAGGGCAGAGTTGAGGAGAGAGAGATTATAGGTTTAAAGGCTTGAGAGTTAAGAATCTTTGGGGAGAAAATTATCTGTGACTAAAGTTGGTGTGAGCACCGGATGTTGTGCACCATATATTGACACGTGATGTGTTTTTTGAATTTAGTGCCTTTTTTGGACATCTAATTTTAGAATTGATCACTTTTTTTGTTTTGTTTTTAACCCTATACACTCCAATTGTCAGCCTATGCTGCAGCCACACGGTGGTCACAATTTTGTTCACATAAGATTTGCTCCCGAATTTTTGGGTTTGAGAGAAGTTTTGTTGTTCTCTTGAGAGGAGTGAGAAGGGTGGGTGGGTTTTCTTGCCATGTGGCAGGGCTTTGATGTTATTCTCTGGTGGAGTCAAACCATCAAACCCAGTTCAGATCTTCTCCTGTCCTAAATATTTTGAATCATCTCCAGTCTGATTGGACAGATATCACTCCATTTCCAATCAGTGCGTGACATGTGGCCTGATGAAGGTGTTTGACTCAATACACAGTGACATAAGTCGTATAAGGTATTACACTAAATACACAAACAGATAAGTTCAAGTGTATTAATTAATACACATCGTGTCACATCCTTAGGCAGAGACTAAGTGGTACCTGTCCGTTAAGATTGGATATAATGTGTGAACTCTGCCCTAAATATCCGGCCTATTATACTGTGTGCGTGTTGCCTTGCTACATGTACTTTCCAAAAATCTTCATCCTCTGATTTGCTGTGACCCCTTAATAAACAACTAAGGTCTGCCTGCATCAGAGGTGGGTCAAAAAAGTGATTAACACTTTTTGGGGTTGCTTTTCACTTTTTAGCACTATGTGTCTGCCCCTGATGCAAGGTGGATCTAGTCGTTTACTAAGAGGTCATACCAAATCCTGAGAAAAAAATCTTGGGGTTTTTGGTGTAAAAGCCCAGGTGCAAAATGCACTTGGACCATACACATCAGTCCTGAAAAAGTGATTTACACTTTTTGACGCTGATGTGTCTGGCCCAGGTGAATTTCGCACTTGAACATTGTACCTAATCCAAAGAGGTTGCACAAAAATGCTCACGATAGGCAGGACTTTATGGTCAAGAGATGATCTAGTATTTTAAATATCTTTGGTGGAAAGAAGTTTCAGGCAGGGCTGCAAGTTATCCAAAAAATTATCGTGTTCTAGTTCGCGTTGTATTTGAAATAAGCTTATCCAGTTCGTTTATAAAAATATCTGTTATAAACGGTGAGGATATGGATATATATTGTTCTGTTCCGATTAATATCTGTTTCGTAAAAATATAACGATAGATAGAATATAGAGAATAAATTGTTGAATTTAAAACTAATCCAACAATCTTAAATAGCCTAATAACTAAAACCCTTAAAAATATATCAACTATTTACTTCATATTTGTTCCATCTTGATCCATTTCAGCACCCATAGGTATATGGTATCAAAATTTTTGGAGAGGATAGACATGGGTTTGGGAAGAATGCACTGACAATTGTGACAATATATTGGAATTGCCTTTATGTTTTTTCTATACCGGATATCCGAAATCTGAATTTTTTAAATGGTTAAGATACGGTATAGTTATATAATATCCGTTAGAATAAGATATGGAAGTGGATTTGCTCATATCCGATCCGTTTGCAGCCCTAGTTTCACTGTTTGGTTGTGGGTTATTGGGCTGAAACTTGTGATGACATCGTAAGTGGGCTGATATCCTCTACGCCACCCCCCTTGTGAGACACTCAAGGGCCACACAAGGGGGGGATTCAATTCACTTTTTAGAGACCTCCAAAAAGTGAATTAAATCCCCCCCTTGTGTGGCCCTTGAGTGTCTCATAATGGGGGTGGCGTTGAGGATTTCAGGCCATCGTGAGATAAGACACGTGGAGATATTTATGGATGCCACTGTAATTGCCACATATAGAAATTGTCCAGGGTCAAGGCTGTTTTGTCTAGATATTGTACCTGGTATTTTAAAATTTTATATTTACAATGCCAAATTAAAAATAAAAATTTCTTTCTGTCTCAATAATCACTTTTAAAACTTAATTATCTTAATATAAGCTTGTTAAAGGGTGAATATATTCACAAAAATCGGTGTACCTATACCTACAAATGTTTGCAACCTCATAAAAAATGAAGTATTAAAATATGTAATCGAAATCTGACATCTCATATGCTGATTTTAGATTAGTTTTCTTTAGAAAATATATGTTTTGCTTTTTGGACATCTTGATAATTTTCTTAATGTATATTAGGTGCATTAGAATCCTTAACCAAGATAACTTACAGAGCTGTAATGGCTTCTAGTTGGGGAGTTTGTCCTCCTAAGTTTACACCCTTGTAGATGGGCAAGGGTTTAGAAATCCTGACCTGATTGTTGACCAAGATAATAAATTTCAATTTGCATCCTTGGAATAAATTCTAATAGGTATTCTCAAGGCCTTGTTTGGATAATCTGAATTCAAGTTTCCATTCGACAACTAAATTGGGGTGCATCAAATTCGCATTTGATTGCATTGCATCACAGGAGTCGTCCCTTCTTTCTACCAAATGGAACTTCTCATCAAAATCCTCATCTAAATATTGGAGCTTTGAGTTACGATATTCCACAAATCCTACTCTAAACTATTACTTCCCGCCACATCTCAATTAAAGGATCCAAACACAGCGTACTACAATTAATTTCGTCATTAACAAAGTTGAGGTTATTCAGTAAAAAAGCTTCTTCCTTTAACCTTTTCTGCAAAAAAGAGAGGGGAAGGGAAAATCACATGGCAATTTGTTATAATTGTTGGTGTATGTGTGTGCATACGTATGTTAGGGGTGACAATTCATGTTGGTGGGTCAGGTTCGAGTCGTGTCGAGATAAGGGTATTAGACTACATGACTCAACTCTAATCTAACCAATTTATTAATCGTGTCAAAGCAAATTGACTTGCTTTGACCTAATACACATTCATAGTCAGCCCTGACTCGCTTTATTTCATATTGGGTTCATGGGTTATGTGGTAATTCATGTTGACGGGTCATATTTGTGTCATATCAAGTTAAGGGTATATAATTATATGGTTCAACCCAAACCTATACCATTTATTAATTGTGTCAAAGCGGGTTAACCCATTTTGACCTTAAACACATTTACATTCAACCCGAACCTAGTTATTTCATGTTAGGTTCATGTCAGATTCATGAGTCTTGTCAAACATTATCATCCTAGCCTACATGTTGTGAAAAGGATTCATCTTAAGCAGAAGTATCGAGGGAATAATTGTTTCTGAAGCATCATATCTTGACATGACTCACTCACCACTGAAAATGCTCCACAAGGGGAGGAAAAACCTAGTATATTATTGGTTGTGGAAGAATTTTAATTATGGAAGAAAATGTGCTATGATGACAATGTGTCTACAATGTTTATGGTGAATTATAAGCTGACACAAGTTGAGTTTGGATTCCAAAATGTGTTCAAGTGTAAAAAAAAACATCAAATTCAAAAACACATCATGTGTCAATCAATGGCACGCTTACATAGGCCTATGTGAACACAGACAATCATTCTCCATTAAATATATGTTATTAAGAGGCTCTCAATATAAAATGCACCCAAGTGTTCACCCTTGGATCCTAATCCATGAGATTGGCAACATCCAAATTCGAATATTCGATTAACCAAAGAAAAATCGGTTTCAAAATTTAAGGGTGTTGGCCTAGGTTTCAGTACTGTAAGGCTGGACCACCTAGATGGTTTAATATCACTTTTTCATGCACCAACCGGAATTCTTTGCAGGTGGATCAAGCCAATTTGACCAATTTAAGACTCGAGTAGTCTTTTAAGATGGAAACTTGTTAAGTTGGTAAAATTTGTGGGGGGAGTTCCTATATCGACATGGGAGCAAAACCTAACCTCACCTCTAACAACTAAATACTAACCCGCTTGATAAAATTTATTGCCCACTTCCGCCTTACAACTGTATTGATGACTATACACCATCCACAACACACCACATTGAAAGCCCATGATTTACAATTATGGGTTAATACTGACCCGACCCGATCCGAACCAAACTGACCCGACAGTTGACATACATTTATGGTTCGACATGGATGAAAGGCTCAACCATTAAGAACGTTTGGCTGACAATCTAGGACAGGGGACCTCTAAAATAACGAGTTTCGACAAACGGGTGCAAGTGGTGACCCGTGACCACATATATGTTTCTCTACTTGACTAGCGGTCACATGGTAGACTTAAAAGTGGGCCACTTTTAACCACGCTCTATATATATTGTTCTTTGAAGGCAGTTTCCATTTAATGTATTTTACGCTTGTTGCATAGCATTTGTTTTCCTAATTCACTATTTGTTTAGTCTCTACTCTTCACCCACATGCAATAATGCTTCGTTAATATACAACTAACCGTCCTTCCTCTCTTTTAGCTTGTACGGTAGAGTGGAATTTTTTTTGGGATCTTAAGCTCCATTAAGAAAAAAATCCTAATTAATAAGAGAGAGAGAGAGAGAGAGAGAGAAGGGGGGCGGGGGGAAGGGGAAGGTCTACAACATCTAATCCATGGGTTGTGATCCATCAAACGGGTGGCCCTAAAGGATGGGCGTCCAGATCTTATTGTTGGTAGAGAAAAAGTTTACATAAAAGCTTTAACTTAAAATACAAAGGATTCATTGACGTATCTTTTTCTCTAATCATTATTGCTGTCCTCCAGAACTTCCCTATTAACAAAACAACACAAAAGCCAATTTGAGACGATCGAAGATACCAAGAAACAGTGAGGGAGCTAAAGTGACACATTTATATAGCCTCCATGTGAGCCTGGTTTGGGGACAAGGCAAAGCAAGGTGTTGACGTGCAAGTAGTTCACATGGGAGGACATGATAGTAACACTCTCACAGAGCTCCCTTTCTTTCACAGCTCATCCCCCAAATCCCATGAACCCCACTATACCACTGTCTTACTATATATTTATCTTATCAAGGGCTCACTACCATGTAACACCACCACAACCAAGTACATACACACAATGGGTCATCATCCTAGTGTTAGTTATCGATCAACGGTTCACAGTACTTCACATTATAATCGATGGCGGATTCAGAGTGGGAAGAACACATCAGACAGAAGGAGATAAAAGAAGAGGATGACGATGATCGGAGAATTGCGCTCTTTATGATCTGAGTCTGGATATTGTCCAAGATTGTATTACGTTGATCGAACGGTTGTAATCCATTTTCTATTTGTGCTCTAATGGTGTCCACCAATCAAACTGCTTGACACATATGGACCATCAATCAACCGATCAAAAGGCATTTAAGGAATTGATCGACCGGTCAATCAATGAATGGACTAGGATTAGTAATGGGGATTAGTTGTATAGGAGATGTTCCTCTATGTTTCTAATTAGACTATAATAAGCTCCTGCTAAGGAGACGGTCACATCAGCACGTGGTCACTGATTCCACCAGTTATTAAACTTCTGCGACTTTCCAGTTAAACCGTTGAGACCCAACCCCCCTCCCAGCTGTTGCTAGCTGTCCCAATCTCCCATGTGACCATACCCTCCAAAACCTCTGGGCCAAAGAAGAAAGAAAAATAAAAAACCATTCAGAGAGAGAGAGAGAGAGAGAGAGCAACAGCAACAAAGCTTAATGGGATGATGAGAAGGGAAGGAGAGACTTGTTTTTATTGTTGCTGCTACTGCATGTGGCTCTCTCTCATCTCTCTTAACATCCCAATAGTTTGTTATAAGAAGATTTGATAGAGTTTGTTAGTTGTTTTGTTTTGGTTTTTTTTTTCCCTCTCTTCTCATTCTCTCCCTCTCTTTAAATTGTGTCATCTAGCTACATAGAATGGCACAACTACCTCCCAAAATCCCAAACATGACTACAAATTGGCCTAATTTCCCACACCAGAGGCTACCCACCATGGCCAATTTGATGCCTAACACCACCCAACAACCATCTTGGGTGGACGAATTCCTCGATTTCTCGTCGGCAAAGCGCGGCGCTAATCGGAGGTCGGCAAGCGACTCAATTACCTTCCTGGAAGCCCCCCTGGTCGAAGAATGCCAGAGCTCTTCAGCCACATTGAAGCCCAACAACAATGAATTCGATAGGCTGGACGACGAGCAGCTAATGTCCATGTTCTCTGACAACGTATCGGCCAATGTACCACCTCCAATCATGTCAACTTCCACTCCCTCCTCGCCCTCAGACCATAACAGCATTAACGAAGAGAAACCATCGCCTTCCGACCAGCAGCAGCAGCTGAAGAATGAGTCCTCAGAGGTGCAGAGCTCATGCAAATCTGACCCACAAGTTCCTCCACCTATAAGTGCTAGTGGTGAGCCCATTGTGGATCCAAAGAGGGTCAAGAGGTAACACTACAATCACTTCCTATGTTATATACTTTTTTTTTTTTTTTTTCTATGCTAGAGAGATTAAGCCTTGGTTTAATCTTGAGTAACCCTTAATTAAACATCTTTGTGGGTTTTTAAGTAGGATTTTAGCGAACAGACAGTCGGCACAGAGGTCACGAGTAAGGAAGCTACAATACATTTCTGAGCTTGAACGTAGTGTCACCTCATTACAAGTAAATAAAATGATTTGAGTCTCAATTATCTTAATTATAACGTAATTATTGTTGTCCCATGCTTAATTGTTACTTATTTGTTGAATGAAGACGGAAGTATCAGCATTGTCACCAAGAGTTGCATTTTTAGACCGTCAACGCTTGGTTCTTAACGTCGACAACAGTGCTCTTAAGCAAAGAATTGCTGCTCTGGCTCAAGATAAGATTTTCAAGGATGGTAAGTATGTAGTTAATGGGTAGCTTCTTCTTCTTCTTCATTTACCTATTTTTTGGTGGTAGAATAATGGGTAGCTCTAATTGATTGAGAACATGTCTTGGGGTTGTTGGTTTGGATAAATATGGAAGTACCCCACTATAAGTTTCCTCTAATTGATTGAAGTTAAGCATTTAATGTAGCTTAGCTTTATAAGGAAAGAAAAAAGGAAGGTCTTTTCTTGCTTATATACATATATAGGTTTTTAAGGCTTTAAGGGGTAGAACAAACCGGTAGCATAATAAGGTTTTGAATTAAATGCAGCTCACCAAGAAGCACTGAAGAGGGAGATAGAGAGATTAAGGCAAGTGTATCACCAACAGAACCTTAAGAAGATGGGCACCACCACTTCACCACCTTCTGACACCCACGGTTGTAGGGACAAGGAGCAATTGCTGAATTGAGAGTGGGACTGGGAGGGGGAGGGAGGTGAGAGGCTGCAGTGCGTTCTGCTAACCTGCGCATCCACATGATGTGTTTCTCTTTTGTGTAGATGGGTCCCTGACAAAGCTTACAAGGTGGATATGAAAAGGACACGTGGTTTTTTAATTTCATTCCCTTAGAAGATAGTTGGTGACGGGTGAGAAGATTGTTTGTAATTTCACTGTTTGGGGTAAAGGTGGGGTGGGGTGGTGATTATTTGTGTATTTTATTATCATTAATTTTTTTTTTCTATTTAAAGAAATATTATCTTGGGAGAGGAACCAAAGATGGTGGGTTGTGGGGTGGTGTGTTGATATTGAGATGTATGAAAAGAGGAGGAGGGTTTGTCAGACGAGGGTGTTTGATGTCTGATTGTTGTACCTTTTCCGTGTTCTTTTCTTGGGGGTAATTATGTTATATGCCTTCTTAAAAAAATATAGAAAAATAATTTAAGTTGTGCTCAAATGGTGCTTTAAAATAGATCAAATCTATAATAATTTTGGGTGATCGGTACCCATTTCTTTTGTCACTAAGGTTAAAAGCTCATTCGCTTGGTTGGCTTCCTCTCCAAATTTGGGGGCTTTTGTTTATTTGAAACAATGGGTAATTTCATTATTGATGTACGTGTAATTCTCAACGGGAGATGATTTCAACCTTGTAATACTTTGGATTTAATTCTCAACTCAGCTTTTGTACCCAACTACCAAAATAAATAAAATGCTCAACTGCTTCTAATTATGCCAATTTGGGGTTGGGGGGGGGGGTGTGTGTGTGGAGGTGTCGATTTGGTTAGACTCCTAAAGTCAGACCAAGGTAAGAATGACATTAG
>JAOXJP010000001.1:14629000-14646327 GCA_025762735.1 Platanus orientalis
GAAGTCTGTCTCAAAACAGACAATCATTCTGTACCCTCATGTCCCTACACCGAAGGCTGACATGTGATGTATTTTGAATTTGCTGCCTCTTTTTAATAAACTGTTTTTTCATTTGAACACTTTTTTTAAACTGTTTTAACCATATACACCCGCTTCAGATTTGGTGAACCCTAAAGTCAGATTTAAGGTAAGACTGACATTAGGGGGCCAACACATCAGCACCGAAAAAGTGACTTAAACTATTTGGGGGATGCTTTTCACTTTTTGGCATTGATGTATTGGCCCCTAATGTCAATCACACCTTAGGTTGACCTCAAGTGGTCACACCAAACCCTAGGGCTATACATCCCTTCTTTTAAGATGCCTACATTTTCATTTGAAAACTGTTTTTATTGTTTTAATCCTATTCAGCCCACCCTTGGGATCATTCAGCAAAAAGGTGTCCAATGTCAATTTTGCACTGACATGTGGAAAATATGTTCTTTTACCATGGGATCACCTTCTTCCTTCTTTTTTTTTGGGCAAGGATTTGGTGCGACCCTTTAAAAATGCCTAGGGTCTGCCCTACATCAGGGGTGGACATATAAGTGCCACAAAAGTGATTTATACTCTTTGGGGGGGGGGTAAATATCACTTTTTGCCGCTGATGTGTTCACCCCTGATGCAGGGTGAACCTTAGACATTCTTTTAGTGGTTGCACCAAATCCTCAGGGTTTTTTTATTTTTTGTTATATGGCCTACTTTGGATTGCATTTCTTTAAGGCCCAGTCTGATTGCCTTGTATTGTAAAAAAAAAAAAAAAAGAAAAGAATGGAATGATGAGAAGGACATGAGAAATCCAACTTTTCATGGCAACCAGACAGCTTAAAAATGATTTTTCAATAAAGTTTTGTCATGGGAAAACCTTTTCATGGCAACCAGAGAGGGCCTAAATGAAATAAATTATAGAAAAATATTCTATTTTTGAAACATCGCTGTTTGGTTCAAAGGAAAAACTCTCTTGCTTTCACGTGTGTTGTGGGTGACGAGGTAATCTTTGGGACAAAATAGTTCGATGAACTGGCTTCTCTTTGGAATCCGAGTTGACTCAGATGAGCTATGACCCGATAAAATGGGCGAGTTCGAATAACCAGAGAGAACGTCGAATAACCAGAGAGAACGCCTACAGGATGAGAACCCGTACTTATAGATAGATAGAGCGAAATTCAACACTGTGTTCCCTCTACACAGACACTAACAACAACATGCTCTTTGCAGGCCCTCACACAGTCGCGCCTTCCCTCGCAAGAACTTCCTCTCTCTTCACCTTCTTCACCAAAACGCCATTACTGTTATTCGATTACAATAATCATGTTCCCCGGCCTTTACTCCATTACCCTTCTCTACTCTCTTCAAATCCCATCATCATCCACAAGAATAGCTTCTCCTTGGATAGAGTAATCCATCTTTCGACCTCAGCCTTATCTGCTGCAGCACCCACCCATGAATCCTCCACTACAATTTCGAACAAAGCAAAGAAGAAAGCCCATCGAGAATCTCCCGAAGGAGTGCTTCGACACAAGCTCGATATGTGCTCAAAGCGCGGTGATATCGTCGAAGCCTTTCGGCTTTACGATGATGCTAGGAATAAAGGAACCCAACTTACCCAACACCATTATAACGTTCTACTCTACCTCTGTTCTTCCTCTCATTCTTCTGTTGAATCGGGCAGTGGTGGGAATGAAGAGAACAGCTCGAATTTGGGTCTGAGAAGGGGATTTGAGATTTTTCGGCAAATGGGTATTGATAAAATTGCTCCAAATGAAGCTACATTTACTAGTGCAGCGAGATTGGCAGCGGCTATGGAAGACCCAGAAATGGCATTTGATTTGATAAAGAAAATGATGAGTTTTGACATCCCGCCGAAGTTGAGGTCTTATGGACCGGCATTATTTGGGTTTTGTAAGAAGGGGGTGGCGGATAAGGCTTATGAGGTGGATGCTCACATGGTGGCATCTGGGGTGTCAGCGGAGGAGGCAGAGCTTGCTGCCTTGCTACGGCTTAGTGCGGATGTGGGAAGAGGAGATAGGGTGTATGAGATGTTGCACCGGTTACGAGCCACAGTGAGGCAAGTGTCGGAATCGACGGCTGGAATTGTGGAGAGGTGGTTTGTGTCTGATGCGGCTGCTGAGGTGGGAGAGGAGAATTGGGATATGAGTAAGGTGAAGGAAGGGATTGTGAAGGGTGGAGGTGGGTGGCATGGGCAAGGGTGGTTGGGAAATGGGAAATGGAGAGTTGTGAGGACTGAGATGGATGAGATGGGTGTGTGCCGTTGTTGTGGAGAGAAGCTTGTCTGTATCGATATTGATCCATTGGAGACAGAGAACTTTGCTAGCTCGTTGTCGAGCTTGGCTTGCCAGAAAGAGGTCAAGGCTGATTTCAACAGGTTTCAGGTTTGATCCCATTGTTCTTGTCTTCTCTTGTCTTTTTTGGTGATTGATCATGTTTTATGGATTGATCTGTTTTATTTATCTGTTTCTTCTAATCATGTTACTAATTAAATGGCTATGGTGATAAGACCATCCATGCTTTATAAAGCAGAATGTTGGGGAATCAAGAGACAACTCATGCATAGAATGAGTGTAGCTGAGATGAGAATGTTGAGAATTGAGATGGTTCCTACCAAAGAAAATGTTGGAATGTATGGGTGGTGTGACTAGAAAGGATAGAATTAGAAACTAATGCATTCATTCGCAGGAACGTAAGGGTAGCATCAATAGGTGACAAGATGGGGGGAAGTCAACTGAGATGTTTCAGTCATGTGCAACAATGACCAATGCCTACACCAATAAAGAGTGATATGGTGCGAGTTTAAAGCACTAAAAGGGCAGGGGAGGGCCGAAAAAGGACTTGGGTCGGGTAGTGAGAATGGACATGATGACTCATGATCTTTATGAAGATATGACCCTAGATAGAGTGGAATGGTGGATTCGAGTACCCAACCCCAAGTAGTGGGGTAAGGCTTTGTTGAATTGGGTTGATTAGTATAAATTTTCCATTCCTTGTCAATAATTTTGAAAGTTGAATTATATGATTTCGTTTGTAAGTTGTTTAAGGGACTGTTATGAGTGTAGTTGTAGTTGCGGGCAATTTTGCAAGATTGGTTTGTTATTTTTCTTTCGTATTTGATATAGGAGGCATTCCATTTTTTCATTCTTCTCTTTTAAGAATGATAGTGTATACTTGCCTCCTAGGAAATTTTCATATGGCACATTCTTTTGAAAAAATTCAATAGGAAAAATGTAATGTCTCCTGTTATAGAGTAAAAATGGGAAGCCAGTTAAATGTGCTGAATTTCCTGTTTTAAATAAGAATACCAATGCAGAAGAAGATTATTAAGAATGTGTGTAATGTTTTATTTCTTTTCTTCTTTTCTGGATCTTTGCAAATTTTGTATACCTATTTTCTTCTTCATTCATTCAAAGAAGAAGAAGAAAAAGAAGAAAACTCTAATAAATTTGAGAGCTTCTGGTAGAAAAGGGCATTCTTTAATAATGAGATTAGGATTTGAAATATGAAGTCCATGAATACTTACGATCAGTGGACTTTTCAGGTAGAAAAGAGGTTACCTTTTCCCCATGAAGATAGGCATTTTGTATCTTAACATGTTTGGGAGGTGTTAATACTTTGTATTGACGGTCTATCCATAATCAACGTAAAGCCAGAAATTTGCAGGAGAACCTTTACCTTAGGCCACATATTTGTTAGGGTTACTTCAAGGTACCTGATTAACTTGAAGGGAGTTGACCATGTAGGCATAACTTATTTATGACCTTTGGCTGACAGAAGCTTATGCACTATGCAGCCAGCCATATAGTCACCTGGACAGGTGAAGGGCCCTGTTGTGAAAATTCATCAATCACCAAAATGATATGCTTCTCAAAGTTTTGGAAGTCACATAATTATGATTAGAGAAAATGAACAAAGTAGGCAACTATTTAGGAAACAAAAAAAAAAACACAGAAACAAAGTAGGCTACTATTTAGGAAGGTAGCATTTCTCTTCTTTGTCTTCTCTCTTCAAATTTATTTAGTGAAAAAATGCATAAGCTTGTTAGGTGAATACAAGCATGCAAGATTTTGGATCAGCTACCTTGCCAGAAGCACCGGAGAGTCGATCTGCTGATGAGCAGATGAACCCATATTTGTGATCTTTCTGAGACAAGTCTATTACTTTTACTGTTTATGTTTATTGATTTATTTATTTTTACATTTTTGTTTTCCGCCAATGTTTGTATCTTCAGACATTGCCGGTCCCAAGCCCAGATAAAGGAGGAAGGTGGCGTCAGGTTGAGAGCCGGCCTTAATAAACTACTCAAACCATTAAACATGAATCCTGAAAAATACATTCTTGTTTTCCTGACTCTTTATGCTTGATTTTCTATCTAACTATTTCTTTTATTTCCGATTGACTTATGTTATTGTAAATTACAGTTGATCTTCTTTAATGGTTAGGAATGACAACATATGATTCTAACATGTAATTGGACTTAAGTACTGGATGTGTGCTGCATGTTTCAATTTTGAACAGGCAGATCTATTTAAATGCAATGCTATTTTAGCTTTTCCATCTTCATAACTTTCTACCCCCCAGATCTCATGCACACAAAAGAGGTGTGCAAGTTGTGTGCATGGACCAGGGGGTGGACACATCAGCGTCGAAAAGTGATAAGCGCGCCCCCAAAAAGTGTAAATCACTTTTTGGTGCTGATGAATCAGCCCCTAGTCCATGCGCACTACTTGCGCACCTATTTTGTGTGCACGAAATCCGGGCTCAACTTTTCAACTACAACAACAACAACAACAACAACAAACAGCCTTATCCCAACGCTCAACTTTTCAACTCTAATTCATATTTCTTGTTGAGTCCCGAAGTTGCAACTTGTGTGTTAAACTTGTATTTGCTCCCCTTTTGTAACATGTTGGAGAAGATGAACCAATTATGAGATAATGAGACTTGACTCTATGGGTAGTGATTCCATGAGATTGGGTCACTTTGACTACCTTGAACAATCACTGTATTGAAATATGTGGTGGGACCCACCAATACACTTATCCATATCCGTTGGTTGTTAGAGGTGTCTTGCATGAGGTTGGTTGAAATTGAATTTGATATTAACTCCAAAAGCTCAACTAACTCTCTTCTGACTGAGTTCTTTTCCAAGTGTTATTAGGCACTGTGCTGTTCTAAGCAGGCTTTTGAACTAGTGATGCAGGACCAAAAGGGAGTGATTGTTGCATTGATACTGAGTTGATGCAGGACCAAAATGAATAATATGTGATTTCTTCAAGGGTTAGGTTTGGTTTAAGGTTTATTTGCGAGGGCTAGGAATTAATAACAAAAATTTGTAATAAAGAAGTCTGCAATAAAATAAAGAAAATAAATAAAAGAAGAGGATAATCAACCAGAATCACATTTTTTTTTATGAATATAATCAACTCAAATCACATCAGTTGCTTCCTAGGCTGTCACATCTAGGGTTCAAGGTAATCAAAACTTGGATAAGAGGCATTTACAATTCCAAAAGCAGTTTATCAAGAATCTGTTGGAAAAGGCATATGACAAGGTGAACTGGAAATTTCTTGATTACATGCTTAGAGGAATGGAATTTGGTATCAAATGGCTTACGTAGATGGAAAAATGTTGTGGCTTAGCTTCTTTTTCTATCAAATGGCTCGTCCATGGATTACTGCTTTAATTTTAGGGGCCTTAGATAGGGTGTTCCCCTCTCACCGTTTCTGGTTTTGGTGGTGACTGAGGCATTTGGTGCTTGTTGTCCAAGGCTTTTCAAGGGCGGCTGTAGGAGGGCTTTGAGGTGGAGAATAATGGGATGACTCTCTTGCATCTTCAATTTGCCGATGACATTCTTATTCTTTGTAAGAACTCCTCTAAACAACTAAAGTATCTAAGATGTGTCATCCATTGTTTTGAAGCGGTTTTGGGGTTCAAAGTCAATTTTTTCAAAGAGTTGTATCTATGTAGTCGGCTAGGTTGATGACTTGTGGAGGCTTGCTGATGTGTTGGGGTGTTAGAAGGGTTCTCTTCCTTTTTTCTATCTTGGCCTGCCTTATAAATGCAAGTAGGTGTGGAATCCGATGCTGGGGAGAATTTATAAAGGGTTGGAGGGATGAAAAGGTTTGCATCTCTCCAAGGGAGGAAAGTTCACTTTGCTTACATCGGTTCTCTCGAGTCTGCCTACTTATTTCTTATCCCTCTTTGTGATTGCTTCTTTGGTTGCTTGTGCTATCGAAAAATGTCAAAGACACTTTCTTTGGGATCTTTGGAAAGAAAATAAGTGGATTCATTTGGTTGCATGGAAGGAGGTTTGTACTCCTAAGAAGTTGGGTGGTTTTGAGATTAGAAAGATCTGGGAGGCTCTTCTTTCAATATATAGCTTTGGAGATTCGGGAATAAAGAAGATAACCTTTGGTTTCGGGTATTGTTGAGAAATGGTTTGGCCACCAAATGGGAATCCTATAGGATTCAAGCCTGTATGGTTTAAGTTGTTGCAAGGCTATTATGGATCAATTGGTATCCTTTAAGAAAGGTATTATAGAGGATGTGGGATCTAGAGCCTATACGTGCTTTTGGAAAGATAGATGGTGCGCTCCTAGACCGTTGATGTTGGAAGCCCCTACCATCTATTCAATTGTGAGCAATGAGAATGCTACGGTGGCGGAGTATTGGAGTGTTGAAGGGGGAAGATCTGGTTGGAACATACATCTTAGAAGGCTTAGGAAATTGGGAAATTGATGAAATGGTTTGTGTTCTTGGCTTCCTAGATTTAATTCATCTCAACCGTGATAGAGTGGATAGGTCATAGGTGTAGATGGTTCATTGCGAGTAATGGCTTTTTCACAGTTCACTCTTGCTTTGGTATGTTGTACGAGTGGGATGAGTCTTCTTTCCCTTGGCATTCTATTTAGGGGGTTTAGAGCGTCCTCTAAGGTGTTGTTTTTCTTTTGGGCTGCTTGTAAGGAGAGGATACTAACAGTGGTTAACCTTCAAAGGTGTGGTTTTGTCCTCTCCACTGTGTGCCTCCTTTGTGTTCAAGAAGGGGAATATATTGATCATAGTTTCATCCATTGTGTTTTTGCTACAGAGGTTTTGCATATGGTTCTTGTGGAGGTGGGCATGTCATGGATTTTCCCGGAGAGCCCGAGAGCCTTAAAGAGTTGGTGCTTAATTGAAAGCTTCCGAATTCCTCTTTGAAAGGGAAGATTGTGAGGAGCTTGATCTTTCATTCAGTTTGTTGGTCTCTTTAGTTGGAAATGAACCAAAGAACCTTTAAAAATTATGTGGAGCCTTCATTTAAAGTATATGAAAGGGCCAAGAATAGATGGTGTTTTTGGGCTGCTAATCGTAGGGCTATCAATGAGCTGACCTAGCTCAGCTTAGCTTGTTATGAGCCGAGCTTAAGCCTGGATTTAAGCTTGTTTCCTAAGTGAGCCTGAGACGAGCTTCACTAAGCTTAGCTTGCTAAAAGCTCGGCTTGTGTATATATATATATTGTGAAAAAAATAATGTTCAAATAAGGAATATTAAGTTAATAGGCCAATAGGCTATTTCTTTTTCTTTTTTTTTGTTAGCTCATTGACACCCCTAACTAATTATAAAGATTTGGATGGGCATTCTTTTCCAGATATTAAATAGGGGTAGAGTAAAATGATTAGGGAATCCTTCTCTATTTAGGCCCTTGTAGGTGTTGAGTTCTCTTTTGTGTGTTTTCGTTTTTTTGGATATCTTGTCTCCTTTCATTTATGAATGATTTTTCTTATAATAAAATAAAATCTTCTAATAGCCATTCAATCTTTTAATCATTTCATAAAATTTTGAATCAAATAGTGTATATATAGCTTTCACACTTCAAACTTCCAAATCCCACTATAACTAAACTTTTTCATGGATGTAAAACTCTATAATACATTACATCCCATCACAAAATGATACATTGTTAGTATTTTGGTCTTAATTTCTCTAAATGACATTGGATTTGAAGATCTTGAACTCATTGGAAAGGTATGAATAGCCTTTTAAGTGACATCAAAAGCAAGCCAAATAGGTAAAATTTGATCCTTTACAATAACACTTAAAGAAAGTGGCGGAGGCCGGTTCGGGGTCCTCATGGGACTTGCCCGTGGAAGGCTATAATGCGGTTATTTCAGGGGTTTAAGAAGGACCTTAGGGTTAAGGTCAGAAATGGGCAAAAGACGAGGTTTTGAGAGGATAAATGGTGTGGTGACCAACCTCTCAAGAGAGTTTCCCTAGATATTCTTGATGGTAGCAAGGTTCAAAATCTCGTTATCGCGGCTCTGAGAGATGGAGACATCTCACGTCTCGCAGCTTATCGCAGAAAAACGGTGTCCAAAACCGAAAGACAGTGAGAAACAGGTTAAATGAAAGAATTTTGATTTGAAACTTCAATATTTAATAGAATAATTACTAATTCACACTTAGGAATCATTAAATATAGGAAACAACCATCTATGATGGTTGGGAGAACCGTCACCCTTATGACATACATTGTCGCCTATGAAATCTATGGAAAAACTATTTACGCCTTAGAATTTTTAAATGTAATTTTAAGAAATGCTATAATAAACATTAATAAATACTTATAAACCATTATATTTTATTACACACTTGGGTATCAATAATTAGGAATCGCTACCCTCATGACACTCGCTATCGCGCATTTGCAGAATTTTAAGTGTTAGAGGTTAATAAATAAATAAATAACACTACACATTATAAAATAAAACTATAACTAATCCACATCCATAAAACATAATCAATGATACAAATGTATAACTGAAATAATAATGTTATTCAAAATGTTCTACTACACTTATACATGAACATGACTACATGCTTAGTGTAATTTTCTGGTTTTTTTTTTTTTTTTTTTAAATTAACTTTTATTATTATTTTTTTGGTAAAAAAATATAAAAAATTAAAAAATACTAAAAACATAGTAGAATTAAGATAAACATACTTTGTAGGTGTCAATATGTTCAAATATGCTTTCTGAATTTTTTCATATTTTTTGGTATTTTTCGGAATTTTTTTAAAATTTTTAATTATTAAATAAATACAATTTTTTTTCTTCAGAAATCCACCAAAATGACATATTATGTGAAAAATGGTATGTAGTATGCCATATAAAAAAAATAGACCAAACAATGGTTATTTTATATAATTTTTTGAATTTTGTTTGAATTTTTTTATTTTTTCGAAAAAAAAATATTTTTCATGAATGTTTAGATTTATCATAAATGTATAACATATAAAAAATCTATTAGGATTAGAGAAGAAATAGAAAGATTACTGAAGTTTTTGTTGAGATTTGGGGTTTTGGGTTCGATCCTTCGATCCGGCTCAAATCTAGCTACTCAAACGAAATGAACTCAAGTGGACTCCTATATTTAGTTTATGGAAGCTAAATCTAACAAGAATCAGAAAATAATTAGGGTTTTTGAAGTTTTTTAAGGCATGCGATATAGGAGCTCTTCTGTTGCGAGATGAGAGACAACCTGTCTCGTGTCTTGTTGTGCATGTTTAAGGCAAAATGGTCCAAAGAGTCTCACGTATCGTGAGACATGTGTGAGATGTCTTGCGAGACATGGGACTTCCATTGGTTTTTTGTAGTATATAGCCGACCCCAAATAGTTGGGATAAGGTTGTTTTTTGTTGTTGTATAGCCATTTCGTCTTGCCCACTGCGATACCAAATACGTCTCGCGTGAGACGGCCTGTCTCGCACGAGATTTTGAACCATGGATGGCAATTGATCTGCTCACTTTGGTTTTTGAATATAGGAGGTTTGATCAAGGAACAATAGCTTGGCAACCAATTTTTAGGCGACTGGATTTTGATTGAGAGGTTGGGGATATCGTAGCTTTTGCTTGAAAGGCTAGTGTCCATTCAGGTTTCCTCCAATCAGGAGGATAGGAAAGTTTGGGTTGTGGATTTTGGCTGCAGGTCTCAGTGGCCTCTACAGCGTGAAGTCATAGGTGGACCTGTTTGATAAATTGGAACCCTTCCATTTCCCTTGAAGTGATATCTAGTATGGTTCGGTTCCTCACAAGGTTCAGTTTTTCATGTGGACAACTACTTTGGGGAAGATTCTACTATAGATATGCTTAGAAAGAAGGGTTTCATTCTTACCAACCTGTGTAGCTTATGCATGAGGGATGGGGAGTCTATTTCTCACATTCTTTGCATTGCCCTTTGCCTGGGAGGTTTAGTTTGGAATATTAAGGGATTTTGGGATGCGTTGGGTCTTCCCACCAGATTTGGCCTATCTTTTTTTCTGCTTGGAGTGGCAAAACTTTCACAGCTAGAGGAAACAGAATTTGGAGACTTGTGTCAGCGGTAGTGTATTGGTCAATTTGGTAAGAGAGGAACAAGAGTGTCTTTGACGGCTATGCGGAGCCTTCCTTTTAAACCTATAAAAGAGCCAATGAGAGAATATTATTTGTCTTTCCAGTGTAAGGATTGTGGGCTGTTGAGGGCGAGGGAACTCTCTAGGAGTTGAATGAAGTCATAGGCTGCTTTGTAAATAGGGCTGTATCATTCTTGTATAGGGGTGGGGTGGGATTTGTTTTGAGGTTCGGCCCCCAAGTTTTGTACGGGGTCGGGGGTCTTATCTCTCTTTTCTTGTTTGTTCTTCTTTTTGGGGATTGCTTATCGCCATTCTATAAATAAATTTTTTTATCCATCAAAAAAAGAAATAAATAAAACCCCTAACTGACTGATAATAAACTAGCCTAGACTAATACAAAACTAACTAAACTAAAAATTATTTTCAACGGATAATTTAAAACCTAAATAAAATGACGTGGGATGCTATACAATGCATACTAAAATTTGATGGGCTTATACTGACCACAAACTGACCTAGATCAATGCAAAACTAACAAAGTTAAAAATATTTCCAACACAAATTCTAAACCTAAAATGCCCAAAATACTCTCATATAAGCCCATCAAATTATCACATCCTGCATCAAGTAGTAAAGGAAGAAAATATTGGTTTATGTCTCTGAAAAATCTATGTGATGCTTCGTCCTGAGCTTCATAATTTATATTTTCCCCTCTATGACAGTTAGTTGGATGATACTTTGTTTGGGGCTTTTTTTTGGTCTCTGCACTCCAGATGTGTTTACCAGCAGTTCCTTAATTTGTGATAAATGGAAGAGTATGAACCCATATCTTATAATGTTATTAATGAAAATGTATTTCACTTAGTGATTGGTCAATGCTTGGTCCTTGTATATGCTTAATGCAAGTACAACATGTAAAAATTTTCAATCACATCCTGACTAATTTACAAGGTTAACTCAATTCAGGAGTGGCTTCTCCGCCATGGTCCATTTGATGCTGTTATAGATGGTGCCAATGTGGGCCTTATCAATCAGCACAACTTCAGCTTTTTCCAGGTAAGAAGGTTTCTTTGTAAAAGTGCTATAGAAACTCGAGTATTTGCCCCCCCCGCCCTCCCACACCAGAGGCCTGGTTTTCTGGTGAGGCAGAACAACCAATGTGTGGTGGTGTGACACAGTTCTAGCACATGGTAGCTTAGAGGGCAGCCCAAAATGGGTTCACCTGTTTTCTACTCCTCCCCTTTCCACATAGTAAATTTCAGCCCAATAGGCCTCTACCACATGGCAAAGGGGTCACTTTTTCAATCCTTGCTGATGTAGGACAGCATGCTGCATTACTTGTTTATTTAAGAAAATTCAGGATTATTCAAGGGTTACAATGCACAGTGACATGGAGTTGACTTGGACAGGGTAACTGCACATGTACCCAGACGGTACCCCATGAGATGGACGGTCTGGAAAAGTTTATGTGTTTGCTAATTCATTCTAGATAGATGGGGTGCTAAGTATGTTCATTTCTGTGGCAGCTGAACTCTGTTGTAAATCGGATGCGGCAAATGAGTCCATCAAAGAGATTTCCACTTATTGTTTTGCATAATCGTCGCGTGAAGGGTGGTCCTGCCGAGAATCCAAATAATAAGAAGCTGGTAGAAAGCTGGAAAAAGTCTGGTGCGATCTATGCTACCCCTGCTGGATCAAATGATGATTGGTAAAATTTTATTTTCTGAAACACAATTGGTCTATCGAGTCCGTTAAAAGTATTTTCTGTTTCTTTTATGGTCAGTGTTCATGCTTATTGTCCTTCATGCTAGTCAGTCCACTATGTTCCAATATCAATTTAATTCTGAAGTGCTGTATGTCTGATATTCTTTCTTTAGCTCGATATGAACCCCTCTGTTTCTGATTACCAGTGTAGCATTGTCAATGAACCACATTTGGCATGTTTCTAGCAAAAGTGAATTCTTCTGAGGATTACAATGTTGGTTAATAATTTATTTTTGACATAGAGTATACTGTCTTTGCGCAATTGTTGATCAATGCAACTAGCTTCTGTGGCTTCCAGAGAATCTCATTTGCTGGATGTTTCTTTTTTCCTTTCTTTCTTTCTTTCTTCTTCGTCTTATTCTTTTTTGGATAAGTAAAAGAGATCCTATTAAGAATGGAGATGAGGGAGTCTCCAAAACTGTACAAAACTGTTACAAAAGACCTTTATACAAAAAAAGTGTTGACATAATGGAAACAGCCTTGATATTCCGCATGATCAGATTCAGGCCTAAAACACTCATGATCTATGCAATAAAGAATATGAAAGCAAAAAAGAAATCAACAATCACACACAAGACGGGGATTTTACGTGGTTCAGCCTAGATGCCTATATCCACAGGGATATCCGTTTTTCACTATATGAGAAAAGTAAAGGATGCACAAAGCTCCCTTGCTCAAGCTCTCACCCTAGAACCCAAGCCCTTAACCTTGTAACACCCTTCTCCCTCACTTCTCTTAAGCCTATGAAAAACCTTTTTCTCACCTTCTCTCGCAACCCGGAAAAGGACCCTATTTTCTCACCTTGAAGAAAACCCTTCAAAGAGAAAACCCTTAAGAAAGAAAACCATATTCCACTAAAAGATGAACTCATATTAAATAGAGATTTTAATCTTGTGGGGCCATGGAAAGAGCATGTACACATTTCCACTACTCTTATTTGGAAAAGGAAACCAACTCAATGTAGAAGTTTCCTTTTGACTGGAAACTTGCCAAAATCCAGCAATCTTCACCATGGCATGTTTACAACTATTGAAGTTAGCTCCACCTATATCTTTGCAAAGACATAATCTACAACATGTGCATAACACTCCACCTTAGTATGCATTCCAAAACCACCCTGGAGAAAACCTGTATTTGTCCTCTTAGTGAACTCTATGTCATATATGCTTCGAATGTACCTCCACCTTGAACTTGAATCATAACATACTTGCTATTACCACAAACAACCATTGGTGATACGGGAGCATACCATGTGAATATCAAGAACGTTGAAGACCATGGATAGGTTTTGAAATTGTCCAAGTCATTAGAGTTGGTATTTTTTTAATGTAATAAGGTCTTTAAATGGCCAGGGGTTTATTTAATTATTTAGCGTTTAGGGAGTTCTTTGAAATAAGGCAAAAGTAGCCAAATTATTAGGGATTGTCGGAGTGCACGACCAGCCTTGTTGTAGCTTCTTTGTGGATTGTCAAAGTCAACAAATGGGACCCACACAAGAGCTGGTCGACAACTAAAAGCCTGGGGAATTTGGAGTCCTTTTAAGAGTCAATGTGGGGCCCATTTATGAGTTGGTCAACAGCTCCACAAATTTCCAAATTCTGGAAATCATCTAGGATTCTGTGGGGCCCAATTTCAATCAACTCATCAGTCCTAGTTTAAGAGTTTTTTTTGTTAAGAGAATCTTATCAATTTAGGAACTATATTTGGGGTGGGACTCTTGTTTTAAAAGTTTTTTATTTTTTAGAAAGTTTGTTTAGATTATAACTCCAACAAAATAGGAGTTTTAGTTTAGTTAGGATTTGAATTTAATCCAAATTATGTAAGCCTATTCAAAGGCCAACAATTTCAATGGAATGGAGGAAGATTATGGAAAATTGATGAAAAGTGTGTTTGCATTGGGGTGAGGTATCCCCTTCTCTCTCCAACCACCCTCATGACATAGATGAGTCCCCAATTCTATCTTCTCACTCCTCTCTCTATTCTCCTTCCACAAGTAAGTATTTTATCTCTTTCTTTCTACTCTTTCTTTCTTCTCTTAATTAATTTCTTGTATTTTCTGTCTTCTGCTATTAAAGATCTTCAAGGTTCTATCAAGAATCTTTCTTGATTGACAATCTTGATCTTATAGGCCTACAACTCTACTAGTTTTTTCCTTCTTTCTCTCACCGATTCCATCATCTAAAACCAATTTCCCTTCTTTTATGCCTGATGGCAGATTCATTCTTTTCCTATTCCTTTTTTCTCCCCAAGAAACCACAAACCCTTCGATCTATACTGTACCAACAGTCCTTTATCATCCACTTGTTCAACCCTTCTTGCAGTCTTTGTTTACCTAAGAGCTTAGCCTCAAAACTGACTCTTCCCCACACTGTTCTACCTCTAAAACAGTCCCTGTTAACCCATTAAAATCACCATTACTCAATCCCTGTTCTATTCACAAATTTATCCCACGAGTACCCTTATTACAGCCTAGTAAGTGGTCTGCTATAAGCCTAAACCTGAGCATAAATTGTGCTGTCCCAGACCACACTTATCAGCCTTCTTTTGGCCCTAAGTCTGCCCCTAAACCAATGCCCTTAGTTAACCACTATCCTACATCAATTGGCCTTGAAGATTCATCTCTATAAATACTGATAATCAATTCGGTCTTGGCACCATCTGACTCAATCATAACACAACCAATGTGATGCAGACATCCAAGTTGAAGTGGGGCCCATAGGATATGTGGCTGGGACCCGCATGTGTGATCCTTGTGGTAGCCAAGTGGGGGACATATAAAGCATCTTAGATTTGATTTAATTAGTATTTTATTAAGATTTAATGTTAGACATTATCATTTGTTTCTTTTGAATTTATTTTAGAGTCCTTGTGTAGTTTGAAGTCTTCAAATCAAAGTTGTAATTCCGTTTTTCCTCTTTAGGCCATATTTTGGAGGATTAAAACTCATCTGTTTGGGTTGATTTTGGTGCCATTTGAAAGGTTATTCAATTACCTTTCCAATGAGACCAAGATATTGAGAATCCGATGTTATTTGAGAGAGTTATGGCCAAAATACTGGCAAGTGTCACTCATAACCGGGATTTAGTTATTTTAAAATTTTATTTTTTTAGGAAGTCTAATTAAAGTCGGATTGGAAAGATTGACATCTAAAGCCTATATTTATGCTTATAACTCACAACTTTAGGGATGAAATTGATGAATAAAAAAATTTCTTGCTTTCTAGCTCTTGGCTAGTGTATTCTTCCTTTGTGAAGTTTAAAAACTATGAGTGGTTTTCTCTAAAAGTGGATTCCTTGGGTTTATTTGAGCTTGGTGAAGGCCAAGATCCCCTGTTTTTGGTTTGGAAAAACTTCAAATCAAGTCTTTATCTTTTCTTGTTTCTGCTACATTACTTTAGGTTTTATTGATATTCTTGGCTATCATTATACATCAACTTTGGTATCATCTTGATTGTGCTGCATCCCAATGCACGTGTGTAGTTGGTCCGAGTCGATTCGCTTAGTCAATTAGAAAGAGGGACTTCGATCTATTCTCTTCAACTGTAAGAACTATCTTAGCATCGTCTATTACCTAGAAACCCGTAACATCTATCTCTGCTCCAATTGCAAAAGAGACCCTCTGTACAAGTGTTTATTATTCCCTGCACCCCATTTCCAGTTTCCCATCGAGGTTAAAAGAATAATATCAATCACCGTATTCCCCAGCAAATGATATAAACCATCACATTTTTCTCCCTTCATCAGGACCAAACAACCACATGTAATTTTCATTGCTCCACCTACAATTGAATACATGCAACCCATTGAGTCTAACCGACCTAGTGATATTAGATTCTTTCATATCTTTGGGACATATGCCACACTACCCAAAGTATGAACCAGTCCATCAAACATCTTGATATTTACTGTCCCAACTCCTATGATGTCACAAGTAGACCCGTCACTGAAAAAAACAACACTTGTCTTCTTCTCTTGGAACATATCAAAATATTCTTTCTTGAAACATATATGAATAGGACAAGCTGAATCTAATATTCACTCATAATAAGAAAAAATGTCCATACCTTTGGTAACTGTGAGAACATCTCCAATGTATTCTTCATGTTCCTCTTTTAACGCTGTACTAGGACTACCACTTTTCTTTTTGTTAATACGTTTTGGACAATCCCTTTTAATGTGACCATAATTCTTGCAATGAAAGCACTACACCTTGCCCTTTCCTTTGGACTTAGACCTGGACTTGCTATTCCTAGATCCCCTCATAGATGACTTTCCCTTGCAATTCTCTACCCGACCAACTAATCCAAAACCTTGACTTTCTTCAAGATTTGGTCTCTTCCTAATTGCATTATGTAGAAGTGATATCATGATTTCCTCTAGGCTTATTGTATATTTTCAAGATTGTAAAGTTGTCACCAAATTGTCGTAAGAATTAGGAAGTGAGGTAAGAAGCAAAAGGACCCTGTCTTCTTTCGTCACCTTCACACCAACTTTGTGTAGTTGATCTAGGAGTTGGTTGAACTCATTTAAGTGTTCTAATAGATTCGCACCTTCCTCCATCTTTAGCTCGTGTAATTTCTACTTTAAATATAACTCGTTGGTAAGACTCTTTCCCATATAGAGTTTCTTCAACTTTTTCTATAAAGCTAGTGTCAAATCCTTATCCATAACATTAAACAGAAATTATCTGCTAGATAGAGATGAATTGTACTAATTGCCATAATCTCTCTGTATTTCCAATCATCATCCTCCATTTCCATGGACTTGCCTTTCTTTTCTTGCAATGCCTTGTAAAAATCTTGTTGTACTAACACATCTTTCACCCTTCTTTGCCAAAGAGTGAAACTACCACTCCCATCAAATTTCTTCATAGAGAATTGATCGATGGAAACCTTTATTTTTATCGTGAATCCACCCGAAATTTTAAGAAAATAACCCTTGAATAAAAAAATATTTTTACTCACCGGTTTCTTCCTCTTCCACCCAAAACACGAACCAGAAGCTCTACCAATTGTTAGCACAACAGAACAACTATAATATTCTACATGATGGGATACGGGCATAAAACACTCATGATCTATGTAATAAAGAATATTAAAGTAAAAGGAAATCAACAATCACACACAAGACGAGGATTTTACG
>JAOXJP010000001.1:14677738-14689429 GCA_025762735.1 Platanus orientalis
GATGTGCCCTCCCCCTGACAGGGTGCAGAGAGGAGCAGATGATAAATGGAGCAGATACAATCCACTCTCGTCCTTCCAAGGCTGTGATAGGAGTGGAAAGATATGAACATAATACAAACCCTCTTTTAAGTACATACGCAAATGTTTGTTCTCCCTTTCAAGTCGCTTGGCTTTTGATTATACCATATTTAGGATTGCTTTTCAGGAGAGGATGGCCGATTGTACTTTCCCCTTTATGCAACATAGGCTCATGGGACTAGGCTTGATGGGATTTTATGGTTGTCAGAAACAATTTTTGTTTGTTAGAAACTTGAACGTTTCGGAATCATGCTATTGTTTGATCAGTTTTTACTTTTTAATCAACGTACTTTCAAAAAGATTTTTATGTTCAACTTTTTGCCTACCTTGGAAAAGATGAATCATCCAAAATTAAGACGATGAGAGATAGGTTTGCTCTACCCTTTGTTTGAGAAGCTAATGGATTTCTTTAGCCAACAGTAATAAACTTAGTCAGCTAATGGATTTCTTTAGCCAACAGTAATAAACTTAGTCAAAGCGGATATCCCATGTTAGGTAGATACACATCCGAGGGTCAACTTTCTAATGTTGCCATTAAACTTGTCTTATGCCTATCATGGATCAATTTAATAGTTATACAACCTCCCCTTGTTTTTTGTTGAGTTCCATTTTTGTTCCATGGGGGTAGACTAGTAATATCTGAAATGGAAGTGCCTATAACAGAGATTACTTGTTACTAAATATCTGTGTTACATTGATGCCAATTTGATTGTGGATACCATGCACTTTGTTAAAATGATATAGGCCAGAATGTCAAAACTATAATACATACACCCTGAAGTATATTTAAGTAATGCAGAAGAAATTAATCATGTTATAAAATGGAAAGCATTACAAAACACACACAATATTGTCTTTTGTCACCAAGAAACTTACTGAATGAAAGGATAGAACTCATGACGTACTGTAATGTTAATTTACATCCTGCATGGAAAGAAAAAGGAAAGGAAATCAAAAGTGTCGCACCAGATTCTGTTGAGTGTCAAATCCAACATTTGTCAAATTTGCATCCAAGCAAGGAAAGGAAAAGATAAGGAAATTCATATTGTCACACCAAATTTGTTTAGTGTTGGAATTGAACATGTCCAACAGGGTACTTTCATCCATTTGGAAGTCAATGCAACATGGTTATATATCAAGCATTATTCTCAGTTTTCATGCTAAATTCTCAATAGGGCATATATACTAACTGAGTTCAAAGAAGGCAGCTTGATGATGAGGACAATGATGGTAGGTTACAAAAAATAAAATTCTATTCCTAAGGGAATCAATTAGTTGCTTCGATGAGGTCCCCTTCATAAGATTCCAGCAAAATAGTGCACCTGAGAATCTTCCCAGCTTAGTAGAATTTAGTCTGGAGTGCCCATAGCCTGAGGAACCTCACTCTCCAAAGCAGCAACAGAGCAGAGTTAGTTTTATTGAAGAAGGATCAGAAGGAAATGAAGAACTTGTATTGTTCTTAAGGAGCCTATAAATCTTTTCAGAGTTCTGAATGAAATGGAGTGATTCAAAACTTGAAATCAATCCAAAGGTGTGTTCATTGTGGTGCCATGTCTACTATAAAGAAGTATGGTTCCACATATTTTAATTGAAAGTTGACTTTGCCAAACCAGTGGAGGTTTGAGCTAATCAAAAAACTGAAGAGATTCCCTAATATTGTTGACCTGCCATAAGTTTAAATGTATCTTTGAGAATTAGAATATATTTTCCCTCAATTTCTTTAAAAACTGGAAATTAACAATGCAAACTATATATCTGTCAGGAGTTGAGGAGGTGAAAGCCTTAAACATGCTTGTAACTTTTGCAGACTTTTGCTAGAACAGAGGATATGTATTGAAGAGCACTTGAAACCAAATGCTAGATTTCAAATCCAAACCAAAATCAAATAGCTAAAAATCAATCAAGAAGTTGCATTTACAGCTGGAAGAAGGTATCATCAGCAAGATTAAACTATAGACAATATAAAATCATTCAAGCAATTTGGTAATATATTGAATACAAGAACAAACATGAGAGAGAGAGAGAGAGAGAGAGAGAGAGAGAGAGAGAGAGAGAGAGAGATGGGTACCTTGCACAAATGGTGAATTTTAACTGTCGGAAAATGAGATATGTGATTCTGATCATTTTCACTGGAAGAAGGGCCAAAATGGCTTAGTATACAAAGATCAATCCTGTATATTCAGAAAAAAGATGAAAACCAAGATAGTAGTTTATGATGTCCACGTCTATCTCAAGACTCTGTCCAACCCTCATCACACGTGTGTGACAGTTGCTCCAGCCATACATAGATCCTAGGAAAAACATGTTTCTTTTTGCAATCATTTCTATTTTCTTTTTTTAATCTTCCATTTGGAGACATGTTGCAAACAGTCTCTTCAGAGCCAATGCTGATAGGAATTGAATTACGTATGCAACAAAAAAATATGAACAATTGAGTTAGGCACCATCAACTCCAACCACATCAAGCTGTGAAACAACTCGTTCGATGGAGGGTCTGCACCTAGGGTCCTGGTCTATGCATTTACATGCAATTTCAAGAACCTTTAGGAGCTGCTTCTCCCAAAACTTGCTCCAGATTGATGGATCAAGCAATTGTTCTTCCTTCTTCTCAGATCTCATCTGAAGCACCCATGAAACCAAGTCTCTGCAGCCTTTTGCTTTACAAACATCCACAGGCCTCCTCCCTGTAAGAAGCTCCAGAAGAACAACCCCAAAGCTGTAAACATCACCTTTGAAGGTTGCTGTTAATGTCTGACTGTATTCAGGAGGGATGTATCCTAAGGTCCCAACCAGATCTGTTGTTACATGAGTATCGTAAGGACTAATCAACCTTGATAGACCAAAATCAGCCAAATGAGCTTTGAAATTTTCATCCAAGAGTATGTTGCTAGATTTAACATCCCGGTGGACAATATTTGGTTCACAGACCTTGTGTAAGTAAGCCAATCCCCTAGCTGCTCCTTGAGCTATCTTTAGCCTAACATCCCATCTCAATACTGACGCTCCCTCGACCCTCTCATGCAGCCAATAATCCAAGCTTCCATTTTCCATGTAGGAATATACCAATAATCTGGCATTCCCATGCCTGCAATACCCTTGAAGAGGGACAAGGTTCTGGTGCAGAGCTCTCGAGAGGGCTTCCACTTCAGCCTGGAACTCACGCTCCATCTGTCCACAGTCACCGGAGAGCCTCTTGATTGCAGCCTTTGTTCCATTGGGGAAGTTGGCTTTGTACACAAGACCGAATCCTCCACAACCAATTATATTTGCTTGATCAAAATTGTTTGTAGATTTTAGCAGGTCACTGATGGTTAGCTCGTTATTATCTGAACTCTGAAATAGAAGCACCAACTTTGAAGATCCAAGTGCCTCCAATAACTTGTGTGGCCTGTTAACATCCTCCACATCATCAATTGGATCTCTTGCATCCTTTCTTGACATGGTAAGTAGGACAAGAACCAAAAGCAACACAATCCCAACCCCTATACCGGTTGTTATTTCGACTATGCTGCTTTGACCAATCTTACTGTTTGGGATAGATGGAATTCCAGGCTTCAGTTCCATATTATCAGTTAAACCACAAAGAGGACCTGGTGGACTGCATAATCCTGGGTTACCTTCAAAACTTGAGCTGGGGAAGCTGAGGAACTGCCCCCCAGTTGGAATTTCTCCATGCAAGTGATTATGTGCCACACTGAACTTTGATAGGAATGTAAGTTTGTTGAATGACAGGGGGATCAACCCATGGAGATCATTGCAAGAAAGATCCAAGATTTCCAAGTTGTCCATGTCGGAAATGGTGCTTGGGATGGTCCCAGTGATATCATTCCTGCTCAAGTCTAAAACATGGAGCTGTTTCAACTGCCCAATCTCAGGCCATATGGTCCCATTAATTCTATTATTGCTCAAGTATATTGATGGAGGGAAACTTGAGGCCTGATTGTATTGCAGACCATTAGCACTCTGGTTACGTTTTACATAAAGAGGGATGCCAACAGAGGTGATATGCTCAGGCATGCTGCTGTTTGTGGAAATGAGGCTCTTTAGCTTGGTCAAGCTTTTCGGTATTTCTCCTGTCAGAGAATTATTGGAGATGTCTAAGTAAAAAAGATTCTCCATCTGACCAATCCAGGGAGGAATGCCACCACTCAAGTGATTCCATGACAAATCCAGGACCTGCAACTTCCTACAATTCAGTAACCACAATGGGATTTGGCCTCTAAGAGCACAGTTTCCAACTGCAAATACCATCAAGTTCTCAAATCCACTGACATTGCTTGGAATTTCTTCTTCATGGAAATTCTCAGTAAGGATAAGAGTGGTGAGATTTCTACACTGCTGCAGTACACCTAACGCCCCTGATAGGTTTGCAAAGCTATTGTTCGATAAGGAGAGGAAGAAAAGGGATGTGAGGTTTGCAAACTCCCCAGGGACCTGGCCGGATATGTTGTTTTTAGCAAGGCTTAAGGTTTTCAACTCCTGACATCTTGACAGGGTAATGGGAAGGGGACCCCTAAAATGATTAGTGGCAAGATCAAGTGAAATGAGATGAGGCAGTCCAGTGAAATCAAGATCAATAACACCTGTTAGAGAATTGTTCCTAAGATCAAGCACCTGAAGCATTGAGCAGAATGCTAGAGTAGAAGGTAATGGCCCAGAGAAGGAATTGGAGTGTGCAATCAACTTTTCTAGTAATGTAAGGTTCCCAAAAACATTTGGAAGGGGACCAGAAAATCGGTTTCCAGATATAAGTAAAACTTTAAGATTAGAGAGCTTACTTATTCTGTTACTCAACTGACCAGAGAAATTGTTGGTGGCGATTGAAAGCTGCTCCAAAGATGACAACCAAAACAGTGTGTCTGGAAGATGCCCAGAAAGTGAATTTGAATGGACGTACAACTGTTGGAGAGATGTACTGCAGATGTCTAGACCTTCTTCCAAGAGCCGACCTGAGAAATGGTTCACCGATAAATCCAGAATCCGAAAAGCATTCGAGGCACTACATATTTTAGTATCAATACAACCAGTGAAAGAATTGTTGCTTATGTTGAGGACAGCAAGTTTCGGAGAGCCCCCAAGTTCTAGCAATTCTCCATTGAAGAAATTGCTAGAGATATTGACTGAATGGATGGATTTCAAACCACCAAGTGCTTCTGAAATAGACCCAGATAGCATGTTGTAGCTGAGATCAAGAACCTCCAGCTGCTGCAAGTTCGAGAGCTCTGTGGGTATACTACCTTCAAGAAAATTAAGCGAAAGATCAAGCAATTTCAGCTGATCTAGACGACCCAAGGAGCTTGACATCATCCCTTTCAAACCTCTGCTTGAAAGAATTAGCATTGTCACCCTACTCCCAACCGAACCATTACTTCCATTCTCACAGACAACCCCATCCCATTGACAGCAAACTAAATCATTGGACCATACAGAGATAATTGATTTACTTGTTAGGTTCCCTGCGAATTCTTTCAGAACCAGCAAGTCATTTGGATGACAGGTCTGATTCGGTGCTCCAAGACCCAAGAATGAACAAACAAAACAAACCACGAAAACCCATTTTAGGAACGTCATTGGAACAGAATCTAGCACCACCATACCTTATATTAGAGACAACTATCCCCTAAACTTTCTTCCTTCAATATGATATTTTCTATACAACTCCTCAAAGAGAGAAAGAAAGAAGAAATGCCAAACCCACATCCCAAAACACCTCAAACCACAATATGCCGAACTAACAGCACTGCAAAGTGAAACCGGAGGAGATCCACAGCTCAAATCAAATCCCTTGACCAGAAACCAACAAACCCATATACCTTGTTCAATCTAACATTGTCCTTGTTTGTCCTACACAAATCTTGAAAAAACCAGGAAACTTCTTCGAACCCACGTCCCAAGGCACCTCAGAAACCACGACCCCAAGACCTCTGTAACATCACTTGCAAGTGAAGTAAGTGAAGAATCCAAAATCAACACTTTTTTACTTTTCCTACAAGTGGGTCTTCTCTCTCTCGTCCTCCTATTCCAAAAACCTGATCTCTGTTTCGTTAACTTTTATTTTTTAACAAAAGGACAGAATCCAGATAAAGAAGAAGACGGAAAGAAGATATTTCAAATCGAAGAAACAGTAGCACAATCACTGAATACTACATTATACTGCATTAGAGGTAGAGGAAAAGAAAAGCCTTTCTTCTTATATTTAACCTTTGTTAATAATAAGGGTTTCATGAGAGTGACAGGGTGGCTGTGGTGCAAATGAGGAAATTAAAAAGGGTGGGTGCAGAAGTCAAAGAAATTGGATGCGATCGGCTGTATGAGATTTGACCGGTGGATTCAGCGGCGGTTCGCCGATGTCATCGTTTCTGCTTGGTTATCCCAGTCTGGATTTGGTAGGACTAGATAAACTCACCCTAAGATAGGACTGACAAAGGGCCCGACACATCAGTGTTAAAAAAGTGGCTTACACTTTTTGAGCATTTTTTCACTTTTTGAATGCTGATGTGTCAGTCCTACCTTAGATTGACTTTAGTTAGTCCTACAAAATCTTCAGGGTTGTTATCCAAGTAAGATCTTTTCACCGCAAAAAAGTTAAATTTTCACTTTTCTGGGTACGTGTCTTTCTGCCCTTTAATATCATATAATTAGGAAAGTTTTGGAGAAATCCCTCATAATCTGTAACGAAATAGATGTTCTGTCCAAGATTTGGTGTCCAGATGGTGTGGTATCCATGACACAAGGGACTTCACAAGGGACTTCAAGTGTATGGCATGGACCAGGGTGCAGACACAGCAGTGCCGAAAAATAATAAGTGTGCCCCCAGAGAGTGTAAATCACTTTTCAGTGGTTATGCATCAGCTCCCTAGTCCATGAGCACGCCTTGCACACCTTTTCTCTTTTGTACACACAAAATCTGGACTTGAAAGAAATGGATAACATAACGAAGGAAGCAAATGTGCAAATGTCCGGTCCAGGATTTGGTGTCCAGGACACCAGAGGATGTCATATGATATAAAATGAGCAGAAATTTGAAATTTCATCTAACTCCATCTCATTATATTCCATACGACGTTCCATAGAGTTCTGGATACCAAATTCTAGAGATTAGTTATTTCGTTAGATGAAATTTTAAATTTCCATCCATTTTATTCCTTATGATGTCTTTGATGCCATGGACGCTAAATCTTGGACAAAACATTTACTCGCTTCGCCTAATAGCGAAGTGGTTCACACATGACCATCTTGGGATCCTCCGTAGCTCTTTTGAGTATTGCTCGTCACAAAAGTCATGTGTGGTAGAAAATTTTGCTGCAACAAGTTTTTCTGTAGCTTTTTGAAGCACTGCAAAAAGCTTGGATGTTTTGTCTCTAAACATGGGGTTGTGGTCGTTTTGATCATGTTACAAAAAGCTACATAAAAATTTGCTTTCAGCTGATCATTTAGTGAAGAAAAAAAAAAAAGTGTTAAAAGGGACAATAACATCACTTAACCTAGAAAAAACAAACAAACAAATAAACGGACGGGTTCCAACTCCTCAATGATCAGCTCAAGCAATTCAACATACTGTGAACAAAAAAACCACACATGTTTTTTAAAATATTGACCACAAAAACCCTTTATTTTTGTTTATGCAGTACGCTTAAGCGGCTTGAGCTGATCAGATCTGCTAAACGATTGCAAATGTAAAAATAATTAGCATAAAATATTTTTTGGCTACTCAATTAACTACAGCAAAATATTCGATTGGTATCATTTGTTCATATTGATTTTTGGTCATTTGAGGCCATTCCAAAAATTCTTGATCCTTCTGTCATGATACACGTGGTATGTTATAAGGGTCCCAGACCATTCAACGGTCAAGCGACCAAAGTCATTGCCAATAAAGTATGCTATAAAGTCCACAAAATCTCATACAGGACATTGTGTCCATATTTAAATATTAATCAAGACCTTTCATCATCATCATAGCTGTCGTTAATAATAGTGGGGAACAATGACTTCTACAATTAAAAAAGTTGCATGCTCACTGTCAAAGAATACTAAACAGAAACTTTTTTAGATCAGTTGATGTTTAGATCCTACCATGATTATAATGTTTGCATTTACCAAAAAAATTTTTTTTTTTTTTTTTTTTTTGATTATAATGTTTGCAAGACTTTGAAGACCATATTGCTATTTGGGAACTTCTAAGGGTCCTTTTGTTATTTCCTCTCAAAATCAAACAAATTATAGATGCTCTCATGATGGCATAGCCCAAGATTAAGTGCTCATGATAACCATTTGATTATGTTTTGCTTTCAGACTCTAGAGAAATTATTGAGTGTGATTAGTGTTCGTAAAGAAGTCCATTACCACATCATTTGGTCGGCCAACTTCATCTAGTTGATATAAGGCTTTTTCATTGTTTGTTTTCTTATGTTTTGGGACCATAGTCCATCATTTCAAACATTTGGAATGCAAGTTGACTGCAAATTTGATAGATTTTCAAGAAATCTTATTACTATTTTCCCTTCTTAATGTTGTTCATACAGCTAGTGAGAGTTTAGAGTACACAATGAAGGTATAAAATATTGGTTTTATTCATTTAATTTTTGGTGATCCATGGGCCTGCTGACTGCTACACCTATTGTGGGGCTACAACACAGCCAGAGGGGGAGCATAAACACAGACTGCAACAAATATTGGTTTTGAACGGGTGGAGCCCAAGAGTTTTTCAGAGAAGTGGTGCCATAACTATTGGGGCACTGTTGCAGCTATAAAAGATTAGTTGGATAGAGTAGAAATCCAAATTTCAAAATTAGAATCCCATCCAACATGGAAGAATGTATGGAACTTGTTTTAGTTGTTATGGACTAGCCACACATCTAATAAAATAAAACAAACCTTAAACAAACTCTAACCTATGTCCCTTTGTTCTTACATCAAGTTGTTCTATGAGTGCACTACTTATCCTCAAAATTTCAAGTCAAGTCAAAGTAAGGGTGTGCATAGGCCAGGCTTGGGCCAGGCCATGGTAGGCCCAGGGTTCAGCCCACTATAATAATTGCAGACTTGAGCCCAATTTTTTTTTTTTTTTTTTTTACAAATTTAGCCCCAAGTCCATCCCTAATTATTTTATTGGGCCTTGGACCAGCCCAAAACCCGGTAAAGATTAGCTTTAGTTTTGTCTTTGCATGATTGCATTAAAAAATTCCCATAGAGGTGGAGGCCCAATTGCTAATCTAAGCTCTTTCCCTTGTTTTATATAATAGTGAATAGAGAGCTATGAAACAAGATATAAGGGATTTAGATGTCTCATTAATACATATCCAGTTTTTCTTCTATATAATTATTTGAATGGTGAAAAACATCAAAGGTCCAAACAATGCATAATATGATTTCTAATTTCTTGTTTTTTCTTGTATGTAATAATATATAAGTTTGGGCCTTGGACCAGGCTTAGGCTAGGCTGAGGTAAGCCTGAGCCTAGCCCTAACAAATGTTCAGGATTTATCTAGGGCCCATGCCCCTGTCAGACCTAGCCTCGAGCCAAGTTTTTTAGGCCATTTTGCAGGTTGGGCTCAGGTTGGCCTGACCCTTTGTACAGCCCTTAGTCAAAGCAATATTATATGGAAATGACAACCATTACTTTGACAGTGTTAAGAAAGTGTTAATTTCTAACATTAAACCAAGTTGTTTCCTTAAATTGTCATTTAAATGTGGAGTTGTTTGACTATAAAATCTTAATCAATCAAGGTCTAATTTGTAAACAATATGAAAAAAATAAATTTTCCATAATTAAACCATTAATAATCCAAAATAACTCCTTCAATGTTTAGAAAAAAGTATAAAATTAATCTCTTAAATATGTTGTTTGTTGTAATACTTTAAACTTATATACATTTATCTCCATAGCTATAAACTCCACTTGATTGGATGACCATAAGTAGGGGTATAAGCTAAGCTGAGCCAAGCTTTGCCTCTTAACTTAAGCTCCCCACACAAACATCAAGCTCGATCAGGCTCAGCTCAAGCTTGTCATGAGCCTTAGAGTTGAGTTCGACTCATCAAACTCAAACTGTTTGGTTCTTAAACAAAAAAGATGTTGATTTGACTTGTATTATCATAGCACAACAAATGTAATTTTATTTTTATTTTATATTATTATTATAAATCAATTTAATTTTGTTGAGAGTACATTAAGTAATTGATACAATAGCATGACACAATAATACTCAAAAAAAAAAAAAAAAAAATGTGTAAGTACTATGACAAAAAAAAATTTGGATAAACAAGTACAATGATATACCGACATGTGATGTGCTATATAATTTTGTATCACTTTGGACACCTACTCAATCACTTATTTAAAAAAAAATTTAACCGTACACATCCTATGTGTTAGCCCATGATGTGGTCACACTATTATTAGTCAAATATGATTTTCTCCCTTAACTATTTAATATAATAAAGTATATATATTATTTTCATATATATAAGAACCTTAATGAGTCAAGCTATTAATGAACTAAACCTAGTGCAGCTCAGCTCAGGCTCACTAAGCTAAACAACCTAAATTGGTGGCTCAGACTTGGCTCATGTTGAGCTCCAGGATGAGCTGAATTGACTGCCTTAACCATAAGCACTTAAATAGTTTAATTATTTTGTATAGATACAAGCAAACAATTCATAAGTAAGTCTATCATGTATATAAAAGGATCAACAAATTAGGTCAAATTTTGACAAATGAAATTTGTTGGATATATCCATCTTGTTAGCTCTTACCTGTTAGATATACAACAATTTATATTGTTTATATTCTAATATATATTTATCATATTTATTAAAAATTGGATGAATCAATTCTGTTCCATAAGGGATAATTTGCAATCTCTAATATCTAATATATTATAATGACTTGTTGATATTTGGACGTGTAGAATAAATTGTAGGATTTTCTTCATTCAGTACAAAATCACATATTCTTCATACATTATGTAATACAATAATTACAAGTATCAGAAGTTATATATATATATATATATATATATATATATATATATATATAAACACACAAAAAAATATATTAGAGATAGTTATCTGAACAATGGGTAATGATGATATTTATGGTCTTATTGTAAATGGCTCATATCAAATAAAAAAAAATTGTGGTATTCTTTAAGATCAACTAAGATTGTATACAATGTTCCTTTCATCTCAAACTTGATCTTGAAATTTTCAACACTTGATTGTTAATTCCTCTAAAACTTCCAAAATGATTCTAACTTTTAGAATATACACTAGTAACTCTAACAATTAATATATAAAATATTGAAAATATTCTCAAATTTTAAACTTCTTATATATCAAAGCATGTTAACTAATCATAAAGATTAACAAGCACCAAACTGTGATATTATTTCTGAGGTCTAGTTAAAGTGGATAAAACTTGAGACTTCAATTCACTTTTACATGTTAAACAAGATTTGTTGACTCAGATTTTTTACTCAACTTAGATAGCTCAGGAGTCAACTCAATTAGAGGGTCATTGGAGTCAACTCGGAGAGTCATGACACTTTTTTTTAATAAATATCTATAAATATTACAAATTTATTTTCTTGATAATTTGTAGTATCATAC
>JAOXJP010000001.1:14696606-14722598 GCA_025762735.1 Platanus orientalis
CTCTCCCGGACCCTCTCTCTCTCCTCCCTCTTCCCCTTTTTTTTTTTTTTTTTTTTTTTTCCCTGGGCGATTGAAGGTGCAGGGGGCCACTGCCCAGACCTGCACCTCCAAATGCCCGGGAAAAAAAACAGGGAAAAGGGAGGAGAGAGAGGAAGAGGAAGAGAGGAGAGGGAGGGAGAGACGCTAGAGAGAGGATGAGGAAGACGCCGGAGTGGGAGGGAGAGAGACTAGAGAGAGGAAGAGGAAGACCAGAGAGGGAGAGAAAACTGCCAGAGAGATATGTTGTGGAGAGAGAGGCAGATGCAGGGGTGAGAAGAGGGGGGAAAGGAATTTTGGGGAGAGGGAGGAGGGGCATTTCGGGGAGAGGGTAAGAAAGGAAGAAAAAAAAGAGAGTGTGGTGAGTAGTTTTAGGGGTGCCATTAGTCACTCCCATTCTCATATCTAGAATGGGACGTGAATGGAAGGGTCCACTGGTGTGCAGCCCACGCAGTCTACCCAGTGCAAAAACCATTGAATTGCAATTTTCTCTTAAATTTTGTTGGAATAGACCTATACATTCTGGAAACCGGAGGATCTGAATCTTCTATATCGGTGCACAGGTCCCGGCCATAGAGTCCAGTCAACTCCATCAATTAATATTCCAATCCATTTGCACCAGATCCACAGCCAGCCCTGGGTCTGGATTCCATCAACACTTTTTTTTTCCCAGGGCAGTGTCACTAAAGACAGGCAACCGGACCACAAGATGGATGCACTGGTTCTCTTGAATTACGTCGTCATCCTGCTGTGTGGTGCCACAAAAACTTTAACATATATACTAAGAACCGTAACAACCATAGACATCACACTATACCATATATGCTAATAACTTCGCCTATTATTACATAGGAAGACCATTAGTACGTTTCAATGTCCTCAACTGCCCATCACATGTAATCAACAATCGTTTTCGTTATCTTCGTCAACTTACCAAATATCTTAGCTTACAAGGGACGAGACTTGCTCTGTTGTCCAGACTTCAAAAGCTGTTAAGGTCTGAAGGGTAGTTGGAACACGAATCATGCGCAAGAGTCTGAGATTGAAACATTACATAAGTATATAATACTGATTCCACAAGACAGAAAATTTAGCTAATTGATTGGACAGTAATAGGTTATTTGATAACATAATTACAACTACAACCCAACCAAAAAAAAACAAGAACTACAGTACAATCAAACTACAAAATCATGCATTTGGCCCAACATAAACATCAGTCTTGACCATTCAGCAGGTGAGCCATAGCATCAAACATCAAACCAACAAAAATGTCCTTACTGCCTTCTAACCACTAATAAGATTAAGTCAAATATCACTAATCAATGGTTTGGCTTCCAGCACATTATATGGATAGATCAAATTATAATAAAATACTACAATCAAATAATTTGAGCTAGTTCTTTAGGCTGTGTTTAGTTGCCACCTGGTATGAAATCATTTCATTTTGATTTTAACCATAGCATTTAAATGCAAAAGGACATGCCTCTAGATAGACGACCCATCTCAAGTCATCAAGGGTTACATAAATGGAAAATAGAGATGAGGTCATTTCAGGTTCTCATGACAAGAACTCGTTTCTATTTTTTATTCGCATTGGGGCGATGATACGAGATGAAGAATCCATTTTCAGTGATTATCTAATGCACTTCTATTCTATGGAAGATGATGTGGACGTTGCCAAGAGGCTCTTGTATGTGCCACCACACGAGAGCCAAATTCAAAGAATGTGGAAGATTCCTTCAGTTCGAGGCTATTAGGGATTTTTATGAATGTTTCTAGAAATTTTAGGGTTATTTTATTTGAGTTCATTTTAATTTAGAGTTGTTTTAATAGTTTTATGGAGAGCATTTAGTAGAAAATTGATGTTTCAGGGCTGATTTGTATTAAGGCATTAAATGCAGAGGTTAAGATGCAATTAGGGAGTTTTGATTAAAAGTCTTCTAAAAGTAAAAGTTGTCTTTTAAGAAGTCTTCATTTAGAAAGTTGGTTAAGAATAGGAGTCCTAATGAGTCAAGGAATCTTATGAGTCAAGTCCATAAATAGAAAAGGATATTAGGATGTAAAATCAGATTTGAATATTGGAATATTGGAGTCTACGAGTGGACAAGGTATCTCCTATTGGATTGTAGCCATGGGGGCTCTCCATTCTCTCTCATTGCTTCTCTCTATCACACGAGTAAGTGATTATTTCGCTCTTTATTTATTCTTTCTTTAATCTTTCTTTCCTGATTCTTGCAATCCTTTCTTGATTCTTGTTTCTTGAATATTGTTCTTGCTTGTTGAATTCATGATTTAAATCTATCAATATCAATTCTTGAATTACAGAATCACCAAGAAACATCAAGGTTCTTCCAAGATTTGATTTTGATTATTATCTTGATTCTAAAACCTGAAAATAGACATATTCCTTCTTCCATTTGGCCGTTTGCCCTCAAGAACCATTAAAGAACATCAAGAATCTATTTCAAGAACCTTTCTTGATTTGATTCTTCGAACCAAAAAACAATAAACTTTGAAATTGAATATTTCATTCAATTTTAATCCAAAATTTATGAAATTTGGACCATATAACCTTCAAGGACGTCAGAACCTACTATAAAATTTTCAGAATTTTTAGAGGTCAGTAAAGAGTATTTTGGTAATTTCATTGGTCTGCCCCAAAAATATCAGAATTGCCCTTTTAAACCTTTTTCAACCTAATTCCCTCTTTTCTATAGTCTATTCCCTTAATTTCATCTTGTCTTTCTTCTCAATTCTTCCTAATTTCTTCTATTTCAATTCTTTCTTTCTATTCTAACTTTTTTCCCCTAAAATTTGCTATTGTTTGGGGTGTTTAAGACAAGTTCTTGATTCCTTAAATTGGTATAAGCTTCCGCATATTCTTTAAGCCATTATTCTACATCAATAATTCTATATTGTAATTGTATTTATTGGTTGTAGACTTACAGACTTACAGTATGGAATGGGGGAAGTTGTCAGGATAAGGCTTTATCGAGTTGTGTTTAGTGAGTTGGGTTGAGTTTAATTCTAGAGTTTGGATCTGTTAAATTAACCCACTGACATTGTAAGAGAACAAAAGTCTTAAATCATGCATTCCATCCATGGGGTCTGGGCAATAATTGTTAAAGTGTTTTGTAAGTAGGTGTCCGCCCAGGAAACCAGACAACTGCCTGTAAAATGGATTAAAAGCCTTATAAATGGGATTTTATGTTAATAACATGTATATTATAATGATCATATACACAGTATAATACAGGTGCCATACACCTTATCATTCACTCACTTGCATGACATACTTTTGCACACACTAACACCACACACTTTTATCTAATGTGAGCCTTTTTTTTTTGTGTGTGCGTGTGTGTGTGGTTTTCTCTTTTGCTCCTTCCCTTCAATCTGGTCAAAGAAGGATGCCATGAGATCAATATTAGAGGAATCAGATGCACAAGATTTAAATACTAGAAAGAACAAGCTTTAAGCCTAGATAATTATACTTCTTTTCCTTTTTTTTTTTTTTTTTTTTTTTTCGTTTAACATGTGCTGAACCACCAAGGTGTCTGGTAGAAATTGAGCTCACCCAGTTCATTGGGTGATTACCTAAGCAACCAATCAGGCCATTGCCTAGGATCGCCTAGGTGGTTTAATCACAATGGATGATACACACATTCAAAATAATAACATAGAAAAATAAGAAGAAAAAGCAAACAGAAAATATTAAAGTGTGTCGTACAAGGGATAGAAAGTCTTAAGAGAAACTCGTATTTCAAGTATGCCTACAAAAAAGAGAGAAAAATAAAGCATTGCAAGAAGGTTAGTAAAAGAGAGAATTCAAACCTGATGAGGAATGAACCACCGAGATCCAAGATAATGTTGAAGAATAAGAACTGATGCTTGGAATCCCATGAACACGCCCAAACAGATGCACCAATTTTTGTCATGCTCAATGCGCATGAAATTATTCGGGCAACCAAAGACATACAATGGAATTGCAAGCCGAGTGATAGTCATGCCTAATATGTAATGAGGATGTAATGGTTTTCTTGAATCACGCACAATATTAGTGATTATTTGAGGTATCCAAAACGAGTACATTAGGAGAAGAATAGGCCGCAGAAAATTATGAAACTCATACATGACTAGAATGCCTCCTAGAAGAATCCCATCTGCAAAGAAGTGTATTACTATTTGATAAGAAGATTCGACATAAACATTCAGCTATCACATTATACAACCAAAATTTTATTTTACTCATAATGTAAATAAATTAATAAAGTGACTGATGTTAATTATTGACAGTCATAACTGACAAGTAAATAAACAACTCAGACAGAAATTACCAACTAGGGATTTACAAAATAGAATTCATTATTGGAGAATGAAACTCATTTTGATTCACAATTTTATGGGTAACTTCCTTCTGTTAGGATCTTGCATTGTAGTGCAACTATCAGGTACTAACTACTGATTGGTCTGGAAACAACCAATCTGTTATGAGGTAATGAGAACAGATGTCATAGATATAATCCTAACTACTTGGATATGGGCATGCGTTTTCATACATACATTTTCACTCTTTTTTTTTTCTTTTTTCTGCAGTGACTACCATAGCCAGGGCCTTCTAAGCAAACTATTATAAAAGGCCAATAAACAAAAGATGTGATTGCATCAACCTACAGGGATCAACCCAAAGGACTGACTTGACAGTTCTTAGTGCCATTCATAGGATATAGAGGTACCTCAGAGCATCTCCACCTCAGGGATTCCTATAATAGATGGTTGGGTCTCTTATTATCCTTCGATATGGTATGTTTGACAGGAATAACTGACATGGATAATAGGCAGTAGACAGTAATAGCTCGATCCAGTGTAGAGATAGAGCACCATGCAATGGCTGAAGACATGATCAGAACAGTTGAAGCTTGTGGTAACCAATAGACCACATATCTCCCAACTCAGTTTTCTATAAGAGAACAAATCGGATCTAGGTTTGATGACCACTTCAACAGGACGAAGTTGGCAACTGAAGAGATTTATACACAGATTTCTGAGGTCACAGGACCATCTTGGAGATGTAATCACCAAGGCTCAACTTCAGGAAATTCTTTCTAGTACAGCATGATTGATATCTAGTGCTTGGCTTAAACAGAAGCTTTTTTAGACCCTTTGTCCTCCAGTAGTCATTTCAAATTATTGTACTATTTATGTTTTATTGTTGATGGCCTTTTATGTTTAGACGTTTGAGACCAAATAAAAGAGTGTTGGGCAACATGCCTCACCCTAATATTCTCACCTCAATTTTTATTCTTCTTATCCACCCTTGTTCTTCATTCATGCTCTTAACTTTGACCTTGTATCTCTAATTACCTTGATCCAAGGGTCATACTATCACTTCATAGTAATGCACATCAGATATCAATTTCCATAATTTCTATGACAAGGAAAAAAAAAAAAACATTGAATGACTTATGCTTTAACAGAAGATATGGTCCTTGACAGCATGGAATGGTGGAACAGGATTCATGTAGGCAGCTTCAAATAGTTGCGATAATGCTTTGACAATGACAATCTCTCAGTATCATCTAATTTGAGATTTAAGATAGAAGCATGTGAGTAATTGTCCACAGACAATCTTTGAGTAAGGGTGTCAACGAACCGAGTTGAGCCGAGCTTTGCCCAGCTTGGCTTAGGCTCATCACATGAAGGCTAAGCTCGGGCTCATGAAGATCAGGCTCGGCTAGCCAGGGAAAAAAAACAGGCTCAACATCCTAATGGCCCATTAGCCTAATTTGTCTTATTTGAACATTACTATTCTCACAATATATATTATTATAATAAAGTTATTAACCAAACCAAGTTTTTAACTAGCCGAGCTTTTAGCGAGCTGAGCTTAGTGAAGCTTGGCTCAGGCACACTTAGGAAATGAGCTTAAATCAAAGCTCGGGCTCGGTTCTTAATGAGCCGAGCTCCATGCCGTGCCGATCCGAGCCAAGCTAGCTTGGCTCATTAACAGCCCTATCCTTGAGTATCATACCATATACATTTAAACAAAATTTTGAAACATATTTGATCCTCATATATGTACGACATACATTCAACAAACAAACTAAAATTCTCACAAAGTGCATTTGTTGAGTTGGAGATTGGGGGTTTTGAAATGCCATAAAAATAGACCAGCACAAATATAATTTATACCAAATAAATCTGAGAAATATTCATAAATAAAATAAAAGTAAGAAAATAAAATCTAACTATTGAATCAAGGTGCATGCACATGTGGCTTACTAAATTTAAAGCTTTACATTTAGAACGACCACTTACAGAAACGACTGTAAAGAACTGAAAGCTCGCGTCTCATTGTCTCCCAACCTTCTCCATTATTCATAGGTCTACTTGCCTTCCATATTGCTAGAAGATATCTCATTTCAAAAATGGAGAACACAACGAACTTGAAAAAGGCAGCTGTGGCAAAAGCATTAAACAGGGATTCTGCATGCAACCACCAGCAGCAACATTTACTCAATGCAAGTGCACCATAAATATATAACAGGCCAGGATTAGAGAAATAAATGATAAATATGAGGTGAAAAATCGAATCCTTCATACACAGCCTTATACTGCACATTGTCTATAGGGTAATCAAGAATCCTCTGTACTTGGAAATTTGGAATGTCCTTAAAAGCAAATATCTACATATATGTAGAGATGTGGCAGGCATGAGAATTGGAACCTGACATTTAATGGCACCCATACAAGAGATCTACAGGGTCAAAAATATATGCAAAAGAATGGTCTCAACCACTGGAATTAACTCCATTCCATTGAACTGCAGGAAATTTCTCATAAAGATTCCAGAAAAATGCCATTATCAGATGATCAAAAATTATCCTACCAGACATTTTTGGTCCTTGAAATGCTCAAAGGAGTGAAGGACCATTCAGTCGCAAGTCTTCTAATCACTATAAACGTGACACATCCTAAGAACCAACGTTTCTGTGTATGAGTACTAAAGACACAAGAAGCTCCCCTTCTCTTGTAATTGAATATATTACATTGTCACTATCAATCCAAAAGAAAATAACTCTTACAGATTAAGCAGGAGTAATAAGCATAAACAGTTGCACAAGGCATCTACCTGAACTACATATTAAGATATTACATAAATGCATCTAGAAGATATTTTGCAGTAAAACTCAAATTAAAGTATTGAGTAAAGTTATAGCTGCAAAACAAACATATGCACAATGTAACTTAAACACGATAGCATGTCAACTTCAAGCACAGATACAAACTATCAAAGACACTGGCATCAACAAACCTAAAACACTGACACAATCTTTAAAATTTACTTCACATCATGAGATATGTTTTTGGAATAATAAATCGCATTAGTGTGCAATATAGAAAGAATTTATGAACATGAAAACTATATAAATGGTAAGTAAGATGAAAACAAGTAACAAGTGTCAAATTTTGTCCAAATAAAAGTGTTTGCATGTGTTTGATCTGTCAATAAAACATGGTGTCAGAAAATGGAGTATGCTTCTAGTGTGTATCACACACACACACACACACACATGCACCTACATAATAATTCAATCCATTTAATGCATAAAGATGTCGTTCCAGTGGATGCCAAGGTCAGCAAATGACTCGGGGGATTTGTTAGCCAAAAGTGGTGTCACTATAACTGAGTTATAATGTGGGTTTTCTCTCCTTATGTAATTGATGAGTTTTATCCTTTTGACTTGGCTTTTTTCTTCGTTTATTTTTTTTTTTAATCTATGCTCCCTTTAAGCTCTTGGTATGCCAACAAATACAAGCATCTGCCTTCTAGCAGGCCACAAAATGAACCAATGCATGCATTCCTGCCATATTTTAATACTACTTGTGAAAGAAGGAAAGGAGTGCAGGAAATCAAAGCAAGGAAGGACCCCCAAAAGTTTTACCAGAATCAGGATCTGCTAAACAGACATCAGCAAGGATAGAAAGGTAACATAATAAGAAATAAGTGAAGATGGAAAGGGGAAGAAATGCAAAATCCATTGCGAAACCCATTGCTCAAGTGATTTTGATGCAGACAATCAAGCAAGACTTATGTATGTGCCGCCCCATAAGAGAGCTAGATTCAAGCAAAAATGTTACGTGGGGTTAATAGGGAAACATATGTTTTATGTGTCCATGTAATAAGGCCAAAAGTGCCAAAAAATATATATATATTTTTAAGAGTAATCCCGTTTTTTATGTTTGCCCACTTTTTTAAACGTCAAAAGTTGCCATTTTGGCTTGATTTTGGTGTCATTAGATAGGTTATTCAGTTACCTTTCTAAAAAGACCAAGATTGCATAGTTCCAAGGTGATTTGGGAAAGTTATGACCAAATTACTAAAAGGGTGTCAATAAAAATGGGAATAGTGTTTTTTTAGAAAGTCCTAAGTTTCAGTAGTTTAAACTTTAGGAAATTTTATATTTTGGAAAGTGTAGAAATTAGGAAAAGTTGTGCAACAAGTTATTAATATTTTTAGCAAGTTTAAGATTTTAGAAGGTGTGAAAGTTTAGGCAACAAGTTACATGTATTTTAGAATTTTTTTTTTAAGTTACAATTTCATTAGGCTTATTTAAAGGCACCCCTTCACCATAATTTTACAGAAAATAATTATTAAAGTTTTTGAAGATTTGGGTGTTCCCAAGGTGTAGTTGTAGTCATATTCTCCTCTCCAAGGGTTGACGTCATCTCTTAGACTCCCCTCTCTCCAAGTGGGTTATAGCACACCAAGGTGCATATGTAAGTACCTCTCACCCACTTATCGAAAAAAAAGAGTACCTCTCACCCTCCCTCCCTCTCTCTCACCTCTTATCTCCTAGGTATATCTTTTTTTTATTTCTTTCTTAGTCTCTTCTCTCTTTCTTTCTTTTCTCTTCTTTTATTCTTCTTCTTCTTCTTCCTCTTCCCTCTCTTGAAACCTCCATTAAAAAACCATCAAGTTTATAAAACTCTTCAATTTTACCTATCAAAACTTATTAGAATTTCAAGAAATCTTAACAATAGAACCTTTAAACAAATCAGAAACTATCCTAAAATTTTCAGAATTTTCTGATCCGTCTGAAGGGCTTTTTAGTAATTTTTGGACTTTCTATCCAAAATTACATAAATACCCTTTTGGGGTCATTTTCTTTCTTTTCTGTTCTTTTTCATTCTAACCTTTATTCTACCATTTTATTTCTTGATTTCCCCTATTTTGTGGCTACTTAATTGCATTAAAATTCAATTCTTGAAATATCTTGCTTCCGCACTTTGAATCTAATAATTACTTCAGCTTCTTGGGATATCCTACATCAATTTTTGGTATCATCTCCATTGTACTGCATCATGAAGTCTAAGAAACCCTCCTTAATTTCTCTGTTAAAATTCTGCTCTTGGATCCCTATTCTTGAATTCCTTTCTTCTTTCTATAACAGATTTTTTGGGTTCCTTCCTAGTGAAATTGCCCCTCCCTAGGGAAACAATTTTGCTGCTCCCTCTTTTGGATTTTCTTCCCTTATGTGTTCGCCATCTTTCCTGTCATACTTCTCTTTAATTCCCCTCTTTTCCTCTAAGTTTCTGTCCAAGAAATCACATTCTGTTTTAAGTTTTCTTCATACATGTAACACTGCAAACTGATATTTTATGTGTTTTATATACTTTTACTCTTCAGAATCACGTGAAATTTTGCATGGACATCCATTATAGGTCTACGTAAGTTGTAACTACCTGAAAATTTTCATAAAGTTCTAACGCGTCTGTAGGGGTATTTTTGTAATTTCACCAATCAGACCAGATCTTGCAAAACCCTAAAATCAGAAACTTTCTTTTACTTTCCTCTTTTCCTTCTAAATTCTTCTAATTTGATTCCCTACTTCTTTTCTAATTTTCTTCTTAAGATCGTTTGGGTGTCCATAACACAAGTTCTTGGTTTCTTTTCTAATTTTTTATGGATAACCGGAAAATTTTATTGAAAGAAGAAAGGTATAATACAAACTCTCAGGAAATCAAACCAAAAACGAAAACTATACAAGAATAACAGACAACCAAACTAAGAGCTTATGCAGTCCAGTAAATGATCTCCAACAAAGGTATCCATCAAACCCACCCCACCCCCCACCCCATTTAGCCAATTTATTTGCAACTTCATTTTTAGCGTGGGGGATGTGGTTCAACTCAGCATGCACATCCCTATCTCTACTTGCTTCTTTTTCAATAATGACCAATGGCTCACTGGAATGATTTTTCAAGAAGCACAAGAGGATTTGACTTGGTGACCCCCTATCTCTACTAATAATTATATGGACAAAGATCTACTGTAGAAAATTCTGTTGTATCTTTTTGTAGCATGAACAAAAAAAGCAAGGGTTTTTGTCTTTTAACATAGGTTTTTTGTCTTTTTATGATTTTTAGTTCATGCTACAAAAAGCTACAGAAAATTTTCCTACAGCTGATTAACCGCCTTATTATATTGGTTGTCAAAACGATAGTTACCAGAAAGAGAAGCAATGCGAAAGCAAAGCGGGAAGCGAGGCTTAATAAATCCTTGGGAAACGAGAAGTGAGAAATGATTATAAAGCGTCTATAGAACTGCTAGGAAGTGAATGAGGAAACAATTAGGAAGCAATCAGGGAGTGAGTAAAATACAATTTAGAAGAAACTTCAAACCATTAGAAAAAAATTATGAAATGAGTAAGAAATAAATGATAATAATAGGTGAATATGTGTCACTAATAGGAAGCAAAAAACAAAAAGTTTACAACCAACAAGTATAACTACAATAATTGATTACTACTAATAGGAAGTAAATAATAATTAGTTGCAATCAATAAATACAATTACAATACTCTATAGCGAATAAACTCAATAAATTAATGAACAAACCTAAAAAACTAGACTATGCAAGTAACATATAAATCACTCTGCAAACCACTTTGTTATTAGTATGGCTAGCCATACCTTACATAAGATTTTTAGTAAATAACTAAACATCTTAGAGTGACACCATAGAAGACCTTGTATAAAAACGATCAGATTTCAATCTTAATATTTGATGGAAATAAAATAGTATAAACAATAAAATCAATATTAAATCTCATAGAAAATATTTTATTCAATGCCAATAGTTTAGAGTTTACATTTAAATAATTTAAATTTCACTTCTTTGATTGCTTCCTAGTCAATTTTCTTGATCTTTCCACTCGCTTCTCTAGAGGCTTCCACACTCACTTCACCGTGCTTCTCCAACACGGAAAGCGCGCTTCTCACTACTTGGGGAAGTGGAATGAATTGGCTTCCTGAACTAGCTTCCCACATTGTACCAAGTTATTGATTTGAGGTTTGTAAAGAAGGCCTATTGGAGGGGTTTAACAATGGCAGACGAATATGGCAAACAATATGGAGATATCCCACTTGCAATATGCTGATGATACACTCATTTTTGTGAGCCCCTCATTGGTACAGATCGAAAATATTAAGGTTAATGAGGATTAATTTTAACAGAAGCACTATCTGTTTAGTTGGCTTAGTGGAGAAAAGATTGATGAGGAGATGTGAGACTAGGTTGCAAGGTATGGATTTTGAAACTTCCATCCACATACTTAGGAATCCCAATCGCTGCTAGTGACAAAAGATCACAATGTCTAGGGTCTGGTGAAAGATAGAATGAGAAGAAAAAAAAATCCATGTTGAAAGAGAAAATATTTATCATTGAGAAGGGGGAATCACTCCTATTAAAAACATGGTTCAAAATTATGCAAACTTATGTCAAAATTGCCCCACTTTTAAGGGTTGCAAAACAAAATAGCAAGGGGATACAAAAGTTCCAAAAATTCAATAAAATTTTGCAGATAATAACAAAATTTAGTGATATTTCACTACTACTAATACTTTCAGGAATTCTTCTGCCCAAGCTAAAAACTACCTCAATCCATTTTTATGCTAAATTTTTTGGTTCTATTGATTCTACAGAAAAAATAAGAAATCCACTATAATGCTTTGTGGTAAATAATACTATGTTAACTGTCATGTACAAAAATGATAAAACATATATATATACACACTATTTAATTAACTTGTCTATAAATGTTTTTTAGATTTTTTGGTTCTTTAATGCGTGTGTGTGTGTGTGTGTGTATCTTTATCTATATACACACAATTTGATTAACTTGTCTATAAAAGCTTTTTTATATTTTTTTAATTCTTTAGTGTGTAATCATGTTTATCTTAACATTCTTTGAATTTCCACAGAAAATTTTCATTTGTGTTACAACAAAACTTCCACAAAAAAAGACTTGCATGTTGGAAATGTTCACAGATTTCTTTGGGTGGCCGAATTACCCTCATTAAGGCAACTATGGCCAATATTCTAGTCTATTACTTGTCCACCTTGAAAATTTCAGTGAAAGTGGCTAACCAAGTGGAACAACTCCAAATAAAGTTTCTATGGAAGGGGGGAGGAGAGAAGTATCACTTGGTAAAGTGGGATGAGGTATGTTTTCCCAAAGTATCAGCAGTTTGAAAATTGGAAACCTTGTTCTCAAAAATAAAGCTCTTCTTGGAAAATGGATCTAGAGGTTTGTTTTTGAAGGAGGAAGTCTTTGGAAATCTTTTTTATCTTGCAAGTATGGCTTGGACCAAAATGGCTTTAGCTTTTACCCCACAATTCCTCCAAATTCCTCCATGATGTGGAAGCACATTATAGAAACTCGATCTCTTGTTCTCCCTCACTTACGTTTGATGATTGGTAATGGTTTCAGAATTAGATTATGGAAAGACATCTAGTGGGGTGACTCTACTCTTGCTTCATCATTTCCAAGACTATTTTGTATTTCCTTTCAAAAGGACTCTTCGAGAAATCCTATCCATTTCTTCCTTCGGTATTTCACGGAATCTATTGTTCACAAGGGACCTTCGAAAATCTGAAATCAACATCACAGGTTCCCTCTCATCCTTCCTTAATGATGTAAAATTTTTTGTTGATACTCCCGATAGGTATTCTTGGTCCCTTTAGTCCTCAAGTGCCTTCACCACAAAATCCCTCTTTTTTCCCTTCTTTCTAGTCATCCTCTAGCTATGTCTTTTCGAGGAAAAAAAAGTATGGAATGGGTTGTTTTCACTTCCTTGCGTTAAAGCTTTCTTATGGATTACTTCTCTTAATCGGATGAACACCATGGATATGCTTTGAAGAAAGTGGCCTTACATAATGCTCTCCCCTCATATGTGCCGCCTTCGTTTGAAAGATAGGGAATCCGATGACCATATTATGCTACATTGTGCCTTCACTAGAGCAATTTGGCACTACTCATTTGCATTGCGCCCAATTGTCTAGTTGATCTAGTTTAACAATGGAATGAAAGCTTCTTGGACCCCCACGGCGAAAAAAATTTGGTTGGCCATTTTTCATGGGGTTTGTTGGGGCATTTTGAAGGAACGAAATAGAAAGGTCTTTGAAAGAATTTCCAAGCCTTCCTTGGAGGTGGTTGAATCTATTGCTTTCAATGTGGCTTCATGGGCATTGGCTTCAAAGGACTTTCAACATTTCTCACTTAATGATCTTATCAGGGATTGGCCTTCATGCTTACGTTCTTGTGTTTATCCCATGATTCCTAGAGTGGCTCTTTAATGTTCTATATGTTGTACCCAACTGTATTATTGTTTTCTTCTTTCAATAAAATCCATTATTCATCCAAAAAAAAAAAAATCCCCCCAAGGTGAAATATCCATTGAAATTTAAATTTATACCATGATTAAAAACTCCTTAGCCAGCATTCCATTGTATTTTTATTCTTTGTTAAGGTTTCCTATTTATATTGCTAGGAGCTTGGATAAGATTCAAAGAGATGTGGAGAAGAAAGTTTCACCTAGTTTCAATGGCAGAAAGCATACAAAAGAGATATGGAGGGTTAGATACCAGAAACTTAAGGGTCATAAACAAAGCATTGCTAGGAAAATGGTGTTGAAAATTTAGTAATACGATTATCCAAAAAAAAAAAATAGTAATGAGGGTTTTATGGAGGAAGATTATTTGTTCAAAGTTTGGAGAGGGCTGAGGTGGTTGGAATTCAGGTAAGGCTATATTCCATGTTTGGTGTTGGTGTATGAAAGCCAATTATGCAAGATCGTGATGATTTCAAGGAAAGAACAAGATCTTAAGTGAGGAATGGGGCATAGAACAGATATTGGTAAGATGTTTGGTGTTCCTGGGGGGCTCCTAAAGATATGTGTCCACGAATATACAGGTTAAATGACGTGAAAGAGGCTAGAATTGATGGCATTTCAGGAAAAGGATGAAGAGGTTGTGCGGTTTCCTACCTTCAAAAGATCTCTACAAAATAGGGAAATCTCAAAATGTCCACATCTTCGGAATCTGCTGGCTGATTCCTCTGACCAGACTCTAGGGATTGGATGGAGATAAAATGGGGTGATTCTTGATTAAGTTATACTACCACACTTGCTTATGAAGGTAACCAAACTAATAGGGTGTGGAATATCTAGGGGAGGCCAATCCCCTGAAGGGTGGAAGCTTTTGAATAATTAGTGATGCTAAACAAGTCGTTAACTGGTGATAACTTGAAAAACAAAGGTTTTCCACAGGAAAATAAATGCATGCTGTGTGGCAAAGGATTAGGAGAACATCGACCATCTATTATCACTCTAAAGTGGTTTCAGCGGTACAGGGATATTTGATATTTTTCAGCTTTGTTTGCAGTTTTTGGGTGTGCCCGGCTGGAGTGCAAAAACTTTTTATTTCATGACCCTGTTTTCTCTTCAGGGGCAGGGGTTATATTTTGTGGTCCATGATTGTGCTTCAGCATGTATCCCTCCTACTTTATCCACCGGGTCTAAGCATACCTTTTGAGTGTCCCTATGGTCCCCTACCTTAACTGGTATCAGAGGCAAAAGAGTCAATCAGCATACATCTACCTAGGAGGTAGACCATCAGGTGAAGCTTGTTCAACAAGACCAATAAAGTGTATCAGAAACATCCTCTAACCCTATCTCAATTAGTGTTGGACCAAGTTCATGTCAATTTAAGTGTAGTGTAGCATGGTCATAATTGTGTCAGTCTACTATAGTGTTAATTTCCTTTCAGACTCAGTTTCATGTCAGAGGAAAAGAGCAACAGCTAACTGAGGCAGCTGAAAACTAGTTATCTGTATGCTAAAATATTGTTGTCAAGGACTTTTCTGTTCTAAGTAGGTTGGGGCTGGGATGTTGAGGTGCCTCCAGTTTCTATCCTCGACATCACATCCTAATATCCATCGCAAGCAAGAGAGTTCCAACCTTTTCCCATTGATATAGAGAAATCAAGAAGAATGGAAAAGTTTCTATATCTAGTCAACCACCTAGCATGGGTATTTACAAAGATGAGGAAAGCTTGAAGCAGTGACTTCCTTATCACAGGCCACCTTCTACAAGAACCAAGCATTCAGCTTCTCCATACAACCAGAAAGCACTTCCAAAACCTAAATTTCCATCAACAGAAGGAATGAAGCCAAAGAAGAAGTGAAAGCTGGTAGCATTCATCAGTCAGATACTGGTCCTCCATCTATTGAAAACATTTCATAGCATGGGTTTCTTGCTCCATGCTAGAAACAGATCCTCAGAACATGCATTCAAAGATTCAGCAAGTCATAAGAAGAGCTCATCATGAAAAGAAAAGAAATCTGAATCTTCATCAGAATCTGAAGTAATCTTCATTTTAAACCAAAGAAAGAATCTATTCCAAAGAGATTATCCTGATAGCCAAACATCTGAGCAGATGTTATCCATCTCCTTGGGTGATCATATTATAGCAATAGAACTGCCTGCAAAAATGGTTGAGGACCAAAGCTCAACCAGTACCAATCCAACAACAGAGCAGCAGCAGATGTCAAGGAAACCAGATTGAGTTCCACAAGAAAATTCAAGCATCAAGATCACAAAAAGACAAGGCACTTTTCTAGAATTGGAGTATCAATCACCCTTGAGAAGAACGAATTCTTGATCGATGTCCCTGGCCAAGAATATGTTCAGCTTGGCAATCTCACAAGACAAAATTGTTTACAATTCCTGAAGATGACCATGACCATGACCATCTAGTGAAATCACTTCATTTCAACCATTGAAGATAAGAGTTGACGTGTTGTGGGAATCTTGATTACTCATGGGTGAAGTTAATGGGTCTATACCATAGTTACCAGAGCAAGAAGTGAAAGCAGAAAGCAATGCAAACGCGAGAAGCAAGAAGCGAGGCTCAATGAATCCTTGAGAAGCAAGAAGCAAAAAACGATAATAAAGTAAATAACTCTTAAGTTACAATCAATAATTTCAACTACAATACAATATAGTGAATAAACTTAAAGAAAGTACTAAAAAACTTAAAAGGTATACTATGTAAGTAACAAAGAATCATCTATACCATGTAAATAACAAAGAATCATGACATATAAATCAATACGCAAATCACTTGTTATTAGTAATGGTCATCCCTACCTTAGATTTTACCATGCATAAGATATTTGGTAGATAACTTACCTTAGATTTTACCATGTATATGATATTTTGTAGATAACTTACTTCTTGGAGGCAGACTATAGAAGACCTAGTTTAAAAACTATCGGATTTGAATATCTTTATTGGATTGGAATAAAATAAAATTTTAATAATAAATATTTATTTCCCTACAAAATCATTACTAAATTTCCTAGATAACATTTTATTCAACGCTAACAACGTAGGATTTACATTAGATTAAATATTATTTTGTTTCTTGGATCGCTTCCCAATCGATTATCCAGACGTTTCTATTCGTTTTTCCAAAGGCTTCCACTCGTCTCCTTAAATAGCTTCTACTTGCTTCACCACACTTCCCAAATGCGGGAAGCGCACTTCCCACTACTCAAGGAAGCGGAATGGAATTAGCTTCCCAAACGAGCCTCCCACCTTGTACCAAGCTTCCCTGCAACTATGGTCTATACAAAAAAAGAAAAGCAGATTACCTGGAGCACTTTGACTGTAGCGAAACTGAAACACCAGGGCATCGTGTGACATGTGGGTGGAAAAAGTGAAAAAACACTGGCAGTAGTTCACTTTTTCTGCCCATGTGTCACCCGACACCCTGGTGCTTCAGTTTCACTACAGTAAAACCGCTACAGGAAATCCGCTTTGCAAAAAAAGCATGTAAGTGTTAATAGTGAACTAACCAACTCTCCCAAAACCTTAAGGTATTAGGAGAGACGAATTAATATACTTCAACACCCCCCTGAGGAGGAACACTGCTCTCTCCTAAAACACACTCGGGGAGCCAGGCACAAGTCCACACAACACAGACACGCCCACACCACTACATCCAAGAAAATACTTTCACTGGGATTCGAACTCCCGACCTGGTTTGGCTCTGATACCATGTTAACAGTGAACTAACCAACTCTCCCAAAACCTTAAGATATTAGGAGAGACAAATTAAAATACTTCAACAATAAGTTATAAAAATGAAACAACTATAATCAGTGAAAATTTGACCACATTCTGTATATAGAATTTTTGAGCATATATATCAGTTTGCTCTCCAGGATTTCTAGCAATGTGATTTGAAGTTTTAGAACCTACCCAACACCATTTTGTGTTTACTATTTAAATGTCCATCCACTTGATACAGCACCCTTACTTGTCATGTGCATTTTGCATTAACTACAGGGAGTCATCTAGGGAGGTAATTAGAGCTGATAAAATCCAAATAGTCAAATAAACTATTGTTTATCCGCTTCATGCATGTAAATTCAGATGTGAAGAGTTTAATTTAACATGCATTGAACTGAATCTCTAACCCAAAAACCAACCTAAGCCCGTAATGCACTAGTCTCCAACTTCAGAACAATAAGTTTATGAATGAGAATCAACAGCAAACCAAGATGACAAAATGTTAATACATCACACGACATGTGGGACATATGATCTTTTAGTACAGAGTAAGAGCCACTCCTGTACTAAGAGCCACTCCTATTGCATGGAATTAAGGCAACCTGAATTCGGACACTGAAAAATACACGTGACTTATACTAAATCCCCATTGAAAAAAAAAATTGCTGAGACAAAAAAACCTTTCCAGCCATGAGTAGAAAATCACAATTCACATAAAACCATGAAAAAGTCATAAACATACCGCCAAATACTTATTCATCTTTTATCAACACATACCACCAAATAGTAACTCAAGATTCATAATAGATATATAGAAGAAATTACTAAAAGGTTAAAATAGGAGGCAAAAGAAAATCAATTACTAAAGGTTGACCTCAATGTCTTCACAGCTTGCATCAGAAGGCATTATACTCTCAACAGCAGAAGCATCTAACCCCAAAATAGCTTGTAGCTCATATGCACGCTGCTGTAAGTCTGTTGAATGAGACGCTGATAATTCATCAATCAATGATTGGCACTGCAAGAAAAGAATAAAAAGTTCTAATTCATAAAACGAACATCATAAGAGTAATCAAATTTAGCTCCTTCATAAACAACAAGAGAAACCATAGCAACCGAATGCTAAAGAATGCTAAGCACCAAAAAAATGCAGTAAACCGGTGATTACCTCAAAGGTGCACACTATTGCAAACAAGACCATTACAGAAGAACAGAGCAGAGACACACAATAAGAGATCTTAATAGTCAGACAACACATGCATTGTATTAAAACGGTTCATCACGGAAGAGACCAGGAAGGTGCTTCACATAACTCTGTGACCAATATGGCAGAAAGCAAAAAGAGGAGAATGTAATAACAAGATTCTTGAATCAAGTCATTTTTCAGGATTCCAGGATTTACCCTTAATTCAAAAGATTGCAAAGATAAACAGAGCAGAAAAAGTGATTACAAAAAAACTAAGGTTATGTGCCAATCAAAAAATAAATAAAATTAAAAGGATTAGTTAATACACCTTTTATTTTATTTTATTTGTTGAAGCCATTGGTCAACATTAGAGTTTAGCTGCAAACGGCACTCCCCACATTCATCAGTACATGTGCCTCCCCCCCAGAAGAGTGGGGAAACAATAGCAATAGCTATTTACAATTCAATCTTGCTACAACAACTCTAAATGGCACCTTCAGGCATTTGAACTATATGTCTCAAAGAAAATACAGAAGCACATCTTGATGGGCTCAGTAAAGATAATGCCGACTCATTAGCCCATGGCAGAGGCCATCCTCATATGCTGGCAACTAGAGTAGCTTGTATATGAGTACTCAGATGCAAAACATTGGTCATTACGCACAAAAAAATACGCATTCTGATGTGCATAAGGTTAGACCACCCAAAGTGGAAATTTCAACAACCAATATTCACGGTGATAATATAATATTCAACCATCTGATCAGCAGACTGCTTTCTAGAACTTTAATAGAAATTTTTCTATCATCCAAAGGTACAACATATAATCGAGTGGCTTCAAGCATCTGCTAGAATTGATTTTTTACCTTGGAAATTTCTTAGATGGGACCACTAAATGTAGGGTCCCATTCCGCTATAAACCAGCCACATATCCACATCTTTGTGCTTAAAGGCAGTCTGACTAGCCAGACTTACACTTCCCCATTGAGAATTCCAAGGTAATAAGTTGTTTCAGATAAAATGTGTGTTAGAGAATTCAAAAAGACACTCCCTCAGAATAATGGCATGAATTTGAACACTAGTGATTTAATTTTAACAGAGATAGAAAGAAGCATGTATTTTCCATCCTACGAATACAACTGATGCAAAAGAATACAGCATGATGGAATCAGGTCAAATGCGAACCTAACAAAATAATCTGTTGCAATTGAGAAGTCAGTGATCTTCTTTGAGACATTTTTCAACAAAGACAGAAGGAGCAAAGACTCCTTAGCAGGTAACAAATCTAAACTGAAACAAGATACAGTGTTGAAATATTGTAAAAGATCCAATGACTCTAGAAAAACTTTAACCAAATTCCCTGACTCTTCTCAGTTATTTAATATTGAAGAAAGAAAATTTGTAATATTAGCATGGCCTCCCTCCATCGGTGTTGTATGAGGTTTTCCCATACATTGAACTACATAATTATGTATGTATGACCAAAAAGCTGGACAAAGGTATGCAAAATAGAGTTCCAAATGACCTACCTCAGGTAACAACTCCACCTTCCTTCCAGCTGCAATTTCAAATGCACATATTTTCATGATCGCTGTCACTGCATATGCCTTTCAATATGGGCAAAGATTTACAAAAAATTCAGAACTTCAGCATAATTATGACTTTAAAGACAGCTCAACAATTCAAATCAAAAGAAACTCACTAACACAATCATATGTTTCAAAAAGTCAATGCAAAACCGTATATTCATCAACCCAAGCATCAAACAGCATAGCCTGTAAATATATATGGAGAGAGAGTGAGAGACACGGGAGTTCCACACACACACACACACTAGCACAAAATCAAATACAGGAGCAAGCAGGATCCCCTCACTATGCATCATGTAAATGGCACAATTTTTTCATCCAAACCATTTGTGGACCATCCCTTGACTTGGTTATATCCTAATGACATTCAAGAAATCATGACCATCTGAATTAATTATTTTTGGTCCATGATTCCAGACCAACTTTGGATCCTGTCCACATCACTTTGACATTTTGGGAAGAAAAAGGTTAATGCGGAAATTGATGGAAAACAGTTTAAAATAATAAAATATGAATTTAAAAATTAAAATATGCATTTTTTGGCCCAGGGATAAAATTGCTAATTTTGGCAGATTTTTAGGGGAAATAACAATAATACCCCTGGACAACGTGAGAAAATTATGAAATTTTCCAGATCAGCTAGACAAACTTAGAGTAGCTTGTGGTTAAAATTTCAAGTGATTTGGATCACTTTAACTATGTTAACCTTAAAAACCCCAAATTTTTTAAGCTCCTTTATTGAAGTTCTTGTAACAACAGCAGGGAATCTTTTCAAATAGAGGGAGAGGGAAAATGGGGATTCAAGGGGAAGTAGGGGGTTTTGTAGGAGACCTATTAGGGAACAAAATCAAAAGAAAAGGTTCACTGTGAGTGGACAATTTTCACTGCATGCTGACCAGAAAAATATTGCTCAGAAGTGATAATGGAACACACAATCCTTTCACTAAACCGGCAAATTTGTAAAGGGAACAACAGAGGAGTTCAAAGATTTAATCAAGGATTGGAATGGCCAAAAATACCTGAGCATATCAGCACCTTATACTCTTGGTTGGAGCCTGTGATCTGAGAAGAAATGCTACCCTTAGAGAATTTTTATGGTCTCTTGAACTCAGAACAACAACTAGAATTCCTTGTTGATGTATAGTTGTAGCAGGCTATTAAGAAAAAACTGACAATGGAGTAGCAGATGATAAAAGAATTAGATAGGGAAGTGTCGAGTAGAGAAGGGGAAGGACCGTAGAGAGAATAGAATTCGTGGATGGGAGAAAAGAGAGAGAGAGAGGGGAAATAGAGAGGTCCACAGCTAGCACAATCCAAACAAAAATTCTCTTAATTCATTGATTTTGTAAAAGAGGGTGGGAATCCTTTTAAAAGAATTAAAAACCTTAGTTTAAGAAAGTTCCAAAATTGGAAACTTTTAAACTCTCTAAAATCTTATTCCTAAACTACTAAAAAACTAAAAGACAAAAAAAAAAAGTCCTGATGGTTGTCGATCAGTTTTTCTGGGTCCCACAAACTCTATAAAAAGACAACAATAACCCTATAAAATTTCCTAATCTACCCTTTGGCTCATGGCCTTATTACAAGTATATGCCCCCATACTAAAAAACCATAAAATGGCACAAAAGGCCTTATTACACATAAAAAAATGTTCCACTCCTCCCCCCCACCTCTCATGTAAAACACTCCTATGACTTTTCAGGCTTGGGTTTGGGCTTCCAGAAGGGATACTTGAAGTCCAACCAAGTGATAGATGCTGCATCAATTCCCCCTTCTTGGAAAACTCAACCCCATTGAGTTTGAGAGGAGGACCAAGGATTCGTTCCCCACCATAGGATACTCATAATAGTAAGATGAACCTACCGCCTTCTTGAGGTTTGTGAGAGTAGAATCTTGGCTTGGAACCATCTTCATCATTGTATTGTGGTGCTTGAAGATATAAGTGTTGTTCTAGCCACAATGTTGCACATTTTTATCAAATAACCAAGGTCGACCAAGAAAGATGTGACACACCTTGAGGAGAAGAATGTCACATTGCACCTTATCACTGAAGCCTCCAATAGAATATGGGATTAAGCACCTTTGTTGGACCTTTAGGCTAGTGTCATTGACCCATGTGACCTTATAAGGATAGGGATGTGGCTCAATTTTCAAACCCAATTTCTTCACCGCTTCTTCAAGTACTACATTTGTGCAAATTCCCCCATCAATGATCATAGGGCAAACCCAGCCAATGCATCAAACCGATGCTTCAAATATACTGCTATGGCGTCAATCTTCTTCCTTCTCAGCATGGGCAAAAAGAAGATGGCAAAGCACATGTACGGGTCTGTCTTCATCAAACTCACCAGTTTAGTCTTCCAAAGCTTTCTCGGCATCTAAGATCATAGAATCGTCAGAAGTGTAAACTTCCTTTTCCAACTCAGGTTCTTGCCTATGTGATAGACCCATAAATCTATTTGGGCACTGAGTTTTCTGATGTCTAAATCCTTTGCAAGTAAAACACTGGACTATCCTAGGCCTGGATGTAGAACCCTATGAACCTCTAAATTTGAATGGTAAGAACTAGTGAGGCGGCCTGGGAGACGAGGATGTCACAGTTTGGGACTGAGGCCTACTGGGCTGCTTGCTAGTAGATATATTGCCACTCATCCTCACACCTCTAGAAGCACTCTCCATAATAGGCTTCTTGATGTAAAGTTGTTGCATATGCTCCTCAATCTGGTACGTGATCTGCATGGCGTCATCTACTATAGTATAAATAGTGATTGCATAGGCCCTATGAAATGAGATGCTATAAACCCTACCTGTACATGGATACAAGGATCTCATCATTCCATTTGATTCCAGCCTGGGTAGCTAGGTGTTGGAATTTATTGGTGTACTCCTCAACAATAAAAGTTATATGCTTGAGCTGAGTCAATTGAATGTGAGCTCTCTGCATGGAATCTTGATGTTTGAATCTTCGGTTCATGGCTGCTTCCATCTCTTCCCATGTAAACATAGCACCATAACTAACTCTAAAATAACTCTCCTTATATTGCTGCCACCACATGTGAGCTATCCCCATTATTTTAGCTTCAGCAAACCGAAGCCTGTGGCTTTCTGGCATCTCATGCCACTGAAAGAAAGCCTCTAAGCTGTGCACCCAGTCCAAGTACACATCCAGGTCCCTATCACCATAGAAATCAGGGGCATCCAGCCCGGTATATCTGTCCACCTCATGATGAATTGTAGTCACCTAAGTCACGAGCCTGCTACTAGAATCCCTTTGTAGTCTCTAAATCTTGAGTTTGCTTCTGAATATCAACAATCAAATCTTTGTTGCTAATCCCCATGGTGTAAATCAATCCAAAAAGACCCCAGGAGCATTTCAGAAAAAAGCTGGGTTAGTTCCAAAAAGGACCTGGGACCTCAACTAGATAGAACCAGCTAATTTAACCTAACTCCAATACCAATTGATGCAGAAATTGATAGAAAACAGTTTAAAATGATAAAATATAAATTAAAATTAAAATATGCAATTTTCGAACAAGGGGAAAAATTGTAATTTTGACAAATTTAGGGAAAATTACGAACATACCCCAGGACGACATCAAAAAAATATGAAATTTTCCAGATCAGCAAAATAAACTTAGGAGATTGTGGTTAACATTTCAAGTGATCTGGATCACTGTAACTATGTAAACGTTAAAATCCCCAAACTTTTGAAGCTCCTTTAATGAAGTTCTTGTAACTTGTAACACCAGCAGGGAATCTTTTCAAATAAAGAGAGAGGGAAAATAGGGATTCAAGGGGAAGTTGGGGGTTTTGTAGGAGACCTATTAGGGAACAAAATTCTCAATGAAAATCAAAAGAAAAGGTTCACTATGAGTGGACGATTTTCACTGTATGCTGACCAGAAAAATATTGCTCACATGTGATGATGAAACACACACAATCCTTTCACTATACCAGCAATTTATAAGGGAAACAATAGCGGAGTTTTAAGATTCAATCAAGGATTGGAATGGCCAAAAATACCTGAGCATATAAGCACCTTATAGGATTATACTCTTGGTTGGGGCCTGCGATCTAAGAACAAATCCTGCAACAAGCTATTAAGAATAAAACTGGCGATGGAGAAGATGATAAAAGAAGAAGAATTAGATAGGGAAGGAAGTGTCGAGTAGAGAAGAGGAAGGGGTAGAGAGAATCAAGTTCATGGATGGAAGAAGAGAGAGAGAGAGAGAGAGAGAGAGAGAGAAGGGAGAAAGAGAAAATAGAGGGTCTAGCACAATTCAAACAAAAATTCTCTTAATTCATTGATTTTGTTAAAGGAGGTGGGAGTCCTTTTAAAAGGATTACAAACCTTAGTTTAAGAAAGTTTACAAAATTGGAAACTTCTTAACTCTTTAAAATCTAATTCCTAAACTACTAAATAACCAAAAGACAAAAAAAATAGAAGATTCCTAGAGGCTGTCGACCAGTTTCTTGGATCCCACAAACTCTATAAAAAGACAGCAATGGCCTTTTAAAATTTTCCTAATCTACCCTTTCCCTCATGGCCTTATTATATTTTACAAGTATATGCCCCTATACTAGAGAAACCCATAAAATGGCACAAAAAGCCTCATTACACTTTAAAAAAATGTCCCCCCCCCATGTGCAACACTCGTATGACTTAGTCTTGGGCCTTGGGCTTCCACAGGGGATACTTGAGGTCCAGCCAAGTGATCGATGCTGCATCAAAGGTTCTTGAATTGTTGACCTTCCAAAAGTATCCACTCAGCCACATGTCAGATTTCGAAATTGATTTTGTTACGACACATTTTGGATCTCTTTTTTTTTTCTTTTTTGTTTTACAGATATCTCCTTTATTTTTCTTCTTTCCTTGCTTACACGACATAAATGAACATCTACCATACATATTTAGTTATACCTTTTCCTATAAAAAGTTTTCAGGTGCCAAAGACAATTGGCCTTCTCTATAGGTCTTATTCATAAGATATTCCATATCAATGATAAAAAAATCACAATATATACGATCCAACCCAAAATAGTGCTCATTAATAAATGTAGTCAATGTTATTCAATATTATTTATTAAAAAAATGTCAGTTCACAAGTCTTTTTCAGGGTTCACCAAGTCTGACACTCCATATCCATGTCAAAAGTCTGATACCCATATCCAAGTTAAATCAAAATAGTTCCTATCAAAGCTCCCATTGACCACCCTTAAATAAAATACATTAGACATCCCCAGGTAACCCACCAAAAGCCAATAGGAGTGTGCCAAATTTTGTTTGCAAAATCGCAAGGATGAATAACAAGATTAACAAACTCACCATCTGCCTTACATAGAAAGTAGTAAATGATCTATAATGAGTATCTTATCAAGTGTAGCTTCCTATGGCAAGAAGGAAAAGCTTGGTTGTCACTAGAGAACTCCAACAAAACCTCACTGGCTAACACCCCCTCCCTGGCCGCAAGAAGGGGTCAACAAGTTGAGAAAATAAAATAAAAATGAAAAATCCCCTCCTTTCCCACTTCCATAATTGCCTAGCAGCTGCCCTCACACCCAAAAATGGTCCTTCTAGTCAAGCTAGAAAATTCAACATGACTTTGATCTCCCAACCAGGTAAGTGCTTCTGCAACTTGTGGCTTTAACACCCCCCTTGTTGATGTGAGGCTTGCATGGCACTCAGTGACAAGGTTTGTAACAGGAGCATTCTTATATGTGAGAGCACTCCCAGCAAGGTGAAGCAGCTTCCAAAAC
>JAOXJP010000001.1:14722698-14738965 GCA_025762735.1 Platanus orientalis
GAATTTGATGTCTTTTATTGACCACCTACCTTTTCAACTGAACACTTTTTTGGACCCTGTTACCCCCCCACCCCCCCCAAAACAACACATGTCTGTTTATTATTCACCATATACACTTCAGAGGCATTTTTATCACAGCATTTGCTTCGTATGACTGTCCCTATATAGTTCCTCGCTAATATAGTTCCAAGTGAAACAAATAGCCAAATACACCCAACTGGGCTATTAAAAAAACAAATACACTAGAGTAACAAGCTATAGCATTTCAAGTACTTAATTAAGTATCCTAACTAGTATCTCACCTCAAGAAACGGAAAATATCAAGAGCTTCATTGTTTTGGGGTGGGGGGGGGCGAAAAGCTGACAGAATTATTCAAACTTCAAAGTGGAAAAACAACTGAATTACTTTCATCATCATCATCATCAAGAACACCACCACCACTTCAGGGTAAATGGTGATCATTAGCCACCACCGCCAGATCCATACTTCTTTCCGAGCAAGACCAGCTGCAACTTATCATAACCAGCCAGCACACCAGCACCAGCAACGGCACGAAGGATGTTTGCACCAGCACCCTTGAAGAGGGACTTGGCACCTTCATTCTTGATGATCTGAGAGAATGCATCCAATGAACTCTTGTACTTAACAGCTTCACCTGAAGTCATCATCATCCTTCTACGCACTGTATCAATCGGGTAGGATGCCAATCCAGCACCTATTGTAATTCCCCATCCCAAGAGGAAACTTGCTAGGAAACTATCCTGTAACCATCAAAAACAGTACCCTAACATGACTAAATTGCAAACTCCAAAGCCATTAAATATCAGTTATTTTCATGAGCTACTGTTTCTCTCTCTTATCTTTATATTTTCTTTATTTATTATTATTTTTTGTTTTAGGATAGGGATGTTTCCACTGACCTGCATCGTGCCAACCAGCATCACTGGCTTTAGAGAGTCATACATTCCAAAGTAGAGCCCACGGTATACAATTATTCCAACACATGAGATGTTAAATCCACGGTAAAGTCCAGCAACGCCATCAGATTTAATAGTTTTCTTGTAGACATCAATCAAACCATTGAACTGCCTTTCACCACCCTTCTTGGCAGCCTTAGCATCATTTGCAAGACGCGTTCGGGCAAAATCCAGGGAATAGACAAAGAGGAGAGATGAAGCACCAGCAGCACCTCCTGATGCCAAGTTCCCAGCAAACCACTTCCAGTAGCCATCTCTGTCTTTCTTAAAGTTGAACAGTCTCTTGAAGTAGTCCTTAAAAGCAAAGTTCAAGGCCTGGTGCACATATACAGCTTCAAGCATTTAATGCACAAGCACTACAAAAGGACAGAAGTATAGCAGAGACAAGTGAAAGAAATGCCAAAAAAAAATAGGGGATTCAGCTCCCACTTAAATTGGAACACTTATGAACTGACAGGAGGGGGATTAGAAAGGAAAAAAGAATAAAGAATAAGGCAATCAAACATCAACTTGAGGAACTGACCTGTGTGGGGAAGTATCTGATAACATTGGCAGTGTTACCCCTCCACAGAGCAACAAAACCTTCCTCCTTGATTGTTCTGGCAAAGCAGTCACCAATTCCCTTGTAGGGTTCAGACAGACGGCCTGCCTTGATCATCTCATCTTGATTCTGGATCAATAGCTTCACTCGCTCAATTGGAGCAGCTGCTGTCTTAGAGACAGCAGCAGAAACTCCTCCCATGAGGAAATCGATCATGAATGCACCAGCTCCTTTCTCAGAAGGTGCTTGCACAAAAACATGTGACAGAGGTGACACAAGGGGCATGCCATTGCCTTCGCATGATGGGAGCATAGAACTCTGCAGACCCCCATTCACATATACACCAGACAGATTGTAGATGCCAGTATTCCTAGTGTGCAAGTTAGGGGAGAGCGTAGAGAAGAAGTAAGATCTCTCATGTATTTTTTGAAATATAGATGGATGTTGTGATCCATCCGCCATATTTGCAACTTAAAGCAGTGACCTGCATAAACAAATAATGACATACACAAACAATATTGACAATGCAGCTACAATAGCAATAACAATAATTATCACAAAAAAGAGAACCAACTATAGTAACAATCATAAGTAAAGAGACCAAATTTCCCTTTTAACAACTGTGTTGCTTCTACCAATAATTAAATTAAGACACCCAGATACAGCATACAATGGGTAAGTCTTTAAGTCCCAGATCCAGGAAACAAGGGCACATTGTGGATCCCTGTCAAACAAATGTTACCAAGAAAATAAGATTTATACAATAGAGAGTTTGCGACAGGAAAAAGAATTCTCACCAATGAACATGTTAGCATAGAACAGGTATCAGTTAAAGTATTGAAAGCTCCTCAAATTATTTGATGAGAAAGGCGATGAAAAGGAGAAAAAAAAAAAAAGAATTCCCTGCTGTGAGTCTCTCTCTCTCTCTCTCAGAGAAAAAAAGACCCTCCTCAAATATTAGATCCTTCGTACTGATCTATCATAAGTCCAAGTATGTGATGCAGGACCAATCAAGAGGAAGGAAAAACATAGACCTACATATGTCCAGTCTTGTTTCAACTCCTATCAAAACTCAAATTAACTTCCAACTTAATTCTGACTTCACTCCAGACTACTCAACCCAAACTCAAACTAGTATTAGGACCATGGTTCGAACGATCGGCTGATCCGGTCTGGGATCGCCCGGATCGGATCGGGATCGCCAGTCCCCAATCCCAATCCTAGGCTCAGATTGGCTGATCCAACTCATTTTTATGGTGAATCATGGACCGGGCGATCCGCATGGATCGGCCGATCCATTGAAGGATTGCCTGATGCATACCTGGATCGGATCGGGATTGATAGTGTTCGATCCCAAGCCTCATTTCGATCCCGATTTTTTTATCCATGATTAGGAGTTAGGACTGCTTCTTCTAGGATTCATTCAATTCATCTTAAACTGATTATGCTATATTAATCTTAGAATAAATAAAAGTAGGCAAAGCTCTATTGTGAAATGAAAATTTAAAACCCAAACAACAAAAGTACCCCTACATGAAATCTAGAGAGATTTCGAAATATCCCAAAACCTTGATGGAATCTAGGAGTATCACTCCAGGCACAAGGCCTATTTTGGACTTCTGAATTCAACAGCAGCATCAATTGGACTCAATGGTGCCTCTATGGGCCCCACATGAAAATAGACCATATTCCCTAGAACGAATCTTTCTACTGAACTTGGTCTGATCGCTATAATATTAGCAAACTCAACATCAAAGAATGAATGATAAACAGAAATTTGGCTCAAACAAAATAATAGCTTAAATCCTTGTAAAAGACATGAAAACTGCAATAAAAGCTGCAGACCTTAATCGGCATTACTGATACGAATGAGAGGTAAACAGAAAATCTTTATACCTTGCCAAATTGTACCACACTCGGAATATGAAAATCAAAATGCATATACACTGAGGTCACTACTATAGGTCATATTTCTTCTCTGGTGCCGACAAGGACTTAAGGAGACCAATGAAAGCCATAAAGGATAAAAGAAGCAAAACAGAGTAGTAATATCTGAACAGAAGGGCTTGATCTTAGATTATTAAATGTCTAGTAAAACTTTTTGCACTTGACTACTAGTAGTACAACCATTCCATCTACATCATAACCAAAACAAATCTAACGTTCCCAAACAAGGCAACCGACCTGACAAAGTACTGCTAAGAGATCAAATTACAGAATAAAAGGGGGAAAACAAGAACAAAACATCGCATGGTGAGGTTGTTCAAGACAAAAACTAACCAGATCCCAAATTAGAAAATAAGCAGTAGTAAATGAATCTGAAAGTCCTAATCAAAGCATAAAATACCAGCACACAATCGCAATGATAGACTGAAAATGAATCTCCATAAGAACCGAACGCAGATGCAACAAGAACACAAACAAAAGAAATCTATCAAGATTTAGCTTTGATAAACAGATAATATACCGAAACATGAGCTCCCCCAGCCACCGATCAACAGAGAACATTTGAAGAAAAGGCAAAACAACAATCGAAAACCCTTGATTTAGATGCTAGCAAAGAAACAAATATGATCAGAAAGAACCATAGCTGTGAACTGTACTATGATCAAGAGGAAGGGAGAAGACCTAACCTGTGGTCGCCGAGAAGAAACCACCTTCCCTGGATTGTGGGAACGAGACTGAGAGTAGCGAGCTTTTTCCTGAGGTTTATTAGGGCAAAGTAGAATTACAAAAATACCCTTATATTCTCGATTGAATGAAATAAGGCTCAGAGCAAGACTATCCAGGTTGAAGGTTGAATTTCTGACCTCTGTTGACGCCGCCGGATGTGAAATGGCCAAAGTACCCTTTATCACATATCTGTATTGTCGTACTTATACGTAGCAAGATCCTTGGAGAGTAAAGAGATCTCTAATCACTGCTTATTTGAGTCTGGAGTCAGGATTCTCTGTGCTCACAGCTCATGTTGCAGCTGTGTGACGTGCACCATGGGTTGACATGTGGTGTGTACAGGGTTAAAATCATCAAAAAGGGTGTGATGCATTTAATCCTATACACACTTGTCAGCCTGTGTGCCACTCAACCACAACACGGGCTGTGGGCACAGGGAATCACATGTGTGAGTTAGTATCTGCACGACAGTGTACAGTAGACATCTCATGTTTGGGATTACTAAGGAAATGGAGCTTGGCGTTCTCTCTCTCTCTCTCTCTCTCTCTCTCTCTGTGTGTGTGTGTCTGTTACTGATTCAAGTCAACTTAAAGCCTCCCTCTTGTCCTTGTAACACTTTCAGCTTACACCATTTTACTCTTCATTGGATATATACATAAAAGATCAAACTAAATTAGCAACAAAATAAATGTTCTGTCCAGGATTTGGTGTCCATGACACCGGGGGACATCATATGGAAGAAAATGGGTGGGAGTGTTGTTCTCACCACAGAGTGACACATGGTAAAATAAAGACAATAAAGTTACTTAGCACAAAAAAGAGTAAATAATAAAAAAACTTTTTGGCCCTTAAAACACTTTTTTTCCCTTCATCATAAGTCACTCTGGTGAGAGCAACACTCAAAAGAGCTGCAGAGGATCCCAAGTACGTAAAGTTTGAAGTAGTTGATGTCAAAGTCTCCGAGTTAACCTTGACCAGCACGCTGTTCTGAGTGGGTTGGACCAATCCACAAAATGCACCGACACCCCCCCCCGCCCCCCCGGGTCTGGGTTTACAATTTGTTATCAATACATCAAACTACCTTGTCAAGTGGAAAAATGTGAACCTTTGAAATCAACATAGCACCTTGAGAAGAGTAATATTTCAAATGCTAGACGAATTAGATTGCAGTAATGATATCAACATTTCCTTCAGGTCATTCACATCTTAAGAGTGATCTGGAGTATATCATATATTGTGTCATCAATCAGGGGTATAGCCAACGCCCCCGTGCAGTGGTGGTTGTGGCACCGCCTCTATATAGTAGAGGTCCCCGATCGATATGCAGCACTTGTCTGCAGTTGTGCACTGACACTGCCTCCGCCACTGTGTTGCCGGTCCCGCATAGGTGTGGCAATCATCAGGTCCTTATTAGTTATTACTTTGGTGCCCAAATACAAATATCATTCTTGAACTATTTGGAGCACATTATACATGGACTACATGAACTCATTAGGCAATTCCAGTTTCTGTAAAATGTGGCTGCTCTCAAAGGGTCAACTGTCTTTTAATCAGAAAAATGCATAACATTACATGTTCTGACTATTTTTTTATTCTGGCATAATGTACACCATGGAACTGTTGTCCTTTTGATGCCAAGGCTACTTTAATTCTAGTCTATATTATTTCTCCATTCAAGTTAAAGAGAAGAACACAGGAATGCCAAGGGGTGGGGGTGTTCCTACCCCAAGTGCGAAGAAAATATAGAATTTGGAAGGACTCATCCCTGTTATAGATATAATAGAATGTACCTGAACAGAATATACATCATACAGATAATACATTGATTATGCAGGCTATAAACTGTTCACATAGGCTCTGAAAGTTTGAATTCAGAATGTTGTATTCCTAGCTATCTCCTGGGGATGTAATCATGAAGTCTGGTGTCATTTGCTCACCTGAAATGGAAATACAGACAGAAGTCACTAGCAATTCAAGAACAGGAGTTATATTGGGGGGCCAAAAAGGGTACGAAAATTTCAAAAAGACTGAAAGTGGTTTAAGCATGAATCAATCATTACCATAAAATTTACAGATTCGGCAATGTCAGTTGATGGTAATATACAGATGGCAATGAGGATCTAAGCTGGTGGTAGTGAACGCCTGCAAGTTGGGCATTCCATCTTTATATCCATCCACCTTTGTAAACAACCGGAATGGAAGAAATGGTCACATGGTGTCACCTGAAAGAGGATTTGCCAATTTGATTGAGTCCATGGTTCCAAAGAAAAATCACCTCATATATAAAATAAGTTAAGAATATGAAACAAAATATTCACAGGGATCTAAATAAATACCATGCAGTCATTGGGTCGTTGTTTGATATCTATGGCAGTCATACAAATGACGCAGTCAGTGACGTGATTTGTATCCTGATCAAACCTTCTATAATAGCTATATTTCTCAGGAAGTATCTGCAAGCCACCATATCAAAGTGAGTGTTTCTGTAACAGCATTTGTGGCGAGTTTTATGTAAAAGCATTGTGGTGGAGATGTGGAAACAGTTTATATAGACCACAATTGCACAGGTGCATACTTGCTTGATGAATAAACTTTTAAAATGCTAGTAATACAACTGTTATTAATGTGGGACTCCAAGAATAAAGATCTTTATTTTTAAAATCTAGCCAATTATGGAGCCTGGGTATGCTGAATTAATTGATATTGTACGGGAAGTCTTAATGATGCATTCCAGCCAAGGGGGTCTGGGTGACAAAAGCCAAGGATATTTATAAGAGGTTGCCTTGGTCCAGCCACGAGACCAGGCAACCGCATATCAAAGTGGAGTATATAATATGCCTTATAGATGGTGTTTGATACTAATAGTACATATTATAGTGTTCAGATATACAATTATGTTTTATGTGCTTTACACTATCGTTAACTCATTTGTACGTTTGCTCCTTTCCTAAGCAAGATGCCATGAGATCAATATTACAGGCTAACTTCAAGAGAATCAAATTCTAGAGAGATCAAGCCTCAGGCCTAGAGAAATCAACTTCAAAGATCAATTTTAATGTTCTTTGACATATCAAACATGTAATGAACCAACAGTGCATAGAAACGAAGCTCACCCAGTTCATCACACAATTGCCCAGACAATTGCCCAGGCGATCACCATTGCCTGGTATCGCCTAGGCGCTTTAACAGCATTGGGTAGTACACACATTCAAAATAATAACATGCCAGTGTTATTTAAAAGTTAACAGTTAAACATTGGTGGTGATGTACATTTTAAAGACTTGTTTCTTAGTATGCCTACATAAAAAACTGCACACATAAAGCATTGCCAGAAAGAAATAATAAAAGTTAATTCAAACCTGACGAGGAATGAAACACCGAGATCCAAGATAATGTTGGAGAAGAAGAACTGTTACTTGGAGTCCCATGAAAAGCCCCAAACAGATACACCAATTCTTGTCATGCTCGATGTGCATGAAGTTGTCTGGGCAACCAAAGACATATAGTGGAATTGCTAGCCGAGTGACAGTCATGCCTAATATGTACTGAGGATGTAATGGCTTTCTTGAATCACGCGCAATATTAGTGATTATTTGAGGTATCCAAAAGGAGTACATAAGGAAAAGAATAGGCCTCAGAAAATTATGAAACTCATACATGACTAGAATGCCTCCCAAAAGAATCCCATCTGCAAATAATTGTATTATTGTTAAATATAAAGATTCTATGTAAACATTCAATTATCAGATCCTAGAGACATTTTTATTTTACTCATAATATAAATAAATTGAAAAATGTTAATTAGTGATGGTCTTAATTGGTGAGGAAATAAATCATCCAAATGGAAATTACCAACAGGGATTTTACATAACAAACATCCATTACTGGAGAATGGAAAGCATTTTTTATTTTTTTGAAAAAAATTTCTGGGCAATTTCTTTTTGTTGAAGTCTTGCACTGTATTTACTAAGGGGTGACAAGGTGCAACTATCAGGTACTAAACATTGTAGAGTCTAGAACCATTCTGCTTTGAGGTAATAGGAACCAGATGATGAGGATATGGTCCTAAAGACTTTGATATGGCATGAGCTTTCATGCATTTCACTCAATTTTTTCAATTACTATTTAGCAATGACTGCTATATCCTTCTAAGTGAATATTATAAAAGGTTGGTACCATCATGGTTAAGATAGCATGGTACCAGTGACTATTATAAAGGATGGTACTAGTATCATTAAAAGGATCCTTTTGTTAACAGTGAATTAACCAACTCTACTAAAACCTTAAGGTGTTAGAAGAAACAAAAATCAATATACTTCAACACCCCTTGATGAGGATGGGAGCAAGATGGGACCCACACTTGACCTTGGTGGGGTCTACGCATGGAGCGGTTTATTGAAGATACAATGTTATGTGATTTAGTATGGATCTTATAGGGGGGTAACATTTATTTTATGTGTCTATGTAATAAGGCCAATAGTGCCAAGATTTTGATTGTGTTTTTACAGCAATCCCCTTTTTGGTGTTTAACCCACCTTTTCAGAGGGCAAAACTTTCCCTTTTAGCTTGATTTTGATATTTTTAGATAGGTTATTCAGTTACCTTTATAACAAGACCAAGATTGCGCAAATCTAATGAGATTTGAGAAAGTTATGACCAAATTACTAAAGATGTGTCAATAAAAATAAGAATAGTGTTTTATTTATTTATAAAGTTTTAAGTTTTAATTGTTTTAATTTTAGGAAAGTGAGTATTTTAGTTTTATGTTTTAGAAAACTTGGCTAGCAAGTTTAAAAATTAAGGAAGTTTCTAATTTTGACAAGTTTTTAATTGTTTAAGCTTGTAAGCTTATTTAAAGGCAACCCCTCCCCATAATTTTACAGTGAATGAAGAAATTGATGATTATAGAATTATTTAGCTTTCTAACTCTTGGCTAGTGTGTTTTTCCTTTATGAAGTCTAAAAGCATAAATGGTTTTCCCCAAAGGTGGATTCCTTGGGTTTATGCTAGCTTGGTGAAAGTCAAGATCCCCAGTTTTGGGTTTGGACAAGTCTTTATCTCTTTGTTTTTTTGTTTTTTAATCTTTTCTTATTTCTGCTACATCACTTTGAATTTTATTGATATTCTTGGCCATCATTTTACATCATCTTTGGTATCATATCTATTATCTTGCACCAATTTTGGTATCAGAGCCAGGTTACAACTAATCCTTATCCAGTTGTAATCCCGAGAAGCCCTGAAACTTTTAGAAAGCTGGAAAGGTTGTCTTAGAAGAGTTTAATTTTGAGATTCTAGAAAATGATCAAATCTCTAAAATCCTAGCAAGGCGTAAACCCTAAAATTTTGGAAAGGGGCCTAAACCTTGAAAATTTTTTAAAGAACCCTAAACCCTGAAATTTATGGAATCTCTGAAGAAATGAGATGTTTTTGTAGTGAATACTGAGTTTGTTTTCCCTTCTGGGAAGACAACTAAAATAGCAATTAGTGTCTGAAGTGATCAGAACCTTATCTCTACATCTTTTGTTGAAGAGCTCTATAAGATCCAGAAAATATAGAATATTGTGGGTATATTAAGGATTGCGTTGCTTTTATTTAATTCAGCTATGGCAGAGACTATTTCGACAGTGTTGAGTGCCTAGTACATGATTTCCCCTTAACTGACACCAGTGATTTTAGGTAAACAGTGGATTTAGGAGAGAAAAGTTACTTTTAATAAGGAGACTCAAGTGTTACAACTTTTTAACTATGATGTAAGGTATCGTCTCCGACTCAAGCCTACTAAGAAGGTGTCATTAATTGTAACTGAAAGTGTTCTGAATTCTATAGCTAAGAAAATTGAAAAAAGCTTCAATGCAATTAAGGAAGAATCCAAGATAGAATCCAGTGAACTTCTAGATCAAATCTTGTTCAAACCAGAGCTGTCTAATGAAGAAGGCAAACTTGCAACTAGTAAAGAGGGTGAGGATCATGTTGCGAAAATTGTTGACTCCAAACCTATTATTATGGAACATGAAGCTGAACTAATAAATGTGAAAGAAATGTTTGAGGTGAAAGTACAAAAAAGTGAAGCAAAGACTACAGATGAGGACATTAGTACAAAAGAGGTTGACATGATTAGTGATAATCAGTTTGATGAGTTAGTGGAGTCTATAGATAAGTGCTTCTTTGCTGCCCCAGTTTGTGATCAGCCACCTGATGATGATGTTTCAGATATAGTTTAGAGTGAGATTCAGCTCATCTTCATTGCTACACCAGTTCCTAACTTTGTGATGGTTCCCAATACTACTTTTCCAATGCATGTTCAACAGGATGAGTATTATGAGGTGTTTCATTTATCGGTTGTTTATCAAGAGACAATTACTTATTCCGAAATCATTCTTACATCAGGCATTTATAAGCAGACGGGTTTGCATTGCAACCTAATAGTTGGAGGATATGAATTATGAATAATTAGTATGAGTTCTCACATCATGTTGATTATTTCCCTCTATAAAACTCGAGGTCGAGTTTTTTTCGAGTAGGAGGGGTTTGATGAGGACATGGGAGCAAGGTAGGACCCACACTTGGCCTTGGTGGGGTCTACGCATAGAGCGATTTATTGAAGATGTAATGTTATGTGTTTAGCATAGATCTTATGGGAGGTAACATTTATTTTATGTGTCCATGTAATAAGGCCAATAGTGTCAAGATTTTGGTTGTTTTTTAAAGTAATCCCATTTTGGTGTTTAGGCCACCAAAGGGTAAAACTTACAATTTTGACTTGATTTTGGTATTTTTAGATAGGTTATTCAGTTACCTTTCTAACAAGACTAAGATTACACAAATCTGATATGATTTGGGAAAGTTATGACCAAATTACTAAGGGGGTGTCAATAAAAACGGGAATAATTTTTTTTTCTATTAAGTTTTAAGTTTTAGTTGTTTTAATTTTAGAAAAGTGAGTATTTTAGTTTTATGTTTTAGAAAACTTGGCTACCAAGTTTAGGATTTTAGGAAGTTTCTAATTTTGGCAAGTTTTTAATTGTTTATGCTTGTAAGCCTATTTAAAGGCAACCCCTCCCCATAATTTTACAATGAATGAAGAAATTGGTGAATAAAGAATTTTTTGGCTTTCTAGCTCTTGGCTAATGTGTTCTTCCTTTGTGAAGTCTAAAAGCAGGAGTGGTTTTTCCCAAAGGTGGATTCCTTGGGTTTATGCAAGCTTAATAGAGGCCAAGATCCCTTGTTTTGGGTTTGGAAAAACTTCAAATCAGGTCTTTTATCTTTTCTTTTTTTAAGCTTTTCTTATTTCTGCTACATCACTTCGAATTTTATTGATATTCTTGTCCATTATTCTACATCGTCTTTGGTATCATATCTATTGTCTAGAACCCCCCCTCCCCCCATAAGGAACACTATTCACTCCTAGGAATACTCAGGGAATGAGGAGTGAGTCCACAACAAGCGCATGCGTGAAGTACTATGTCTGGGAGAATACATTTACTTCCACGGGATTCAAACTTGCAACCTAGCGTGGCTCTGATTCCATGTTAACAGCAAACTAACCAAATCTCTCTAAACCTTAAGGTCTTGAGAGATACAGAAATCAATATACTTCAACACCTTCCAATAATTATTTCCTTTTTCTTTTTCCTTTTTGCTTATGTTATGTGTATTTTTAAAATAAGATTATTGTTGACTTCATTCTTAACCATATATAGATTAGAAGCTTTAGAAGCCCATGAAGAGTTTGGTACAGCTCCCACTATAAGGGTCATAAGAATAGTCTTCTAGGTATATTTTTGGCGTATATATTAAGGTTTTTAGGATGAATTATATAAGGTACTATGTGAAATTCTGACAAATTCAAATATTTTTTTCTTATTGGTGGGATCTCTGATGAGAGTCCTTATTGAGGAGCATAACTATCCAAGTTTTCAATCATATGTGCTTCTCTTCAAGAGCTAGTGCTCTACGGGAAGGATAATGACTAGCTTGAAGAGCAACTAGAGAGCCAAGATGCTGTGGAAGATGGTAATAGTAAGCATTCTCGTGGCGTTGATTATGATTACAATGAGCATTCTCGTGGCGATAATTTTGATTACAATGACACTACGGCATACATTCTACCATTCAGTCATTCATGTAGGGGGTTCCACTGATGCTGAGGGTAACAGTGGTGCCTGGAAAACTGGAAAGAATGAGGATGATGATGATGACGGTGCTTGTGAGTGTGGAGCTGGATCTTCTAGATCCTGTGGATTCATAGAGTATGATGATCGTCATATATCTAAATAGGACATTGACTATGGCATCCACCCTCGACAGTCAAAAAGGGGCACTCACGCCGAATACCAAACTCAATGACCCGATAACACTAAGGATTATGGCAATATGGGTACCAATAGAGGTGTGGTACAGAGATACTTCACCTTTATCAAGCGCGTACTATGGATCTATAGCTAAGGATGTTGAGGAGTGGCATGTTGAGGAGTGGATGCATTCGATGAGCATGAGCGATTCTTCATTTAATAGCTACAGTCAATCATATGGATATGGTCGAGACAGCTATGTGCAGGCGCAATCGAATCAGAATATAGATATCCATAACCTAGAAGGTACCTAGATATGGAGACTCAGAGAGTCTAGTCAATCATATTCATTTTATTAACAGCCTAGAGATGCGGAGGTTTTCTCAATATGGAAACTCAAGATACTCACGACAGTAGAGTTAGAGATACATAAGCTTCTACTTCCTAGCAACATAAACAGCCTACACCATATCATCGTGAGTACATGATGACATGGTAACCCTCTTGCAGGTATGATAGTATGCTATTTGTATTCTTTTACATGATATTCCACACAAACTATGTTTTTTATGCATTGGATATAATTACATTTACGTTTTGATCACTGTTCCCATGATTTTGATAAACCTATACACCAATTTTTATGTCTCAAATACATCATAATCATATTTATACATGTAGGATACAATGAACGTGCTTAATATTATCTTTTTTCCTTTTAATTTCTTCACATTTCTTTCTTTTCTGAATTTTTTTGCACTTTTATAAATTTGTTTCGCCTAGGCTCAGCCAAAGATCAACCGATCAACATTGGATAGGCTGATCCAGATTGGGGTCGGCCTATCTGACCCAGTCTAGGGCCAATCCTGATCTTGATCTTTTTAACCATATGTAAGTGATTATCCATAGATGATCCTTGAGCATCATACTAATTACATTTGTACAATATTTGGCATCATACCTAGTGGAAATATGTGGTATAGAAAAATTAGGGTTTTGTGAAGAAGTAAAAGAAGACGAAGATGGGTAGGAGTGGAATGTGTATGGAGAGTAGAGTCTCACATTTTTATTTCGATAAGTAAAAAACTAATGTTTCAGATTTGAGATGCGGGGTAAAAACTAATGTCTCTCACATACTTTCGTGTATTATAAAAGAGGGATACAATACAAGAATACATGAGGAGTATTTACAAGTATACCCTCGTATAATGCTAGACATATGTACCCTTACATGTATGACCCCATATACCTATACACTACAGAATTCTCCCTCAAGTTGGTACGTAAATATTATGCATACCAAGCTTGCCAACAATCCTACTAAAACTAGGACTACACAGGCTTTTTGTGAATACATCGGCTAATGAATCTTCAGTCTTCATAAAGGTAATAAATATTTGTCCAGTTTGTAACTTTTCCTTGATGAAATGTCTATCAACCTTAATGTGCTTGGTTTCATCATGCTGGATAGGCAAGCATTACTAATAAAGGTTTTATTGTCATAATACAATTGCATAAGATCTTGAAAGCTGAATGTCAACTCTCTCATGAAGCCTCGTATCCATAACATCTCATAGATCCCATAAGACATAGCTCTAAATTGGGCTTCAACACTCGATCGTGCTATGACGGGATGCTTCTTGCTGTGCCCAATGATCAAGTTACCCCCAACAAAGATGAAGTAGCCTAAATCGGACCTCCTATCATCCACAAAATCTATCCAATCAACATTTGTAAAGGCTTCAACTCTCGTATCCTTCTGCCTGCCATACAAGAGCCTTTGACCTGAACTCTTCTTCAAATATCGTAAAATATAATATGTTGTCTCAAGATGTGACGTTGTGAAAACATGGATGAATTGACTAACAACTCCAACAGCATAAGAAATGTCCGGTCTAGTCAAGGTCACGTTAATAAGCTTGCCCACTAATTGTGATATCAATAAGCCAATAGCTCTCATTTGCTTAAAGTGATGGTTAGACTCAATAAGTCTTACAAAATCTACACCCTACCATCCTAGAGTCCTAGAAGATATCTAACACATACTTGTGTTGGGATAAGAATATACCATCCTTAAATCTAGCAACCTCAATCCCAAGAAAGTATCTAAGAAGCCCAAAATCCTTAATCTCAAATTCCTTACCTAAAAAAACTTTTAAGTTGTTAATCTTATACTAATCACCTGTAACAACAATATCATCCACATAGACAATGAGAGCAATCACATTCCTTTTTTGATGCTTTACAAAGAGAGTATGATCTGCTTGACACTACTTATAGCCATTCATGGGCATGACACCATGAAACCTTTCAAACAATTCTTTAAGAGACTATTTAAGGCTATAGAGTGCTTTCTTAAAATAGCACATCTTCCCTTTGCTGGTAGAATACTGAAAACCAGGAGACAAAATCATGTGCACTTCCTCTTCAAGATCTCCATCAAAGAAGGCATTTTTAACATCAAGTTGTAATAATAGTCATCCCTGATTGGTAGCAACAAAAATGAATATACAAATCAAATTCATCTGTGCTACAACAGCAAAGGTCTCTCAATAATCAACCTCATATATTTGTGTATAGCCCTTAGCCACTAATCTAGCCTTGTACCGCTTCATCATACCATTAAGTTGCAATTTCACAAAGAACACCCACTGCAACCTACAAGTTCCTCTCATGGGAAATCTACAACATCCTATGCTCTATTCTTCTTTAAAGCTTGCATTTCCTCCTCAATTGTTCTTTTCCACTAAGGTTGAGATAGAACTTATGATACATTGCATAAGATAGAAACAAAGGACAAAGAGGTGGAGAAATCCCTACACTCAGGGGATGTGGAATCATAACAAAAAGGATTAACTATATGATGCTAAGTATAAGAACAAATATCCTTCCTAACAATAATAGGAAGATGGGAATCATCAGGAATGGAAAGAGTAATACTTGAAAAGGGAGCGACGGGTTGAAGAGGCATATAAGTGTCAGGGGTAGGAGTGCAATGCTTCCTTTAAACATACACATGAGTGAAATCTTACATCCAAGCCTTCTTTTGGGTCATTACTAGTGACTCTTTCTCTTTGTGGACAGCTTCTTGTTTCTTCTCCCCCTACTTATTATATCCATCAACATAAAAAACATACAGAGGAATGTGAAGAGGAATAACCAACTAATCTTTTCCATCATGTTCACTCTCCCCCTAAAGATGAGGTTGGTTAGGGAAAAAGAAAGGGATAATCCCATGAAAGATAACATCCATGGAAACAATGTGCTTCCAAATAAAGGGATGGTAATATTTGTAGTTCTTCTGATTCGGAGTATACCCAAGGAACGCTTAAAAGCCTTGGGGTCTAACTTGGAGCAATCAAATTTAGGAAGATGAACATAGCAAATGCAACTAAATACTTTAGGAGGAAGAGAAGACCTAAGAGATGAAGACGGGAGAAGCTCAAGGGGCATTTAAATCCTAGAATGCGAGAGGGCATACGGTTCATCAAGTAAGCAACAGTCTGGAGGGCATCAACATAGTTCTCTCAGCAACTCCATTTTTCTTAAGAGTAGCAGGACAAGTAGTCTAATGAAAGGTTCCATATTAAGACAGGTAAGAGGAAAGGCATGAGACATATATTCTCCACCATTGTCCGAACGAAGAACTTTGAGATTAATATCAAACTAATTTTCTACCAATTTGTGAAACAACTGAAAAACCGAAAAAACCTCAATCTTGGATTTCAACAAGTAAGTCCAAGTAGCCCTAGAATAATCATCAATAATTGTCATAAAATAATGG
>JAOXJP010000001.1:14738975-14755682 GCA_025762735.1 Platanus orientalis
CAAATAAAGAGGTGACCGGGGTAAGATCCACACATCAGAATGAAAAAGGATAAATAGAGTAGTATTTTTATTTGCACCAGGAGAATAAAAAGAATGGAAATGCTTCGCTAACTCACACATTTCGCAGTAGAAGTTTGAAATAGAAGAACATAGGCTTGAAAATAGTGTTTTTAGCATGGGAAAAGAGATATGACCAAGATGAGAATACCACCAAAGAAGCTATTCATGGTGTAAAGATGAGAGAATAGAAGGTGGGGGTGATTATTGAATTGTAGGTGATGGTATTTGCTGAATTGTAGAGGCAATTGATGAACAACCATTTATAAGACAAAACCCTTAATCCTCATGGCCTTTACCAATCATCTAGCCTGTCTATAAGTCATGAAAAACACAATACAAAAGAAAAAAGGTAACACTATAATTCAAAGCTTTAGTAATATGACTAACAAAAACAAGATTCAACTTAAAATTGAGAACATGGAACACAAAATACAAAGATAAGGAAGAAGTAAGAGGAATGCAACTTGTGTCAGATACAAAAGACAAGGATTCATCAACCATACGTACCTTGTCTTTGTTAAAACTAACACAATACGAGGAAAATAGGCTAGACATACCGGTCATATGATGAGATGCCCCTGAATTAATGATCCAAAGATAACTGGACAGAAAGCTATGAGAAAAGATAGAAGTACCAAAACATACAGAGGGAACACTATCATGCCGAAACAATACCTTAAGTCTCTGCATAGAGGCTATTTCTATTGGGAAAAAAATCTAGAGGACTAGGGATAAACATGCTTGTAATAATCATTGAGAAGCAGTGCTATACCATGACAAAAGAAAATTATTGCAGAGTGTTTCAATAAACTATAGTCTAAGACAAGCTTCAACTAAGAATACCAAACACACCAAAAGCAAACTCTAAGCAACAAAATATGAGCAGCAAACAAATCAAAGCAATTCAGCCCCCGGAAACACACGGCCAGAGAAACTCTCTAATCTAACGATAGAATCAGATACCACAACAGGAAAAACTCACCGCAAACAAGATGGAATGTGTATTAAGATTGTTGGTGTGGTAGGTTAGGGTTGAAAACAACCTTCAACCTTATATAAATACTTCCCGTAACAGTAATCAGGTGTCACAAGGGACTGCACAGTCCTACCTCAACAAAAACTGGGGTGTATAACCTTTAAATCTCACCAAATATGAACCAACAAGGGAACACGATCTTCACAAAGCAGCATGGTCATCAAACAATACACAACTTCCAAACATTACAAGTAGAACATAGTGGCAATTACAAACACCCAACAACAGTACCTTGAAAAACTTTAAAACAAATGCAAAAACACGTCATTGTAACACAAAGCTCCACAAAAACCTCTTCAAACTGCTATCTAGATGCAATTTCGTACCCAACATGCATCACAATTCATCAATGATTTGTTATCAGCTAACACAATATGCCAGAAACTGATTCAGGGCCACAATATAAAAGGTTGAAGTCAAGTAACACAAACCAAGGTCTGGGGTGGCAACTTGTCAGAAGAAAAAATGTCACCACACCTTCGATTCTTAACCAAATGACACCAAACCAGAAGCATTAGATTCGTAAGTCTACACTGGACTAAGAAATACTAAAATCGAGCTCTATCATAAACTGTATGCAACTCAATCTAGACTTGACATATACTATATGGACAACTGACATCATCCATAAGGACTGCTGACATAAGTAGCACTTCTTGTTTCAGCTTTGATGAGGACATCAAGTCCACTAGGGGTGGTACTTTTTAGACTTACCAACAGAGACAGAGGAGATCTGGACGCTTGCTAGGGTTTGGATAGAGGCCCACATTGATTTTCTGACTTATTTGAGTTTAAATTTATGTTTAGGGATTTATTTTATGTTTAGTAGTTGATTATTTTCATGTTGCACCTTTTTTTATATCACAATGTAAGGGGGAGTTAATTTTAGTGCTTTAAGGGTATTTTAAGAAGAAATTGTCTGAAAGGGATTATTTTAGTCTACTTTAGTGTTTTGAGGGTATTTTGGGGAGAAATTGTCTGAAATGGGATATTTTGGTCCTATGGACCTTATTTTGTAATGCCCTAGGCATGGGGATCTCTATAAGACCCCCACACGCTTCATTATTTTTTTAATGAATGAAAATTTTGAAAATTACTCTCTTCTCTTTGGTTCGTCAATACTGAGAAGACGAACCAGGAAAGGGCTTAAAGCTTCTCCAAATAACGGTGGTGGTGGAGGCCAGCCCTTTCCCTTTGGGTTAAAAGGATTCTCTCATATTTTATGTTTTTTATTTTATTAGCATTCAATTTTCAGCAATCTAAAAATTTACCTTTGATAAGAGATCTCATCACCAGCTTGAAAATTCAAAGTTTTGAAGTAGTTCGAACATCCAAGAGGGTTTCTAAGCTCTGGGCGACACACCTTGTGGAGGATTGGAGTATTTTTTTGCAGACCAAAGAAAATCCTAAGAGGGATTCCTAGGTACGGGCAGCATAAGCAAAAAGTTGGACAGATTTGAAGCTTCTTACAATTTCGATTGATTTGAATGGATTAGTATGAAATATTGTGGGGACCATTGCTAGACAACATCCAGAGATTCAGCCACATCAAACTCAGATGCACACTTCCAATATTTCAGCTTTATTCTTGCTCTCATCGTGTGGAATCTTGAGGATTTGTTGGGTATGAATGGAAAAAGTTTGGGGCTAATTTTCTAGGGTTTATTTGAACCTTCAGCCCATAAATTTTGAGGCTAATCAACCTTTACCCAACCCCTTAAATTGCCATTGCAAACTCATATATTTCAGCCCATTGAATCCTCATGTTTAAATTACTTTATAATTGATCATTCCCATATGTTGGTGATAATGTCCAAAAGAACTGTTTCCTAAATTTTCTATAATCACAGCCCATAATACTCTTCCATCCCTTTGGAAAGATATCAGAAGTCTTTTAACCCACACAGTTCCATAACATGACATGTCCTATGCTCTTTTCCTTTGTTTGTATTAAATTAATCCTCCATTAAACATGGTTTGAGTAACTATAATTTTCGACTAACAAGTTGGAATGTGGTTGTTTCCTAATTTTGTTGGGAATCCTAAGAACACATTAGGATATAACTTTTGCTCTTACTTTGTTTTCTTAACCACTCAATATTGCACACCTAAACTTTCTTAAGAACAAACTAAACTTACATGCTATGGTGCTGGTAGGAATCTAGTTTATAATACTACATAACCTATGATGTTCTTTGCTTAGTCTCCTATGTCACACACTCACTCACCTACATGCATTGCTATATCAGATTTGGTATCAGAGCTTAGGTCAGGGTATTAGGAACCCTTAGGTTACATTTTAGGTGTAGTTTTGCATGGTAGGTTAGCCTTTTGCATTTTCTAACATAGCATTGCATTTCATTCCGATTTCTTTAGAGCCTTAGGCATTTTCTAGCACGTAGAGTCTAGGCATTCTCTTAGGGGGTTCTGTAGTCTGACTTTCCTGAGTCCTTTGGTATATTCCCACAAGGTCAAGCCTTGACTACCATCTTAAGATGTCCCTAGGAGAAGGAACTACTTCCCAACTCACTTAGGACCCAACCTTTAGGGGCTTAATGGAAAAGGTGGATAAATTGATTCAAGCCATGGAAGCTAGCAACATGAACATCCACGACCGAATAGAGAAAGTCTATAGAGAGTTGGCTTCCCGCACAATGAGAGGTTATCAGGAGGGGAGAAGTCCCTTGGATCTTGTTTACAACAATCATTCGGGTCATGGGTCTATGAGGAGTTATGATAGGAGAACTCTGAGTCTTATGCATGGGCCTGAGCCTAGAAGGACCACACTAAGGGATAGGTCCCCAATCCATCCTGATGGACAAGAGGTGAGGATCCTTACCCGAGATGGGACCCTAGAGTTTGAGGATGAAGATATTAATCCCAGGGGTTATAGGAGGCAGCGAGGGTTGAGAGATCGTAGAGACCTTAGACACCACGAGGAAACAGCCTTGAAGTCAATGAGGGTTAAAATGTCTACCTTTGATGGACGCTTAGACCCTAGGTACTTCTTGGACTGGATTCGAGGGATGGACCAATACTTTGACTAGTACGATATCTCCCCTCATAGGTTGGTTAAATTTACTATGATGAAACTAATTAGGTCAGCTCAACTTTACTGGGAGTTGAACAGTAAGATTTATTAGCGACATGAAAGACCCATCACTAGTTGGACAGACATGCGAGATAAGCTCAAAGAGAAGTACGTTTCATGTCATTATCATACTAGACTTCTCGAGCAATACAACATAGTCTGCCAAGGCTTATCTAAAGTAGCAAATTACATCACGAGATTTGATGATAATAGGTTGAGATGTGGAGTCCGTGAGAGTCCTGAGATAACCATCACTCGTTTTAAAATGGGGCTCTGACCTAAGATTCAAAAGGAGTTTATCCCTTATTAGATCACCACTTTAGAGCAGATCTATAGGATAGCACAGGATATAGAGAGGTATGTGAGGCCTATGGCTCCATGAACCCAAGATCCTAGATACCCAAATATGAGACCCGCATCAAGAGGGCAGCCACCTAGAGAGGTCCTGACCTTTTAAGGACTAACCCAATTCTTAATCAAGGAAAGGAAGAGGCCAAGGGTCATTCTTCGGGTAATCCTAATAAATGTTATAAATGTGGGGGAATAGACCATCAGTCGAAGGTTTGTCCTTAATGCAAAGAGTAGGCTCTGTTTCTAGAGGACATTGTAGAGAAAGAGGTCCAGAGAGATGAGTAGACAGATGATGATGAAAATGGCATTGATGAGGTCGTTGATCCTATTCAGGTTCCGAGTGATGATGATAGAGAGAGGGAGGATAGTTGTCTAACTGTCACGAGACCATTTTATTCTAGTTATCCCTCTCTCCAGACTCTCATCTGGGAGATGAGATGTGCTCTCACCCAGTCTGCTCCAAAAGAGGATTGGTGAAGGACAACCATCTTTTGTACTTTTGCCAAGTGTGGAGAGAAAAACTCTAGGGTTATCATTAACAATGGAAGCTACACGAATATAGTTTCTACTGAGAATATAAAGTGGCTTGGACTCACCACCATTCCCCATCTTTAGCCCTATAGAGTATCGTGAGTCGATTCCTCTTCCATTCTAGTCACCCATATATGTCATGTTCCCATTGAGTTTGACATGTACAAGGACAAAATATGGTGTAATTTCGTGTCTATGGATGTAAAGCATATGATCTTAGGCCAACCTGGACTCTTTGACATGAACGCCACATTGTATGGCAGGATCAACTTGTGTGTGTTCGAGTTCAAAGGAAAGAAGATTAAATTCACTCTGCTTTCATCGAAAACCCAGACTGGAGGTCCAACGGAGAAAGGAAAGGATGTGAATGATCCACAGACAAAGACCTTGAACATCCTTAGCCTTAAGGAGTTCGAGCAGGAGGTTCAGGGGGATGCACAAATACATGCATTAGTTGCTAGACCATTGACCCATGACCCTATTTTTGATCTCCCGGCTGAGGTAGAGCCACTTATCAGAGAGTTTGGAGAGATGTTCCCTGAGGATTTGCTAGATGAGTTACCACTGATGCGTGATATTCAGCATGCCATTGATCTAGTCCCTAGAGCAACTCTGTCAAATCTACCTCACTAGAGGATGAATCCTTAAGAGCATGTCGAGTTGAAATGGCAGGTGGATGAATTGTTGAGAAAGAAGTTCATCAGAGAGAGCATGAGTCTGTGTGCCATACTTGCACTCCTCACTCCAAAGAATGATGGTTCTTGGAGGATGTGTGTAGACAACATAGCCATCAACAAGATTACGGTATGGTATAGGTTTCCCATCCCTAGACTTGATAACATGTTGGACATAATGGCTGAAGTTACTATCTTTTCCAAGATAAATCTAAAAAGTGGCTACCACCAAATTCGTGTTAGGTTAGGGGATGAGTGGAAAACTGCCTTCAAGATAGATAGACTTTATGAGTAGCTTGTCATGTCCTTTGGGCTATCCAATGCCCCTAGCACTTTTATGAGGGTGATGACACAAGTGATGAGGCCCTTCATTGGGAAATTTCTAGTTGTATATTTTGATGACATTCTTATATACCGTCCTAATAGGGAGATCCACTTGAATCATTTGCGGAGTGTGTGAGATACTCTGTAGAAAGAAACTTTATGTGAATCTTAAGTGTGCATTCATGACGCCACATGTTATCTTCTTAGAATTTGTCGTATCTGGTAAGGGGATGACCGTTGATCCAGAAAAGAGTAAGTCAATTGTAGAATGGTCTGAACCTATCAATATTCACGAGGTTCAGAGTTTTAATGGTTTGGCCACCTTCTACAGGTGGTTTATCTGGGGTTTTAATTCAGCGATGACACCTATTACGGACTGCATTTGCAAAGGTGAATTCAAGTGGACTAGGGTAGCAGCTAAGGCCTTCAAGGAGATAAATTCGAGGATGACTGAAGTTCTTGTCATGCAACTCCCCGACTTTTCCAAAGTCTTTGAAGTTGCATGTGATGCATCTAGGGTGAGAATATGTGGTGTTCTAAGTTAGGAAGGACACCCTATGGGTGGAGTTTCTTTAGGAGTATACATTCATATTGAAACACAAAGCCGGTTCAAAAAATAAGGTGGCAGATGCATTAAGTTGAAAGGTCTATATCCTATAGACAATAAGCAATCAGGTGACCAAATTTGAGACTCATAGAGGATTATGAGTCTTTTCCAGATTTTGGCTCCATCTTTCACTCCTTACAGGGCAATGAGCCGATAAGGAGCAGAGACTGTGTTTCATGATGAGTATCTCTTTAGGAGTACACGTTTATGCCTTCATCGCACTTTAGCGAGACTTTCTGATTTAGGAGATACATGCAGGTGGCATAACTGACCACTTTGGTTGAAATAAGACTATTGCTCTAGTTGAGGACCATTTCTACTAACTCAGTTTGAAACGGAATGTAGCAAAAGTTATAGAGCAATGTCGTACTTGTCAATTGGCAAAGCAGAGGAAGAAGAGTCTAGGGTTGTATTCAACTTTGTCAGTACCTCACACTCTGTGGCAGGATGTGAGTATGGATGCAGCATGATTCCGTTATGGTGATAAGTGTATTGTTTCTCAAAAATGACCCACTTCATACCATGTGCCAAGACTTCAGATGCCTCAAATGTTGCTAATTTATTCATTGATGAGGTAGTCCGTTTACATTGGGTACCCAAGTCCATAGTATCTAACCGCTATGTCAAGTTTGTCAGCTACTTCTGCAAGACATTATAGAAGATGATGGGTACCAAGCTACAGTTCTCGTCTGCTTACCACCCTCAAATAGATGAGAAAACTAAGGTGATGAACAAAAGCCTAGGGACTATTGAGATGTCTGGTTGGTGAGAACTTTAGGTCATGGGATAGTGTCTTGTCCACTACAAAGTTCGCATATAATAGCTCAGTCAATAGGACCACAAGTATGAATCTATTTGAGATAGTTATAGGTTATAGACTCAGGGCTCCTATAAACCCCATTCCTATGTCTGCATCCCATCGTCTATCTAAGTCTGCATTGGCATTTGCATCCCACATGCATTCATTACACTAGGAGATTAGGCGAAAAATTTCCATGAGTAATTAGCATTATAAACAGTCGGTTGACTTGCACCAAGTGCATCGTGAGTTCTAGGTTGGGGATCCAGTTATGGTTAGATTCGGCCTTAAGCGATTCCTAGCAGGGGTTACGTAGAAGTTGCATGCAAGGAGTTCGAGACCTTGCAATGTTCTAAACAAAATTGGACCTAATGCCTATGTCTTGGATATCCCGACTAATTTAGGGATCAACTCTACATTTAATGTAGAATATTTGATTCCCTATTATGGCCATTCGACACCAGTCCTTGAACCTTTTGCAGAAACCTAGACTTTAACCCCTCAGCCTCCTCAGCCCATGTCACCACTTCCACCAGTTTCTATTCACAGAGAAGAGATTGAGGCTATTTTGGATGACCAAATCATTTTCACTCGAAAGGAAGGTTACCAAAGATATCTCTTCAAGTGGAAACATAGACTAGAGATCGACAACACATGACTTACAGAGAGCGAGCTCCAACAGATCAACTCAGATATACCTGAGCGGTACCACAACCTTTTCTCGTTAGAGACGACCCTTTCTCAAGAGGAGAGAGTTGATGACGACATTAAGTCTGTTAGGAGTGATACTTTTCAAACTTATCAGCAGAGACGGAGGAGATCCGGACCCTTGCTATGGTTTGAATAGGGGCCTACATTGATTTTCTGACTTGAGGGGGTTTAAATTTATGTTTAGGGATTTATTTTATGCTTAGTAGTTAATCATTTTCATATTGCACTTCTTTTATGTCACAATGTAAGGGGGGTTAATTTTAGTGTTTTGAGGGTATTTAGAAAGAAAATTGTCTGAAAGGGGATATTTCGGTCCTATGGACCTTATTTTGTAATGCCTTAGGCATGAGGATCTCTATAAGAGACTCCCACAAGCCTCATTTTTTTTAATGAATGAAAATTTTGAAAATTGTTCTCTCTTCTCTTTAGTTCATTAATACCGAGAAGACTAACCCTAGAATGGGCTTGTAGCTTCTCTAAGTAACGGTGGTGGTGGAGACCAGCCCCTTTCCTTTGGGTTAAAAGAATCTTCTCTTATCTTCTCTATTCTTTATTTCTATTAGCATTTAATTTTCAGTAATCTGGAAATTTACCTTTGGCAAGAGATCTCATCACCGGCTTGAAAATTCGAAGTTTTGAAGTAGTTCAAACATCTAAGGGGGTTTCTAAGCTCTGGACGACACACCTTGTGGAGGATTGGAGTATTTTTTTGTAGACCTAAGGAAATCCTAAGAGGGATTCCTAGGTAGGGGTGGCATAAGCAAAAATCTAGACAGATTTGAAGCTTCTAATAATTTGGATTGATTTGAATGGATTAGTATGGAATATTGCGGGGACCATTGCTAGACAACATCTGAAGGATTCAGCCACATCAAACTCAGGTGCACACTTCCAATTTTTCAGCTTTATTCTTGCCCTCATTATGTGGAATCTTGCAGATTTGTTGGCTATGATTGCGGAAAGTTTGAGGCTAATTTTCTGGGGTTTATCTGAACCTTCAGCCCATAAATTTTGAGGCTAATCAACCTCTACCCAACCCCTTAAATTCCCATTGCAAACACATGCATTTCATTCCATTGAATCCCCATGTTTAAATTACTTTATAATTAATGCTTCCCACATGTTTGTGATAATGTCCAAAAGAGCCACTTGCTGGATTTTCTGTAATCACACTCCATAATACTCTTCCATCCCTTTGGAAAGATATCATAAGTCTTTTAACCCACACCGGTTCTATCACATAACATGTTCTATGCTTTTTCCCTTTGTTTGCATTAAGTTAATCCTCCATTAAACATTTTTTGAGCAACAATAATTTTCAGCCAGCAAGTTGGAATGTGATTGTTTCCTAATTTTGTTGGGAAACCTAAGAACACATTAGGATATAATTTTTGCTCTTACTTTGTTTTTTTGAACACTCAATACTACACAGCTTAACTTACTTGAGAACCAAATAAACTTGCATGCTATAGTACTAGTAGGAATCTAGTTTATAATGCTACATAGCTTATGATGTTTTTTGCTTAGTCTCCTATGGCACACACACACTCACCTACATGCATGCTGCATCATGCTTGCTCTGAAGTCTCTAGATACTTTTGCTAGGCTCTTAAAGGCTCTGATACCAAGTAGAAATATGTAGTATAAAAAACTAGGGTTTTGTGGAGAAGTAAAAGAAAAAGAAGAATAGGAGTGAAATACATATGGAGAGTTGTAGTCTCCCACATGCTTTAATGTACTATAAGGGAGGGATACAATACAAGGATACACGAGAGGGGTATTTACAAGTATACCCTCATACAAATACTAGACATATGTACCCTTACATGTATGACCCCATATACCCATACACAACATATTTAACCCTCATATATAAAGAGCTCACACATTGATATAATTCAACAAACAAATTAAAATTACCAAAAAAAAAAAAAAAAAGGAACATTAAAAGTTTCAAAGTGAATGTATTGAGATGGGAATGGGGTTTTTGGAATGCCATAAAATAAACCAACATGAATTTAATTTACATGAGTAAAACGGAGCAATAAATCTCATTACTGAATCAAGTAAAGTGCATTCCACATGCAGATTATTAAAAATAATGCTTTACAATCAGAAAGACCACTTACAGAAACGACTGTAAAGAACTGAAAGCTCGCGTCTCATTGTCTCCCAACTATCACCATTATATGTAAGCCTACTTGCCTTCCATATTGCAAGAAGATATCTCATCTCAAAAATGGAGAAGACAACAAACTTGAAAAAGGCAGCCGTGGCAAAAGCATTAAACAGGGATTCTGGATGCAACCATCAGAGCAGTTTTTACTTAATACAAGTGCTCCATAAAGCAAAACAATGGGCTCAGATTAGATAAATAAACAACAGATGAGAGGTTAAAAACCAGACCTATAGATCCAGAAAAAAATGCAATAAAATGGTCTCATCTGCTAGAATTAATTTCAATCCTTTGGATGGCAGAAAATTTTTCATAAGCCTAGAAATAATAATAATAAAAAAAAGGTCATTGCAGATGGTCATAAATCATCCTACCATACATTTTGGTGTTTGGAATGTTCACAGGGAGCATTCAGTGGTGGGACTCCTGACCACAGTAAATGTGAAAAGACCAATGTTTTGTGTCCAAGTACTCAGACACAAGAAGCTCGCTATTCTTGCAGCTTAACAAATCACATTCACACTTTATAAAAAAAACAACTTTTATAACTACTATAGATGACACACATGTGAGAAGCGCAACGAACTCATGCAATAACATATCAGGAACAGTGTCAGCACACCCTCTAGAAGTCCCAATATAATTAATAAGGTAAAATAGGCATCTACCTGAACTACATATTCTATTCAAAATGGGAAGAGTGTACTCAGATTAGCTGATGAACATGAAAAGTATGCAAATGGTATGTAAATAATAGATGAAAACAAGGGACACACTATGAGTTCTGTCCAAATACAAGTGTTATGTATGTGTCTGACATGTGCCTGAGACAGACAATTTTCGGTAAATGGAGAGACGTTGATACATAGCATATACACCATAAACAAATGCAATTAAGCATGCACAGAAGTATGTATCTCCCTGCTTGCATGACTATGTGTCCATATATAGGCACACATAAATTATGCGAAATTTGATGGAAAGAAACTCCAAATAATAAAAATTCGAATTTTGAAATCAAAATCTGGGATTTTTGTGTCAGGGGCAAATCTGTAATTTTTCAAAAAGTTGCTAAAATTATGAAAATACCCCTTACGGGTGTCAGAAAATTTAGGTTTATGTCATGCAGGTATTCAGTGACCTCTAGTAAAAATTTCAAGATTTTCCAAATCCTCAAACCCCCAAAATTTTGAAGGTTCTTGAATGGAATTTTTTTTGAAACATAGCAGGGAATCTTTTAGCTTTGGGAGAGATGGAAGAGGGAGAAGCAAAGGGAAACTTAGGGGTTTCATATGAGACACAGAGAACAAAAAATCTTTTAAAAAAATCCACTGACATAGGTCAAATAGGTGGGGCGATTTAGAGTATTCACTGACCTAGAAAATTCTGATGTCTAAGATATAGATTTAAGAACAGAACTCAGAATTGAAGGAGCAATCAGGCGAAATTCAAAATAGAACATACTGATGCATGCACCTGAATAAGGATCAGAGATTTACCTGAGCTTAATATGCACGATTGGACAATGAAGATCTTCAAGGTCTCCTACGATGAACTTGTATTCTGTAGAAATTATGACTGCAGCAACAGATCCTCTTTCAATCAATTGATCCTTTCGTGTGGACTGATATGAGTTTTCTGAGATATTCTAGATGAAGATAAGATAGAGAGAAATAAAGGAAAAAGGGAAGAAGAACAATGAAGTAGAATGGGGGACTCGTGATGAAGGAAAAGATGGGAGAAGTCAAAGGAGTCATTGGAAGGGATAAGGTTTAGCAGCAATAGAAGAGAGAGAGATAGGGAGAGAAACTAGCCCCAGCCGTGGGATTTCAAAATCACAATTCTATTCAATTTCACCAATGTCCTGTAAAGGAGAAGGGGGAAACCTTGTAGCATTACAAAATTAAAAAAAATAGTGAAAGTTTCCAAAATTAGAAACTTTTAAAACCCAAACCAAATTCCTAATTTCTAATAAGCCTAACAAAATAGAAACAACCTAAATCACTACTAGTACTAGGGTTGTCGACCACATGTAGGAGGGCCCACATATTGCCAAAATCCCACCTTATTACAAAAGAAATCATTCCTAAAGAAAATTAACAAAAAAAACCCTGGCTCTAAAGCCTTATTATAAAAACCCCCTCACAACTTGTATTCCCCATAACTAATGCTTCCTAGGCTTAGACTTGGGCCTCCACAAAGGATAGGCCTTGTCCAACCAGGCCAATGATGCTGCATCAATAAATATATTAATGGGTGACATATATAATTGATGCATCAAGACTCGTTCCAGTGGTTGCAAAGTTCAGTCAATTACTAGGGGGATTTGTTATCCAAAAGTGGAATCACTATAACAGAATTGTGTTGTGAGGTTTTCCCTCCTTATCAAATTGACAAGTTTTATCCCTTTTGTTAGGGGCTTGGAGTTTTTATCTATGACCCTTTTGAGCTTTTGGCTTTGCAATTCTTAAATTTCTAATAATAAACATCTTTTTGTTATATATACATACATAAATAAATACACATACATACCTACATATATGAATATATACACAATACATGCCTAAAAAATATACATGACTGACATGCAATAAAATGAACAATTGACTGCTCCCCTGCTGCCACATTTATAACAGTTACCAGATAAGGAAATGGGTGCAAAATATGATGCTAGAAACAGAAGCAAGGAATGCTCCTAAAATTTTTACCAGAAGCAGAATATGCTAAGTTTCTGTTAAACATCAATTAAATAGGAAGGATATGCCATGGGAAACAAGTGTGAGATGGGAAGGGGACAAAATGCAAATTCCATCATGAAACACAATTCCCAAGTGTTTCCCCTCTGCATTTTCCTCAGAATTTCATGGAAATTTTCCACATGGACTTTCCACACACTCCAGATTTTGGGAAAGCAATTGCACCTGCTTGCCAAATGTGTTTCCTGGGAAATGCCTTCACCAGCATTTCCCATATTTCTGTTTCCCTCCCATTGGAACTTTGGCTATCTACTTTTCCTATTTTCATTTTTTCTATTTCAATGGTATAACCATGTTTCAACTTTTGTTTAAAAGTTTTCATAGTATTAGAATTTAGAACCACAGAACTTAATGTTTCTCCAGAATCAATCATTTCCTTTGATCAAAGTTCTAACTATTAATTTCCAGTGGTTGTCCTGCCCTACTTTTGAACTTTATCTTTAACGTATTTATGTATCCTTCTCCTGTCTATGGTTTTTTTCTTCATAGCAGATTTTGATTTTCTTCTTCACAGAAGATTTCACATTAGAGTTGATTCAGTCCAAATTCAAATCATCCTGCATATTTTTTAATGATTACAAATCATTCCTGTAGAAGCTAAGTCTACCCAAAATTTAGCATAGGAATTTTTTTTTTTTTGATGAATAGCATAGGAATTATATGTAGTCACAAGCATAATGCAGAAAAACCTCTGCAAAGATTTCTTAATACCACTATCATCAAAATCCTCCATGTGACATCCCTACCCTATCTAGGCTAAGCTCCTCTCTAGCATCAACTAGGTTCAATCTAATCATTATGCAAGCCAGTAAGAGGTTAGAGAAAAAGAGCTGATTTCAGCCTCTAACCCAGCATTCCCTTGTTATGCTCTGAAACTGAACAATAACCTTATAACAGAGAATTTTGTTAATGTAGTATAAAAGAATTATATAAATGGGGAAGAGATTTCCTGAAGTATACAAAACAAAAGGTAGAACAAAATTATCGATAACAAATCACAACCAGAATGAGTAATAATAACAGAGACAATGTCAGCAGACTCAACACAAAGTCAATAACCCTTTCAAGTCGAAACAAATATTTGAAGCAAAGATGCCAAATAGCATGGTAAAAAACTACGTCAAATGGAAATTATAGTTTGTTGACATTCTAAAATACTCCACCACCAAATGCTAGTACACTGATAATAATTTATTACAAAGCTTACCAACTAATATCCCTGCAGTTAGATGTAAAAGACAAAGATAAGCATCCAAGATGGCTTGTTGCCCGATCATTAAAATTGAAACTTTGGCTGCCCCCTGAAGAAAATATTTAGAATACCATCATTAGATCTTCTAAGAATGAAAAGGATTCTTTATTTATCTTTTAACAGTTGTCATAAGAATCTTACAGATTGGGTGTGGCTATGTTCCATTTGTCGAATGAACAGAATAACTTGAAGGAAAGAGATCTGAAGCAAGACACTAAGGACTCCACCAGGAACAAGATGATAGTGAATGTATGAAGAAGTCACACAAGTATAAAATTTATGAAGGATACAAAGGTGACCATCAAGGTATAATTAACTGCTTTGCTGTAGTAGACCTCAATGTTGACAGAAGTGGCATTCAATATAATGGGTGAGAAGCACTTTTTCTTACCCTCAATAGAAGGAGTCTCTATTAATCCTTGTAAATGATAACGCTCATGATCTCCATCTACAAGCAGGTAAAAGGAAAATTAGCAAATAAATACATGTTTAGCACAACATTATGCAAACATAGAATTATTTTAAAAAACAAAAAAAAAAACATATTACTATAAAATTAAGAGTTCTACTTTCAACTACAATAGAGGAGACACACACGCTCCATAAGCATTGCATTGCATGGGAACATGAAAAGCTATGGTAACAAGCATATTAGAGTTGGCTCAGAAAAGGAGTTGGATATAATGGAAAGATGTGGAATGAAAGGATTTTGCATATGCATTTAATTTAAAGCTCCTAACAGCACATATGGCCCTAGATTGGGTGGGATGGAAAAACAAGATTTGAGTAGCCGACCTGAAGTAGTTGGGATAAGGCTTTGTCATCATTATTTAATACCCTCCACATGAGAAAATTGAGTTTCTTAAGGTTATGGACATTTTAATCATCAAACCATGAGTACACACCATAAGAACACTATAACATTTTGTGTTAAACATACTCCAACAAGATGACTTTGAAAGGGAAGCAGAGGAAAGATGAAAATGGTAAAACAAAGACAACAAAGATTTTCCATAAGATGCTAGATTGTCCCATGCGAGACAAAACAAATCAAACGACTAGAAAGTGTGGGCATCATATGGATAAATTTGTAGGTTGACTCCTAAAAAGGGCATTTTGGGAACAAAAATATCAAGAGGTTGCATTAAGATCCATATCAATGCATACCGGTTGAAATAAATATGTCTCATCCAGCTACTATGCTCTACAGAGTAGGAAAGAACAAGCACACACATAAAACTGCTATCAATTATTTGACTATGCTATTCCATATGTATCACTTCACAGAGATACATAGTTTGCTATGGTCTTTCTAGGTGACAAAAGAGGGTACCGTACAACCATATAATGAACTACTTCTAGTAATGTATCAGTCAGTAACAATGTGCACCAAAACAATGTTATATGAATCCAATGGAGAAAAAAAAAAATAATGGACAGCTTAAAACGAAAAGATCATAAAAATAAACCATAGACCAACTGAATTCAAATACCATGTTGGGCAGATGAGACGTGTGAAATTTGAGCTGCAATTTCAAAATTACAATGTTTTTCCATGTCATAGAAAGGTGCTGCAAGAAGAAAGGATAAAAATCACTATAACATGATGCCAAAATAACTATACTATTGAAAAATTAAAAGGTAGATAAAATTACCATTTTTCCTTGCCCAAGTCCTATCTCGAGTAGAGTCCTGAAATACCCGAGATGAGAAAACTCCAAGCTGTTCAAAGTAAGAAGACAAAACAAATAAATCTCAATTCCATCTCAGCAGTGATAATTCACTAAATAGTTAAGATTCCACTTTCTAATCATGACAATCCATCATATCTCCAAATACAAATAATTGTCAAGGGAGCTGGTCCAAGCCAGGCCTGGGGCAGCCTGGGCCCAGCCAAAAATTGTAGACCTTAAAATTAGGGGTGGGCATGGGCCGGGTTTGGGCCGGGCCATGGTAGGCCCAGGCCCGGCCCTCAAATTATAGACCGGGCTCGGGCCCCCTCGTTAATTGATCGGGCCTCGGGCCGGGCTTTGGGTCGGCCCATGAATTAAAGAAAAATGTTGAGATGTAGGTTTGAACTCTAGACCTATCCAAGGTTCAAAATTTTGATTTTGAGGGATTATTCATCATGAGGATTAATGGAAATTTCACTAGAATGCTTCGAAATATTTTAAAAATTATGAAAATTTCAATATGAACTGTTATGAAAATTTCAATCTATGTTGAGCATGACTTTGGACTAAAATAACTATATAAAGCATATAAGTCATGTACAAATAAATTAAAATAATATACAAATGGTTACTAGTCATTTTTTTAGACAAATGACTATCAAACAT
>JAOXJP010000001.1:14755782-14792222 GCA_025762735.1 Platanus orientalis
ATATAAAAAAAAATACCTGGGATGGTCATAGCTGATCGTCCACCTCGCGTGCGGGGTCATCCACCTGGTACACCTCGTGTGCGAGCCATATCTCAGGTAAGGTGAGGGAGAGATTGAGTGAAAATGGAAAGAACGTCAAATGCAGAGGGAGGGAAAGAGAAAAAATGAGGAAGGGAGAGGGAGAGGGAGAAGAAGGGAGATTGATGGTGCTGACGTTCGGCGGAGAGTGAGGGAGGGGGAGAGCTGCTCGGCGGCGGTTTTGTGGGAGAGAACTGTGGGATGAGAGGGATGCATGAGGTGTAGGAGTTGGGTTTTACTTCGTTAAAATGGGGGAGGTGTGGGATAAAGGGTATAATGAGGAAGGGACGAGGTGAGTTCAAAAATTTGTGAGGTGAAATCAGTAACGATACAGCTTGAGGTAAGTTCAGTAAAATTTGAGGTGTGACTAGCAGACCCCGAATAAAAATATGAAACTTAGATACATCAAATCTAAATGCGAAACTTTTCATGGCAATACGGTAGATATCCGATACGAAAGCTGCGACCTCGACCAGGATTGCAGAATCGAAAAACTGCGGCAAAGCTAGGGTTTTACTGAAAGAAGTGAAAGAAAGAGAGAGAGGGAGATAAACCCTAATGAGTCTCTGTTTTTTTTTTTTTTTTTTTTTCTGTCATTTTGAATATCGGATTCGAAGTGTATAAAGAAACATAAGGCTGCACCAGTTTCAGCTCCGGCGCTGACTTGAGTTGTGGTTTATCGAGTGCGAATATTCATCGTCGTTGCCGGCGACTCTGTTTCTGGTGTCGAGCTCGACTGCAGTGGGGGTAGCTCGTCTATAATCTCGACTATTAGGGTTTATCTCCCTTCACGATGATGCAACGCCATCTTAGCATACACAGGGTTGCCATCACTCGTTCACTTTCAAGCTTTTCTGACCACCTCCCCACCTCCGATCCCTTCCTGTCACACCCCTCCCACCACCACCTCTCCAACGTCCACTCCAAAGAGGAGCTCCTTAAATCCTACACCGTCACACCCCCAATCAAACCCTGGCCCGTACGGCTTTACCCAAAACGCCTCGTCTCCATGATTATCCGTCAACAGAACCTCGACCTTGCCCTTCAGATTTTCGACCATGCCGGTAAATTCCACCCGGGTTTCTCCCATAATTACGATACCTACAACGCCATGATCGAGAAGCTCGCCCGGGCTCGAGCTTTTGAACCCATGGAAACTTTGATGGCGCAGCTGCAGAGGTCACAGATTAAATGCGGTGAAAATGTATTCGTAACAGTGATCCGGAACTACGGTATTGCGAGTCGGCCGAAATTGGCAATTCAAACTTTCCTCCGGATCAGAGATTTTGGTGTGGATCGATCGGTGAGATCATTCAACACGCTTCTGAATGCTCTGATCCAAAATAAGCGGTATGATATTGTGCATTTGATGTTTAAGAACTGCAAGAAGAAGTTTGGAATTATTCCTAATGTCTTCACCTGTAACATTTTGATTAAAGCTTTGTGTAAGAAGAATGATTTGGATGGGGCACTTGGGGTGTTGGATGAAATGCCGGCGATGGGGATGGTTCCCAATGTCGTGACCTATACAACGATCCTAGGTGGTTATTGTTTTCGAGGTGATTTGATCAGAGCAAAAAAGATTTTTGATGAGATCTTGGATAGAGGGTGGATTCCGGATGCAACAACGTATACGATCTTGATGGATGGATTTTGTAAGCAAGGGAGATTGATGGACGCAGTTAAGATCATGGATGATATGGAAGAGAATGGGGTTGATCCAAATGAGGTTACATATGGAGTCATGATTGAGGCTTACTGTAAAGAGAAGAAACCTGGTGAAGCCCTGAATTTGCTCGATGATATGCTTGAGAAGAAATTCATACCAAGCTCGGCACTTTGTTGTAAGGTGATTGATGTTTTATGTGAGGAGGAGAAAGTTGAAGATGCTTATGTTGTGTGGAAGAAGCTATTGAAGAAAAACTGCACTCCAGATAATGCTATCTCAAGCACACTTATATACTGGCTTTGTAAGAAGGGGAAGATCTTGGAAGCCCGGAAGCTGTTTGACGAGTTTGAAAGGGGTTCGATTCCTAGTGTTTTGACATATAACACGCTTATTGCAGGAATGTGTGAAAGAGGGGAGTTGCAAGAGGCTGGGAGGTTGTGGGATGACATGGTAGAGAAGGGATGTATTCCAAATGCATTTACTTATAACATGTTGATTAAAGGGTTCTGTAAAGTGGATAAAGTTAGGGAGGGAATCAGAGTTTTGGAGGAGATGTTGGATAAAGGGTGCATGCCGAATAAGTCGACATACTCCATCTTGGTTGAGGGCCTTTATGGCTCAGGAATGGAAGAGGATGTTACTAAGGTTCTTCTCATGGCAACTAACAGTGGAGAGGCTCTCCTTGATACTGATTCTTGGGGGGTTTTCGTAAGTAAGGTTGGCTGTAATCCGGATAGCTGGAGAGTCGTCCTTGATAGGTTATTATCGGAGACTGCTAGTTAGAGGTAGATGACTCTCAGGATATGCATCTGTCGGGATACCAATTCAAAGCTGCATCTCTTGGGAGAAACTAAGAAACTATAGAACTTTTGCATGACCCTCCCCACTAATTGCACTTCAAGAAGCTAACAACATAGCAATTTTAGTTTTGTACAGTGTTTGGAGTTACTTTGGTCATTTCTTGCTTATATTCAATGCTCAAGGGGGACCGTATTGGTGTAACCCAGTCCTGGGTTCATAATTTATGGTTGTATTTTCCAGTTTGTTCTTCACAATTCATAATTAGTTGAACATACATGAATCTGTGAAGGTGAATAAACTAAATTTCTTATCGGGTCTCTCAAATCGTGAAGATTTTGTACATACTTTGATTGGATATAGTGACTAAAGTGGAATCCTGAATGATCTCAGCAGGATGAGAGCGCATTGGCTTTGTTATGGGCATTTGGGTTACAACATTGATGAATTCTATCGACTCAAGAAATATAGAGGCACCTTCCAGAAGAAAGGGACATGTAGAGACACAATTATCAACTCTTAGTGGGTGGTAAGAAGATGGGACTATATTATCAATTGCTTAATGGTGACAGCTTCCCAAGCAACCTAATGTTGACAAGTCCTACAAGCTCCATTCAGTCCTGCTCACCAAGTTTCGCTTCTAAGTAGAGATCCTTGTCAAGCTCTTATGCAAAAAAAGAAGAGAGGAAACAAAGCGAGGATTAATGGTTTTAGTCCAATAAAATTGTTGAAGGAAGTTCGTTTATCAGATGAGGTTATTAAGTTATTTGATGAGCAATGTCTAACTGGTGGATGTGTACATTTACTGGTGGATGTGTACATTTGACCTCAAAGGGGCTCACTGTATTTATGCCAAGTAAGCTCTGCTAATGGAAAATTTTGGCTAGATAGTTGCCCAAGTTGTTTTGTTGATTAATAATTGGTTCTAATTCTCCATTTTATCTCTGGGCCATAGTTATCCGTTAGAATAGTGTACTATTGTTGGTGTGTTTGTCTCATTAGCTATAATTACGAATGATGTATGATACAACAGATTGTTGCTTGACCATGTTACAATGTATAGTGTTATAGAATGTTTCTTGAGCTTGTTACTATTATCAATTAGAGACACTTCTTTTTTCTCTCTTTTTTGCATTGCTGTTCCTTATACTCCGTTAAAATGTCCAGTTCATCTTTACTTAAATCTAGTCTAATCAAGGTAGAAAATAATCAAATCCTTGGCCATTAACCAATCATAACTCCATATTGTTGACACCGTCCAAAGAGTCTAAATGAGAGCCTTGCCGGGAATTGGTCTTAGTTGTCCGAACCATTGGTTATTGCATTAATCATATGGTTAGCACTGTCAGAATAATGTTTAATCTAACAGAAAGAGAAAAGTACAATCAGAATAATGTTAATCTGTGGTCCAGATAAATGACTATATCTGACATGTTTGGTTTGCAGTTTCCCTGAAGAACTCATTACAAGCAATGCACTTTGTATCCCTTTAGATCAATTTAAATTGATCAATTCAAGTTGAACTTTAGACTTACCCAATTGGAAACATTAATTTCCCCAGTGAGGGAAAGGTTCTGTTTCTTCTTGAATAGGAGCCTTTGATTTCCCCTAGTTTTTCGTGTTGGAGAGATAATAGTTAGGCTTTGATTGGTTGCAAATTTCACTGGATGTGAGATGAGAAAAATGTTAGAAAATACATCTCATTGTCTGATTAGTTTCAATCATAAGAAAAAGGGTGAGAAAATGAAGATGATTTTAAGAGATCAAATCAAAAGTTTAAAATCTCATGAAATTGGTGAGATTTAGTAGGATGAGAAAATTGTATCAGAGAAGGTGAGAAAATTCTATCGGCCTCACTCTCCTTCCTCCTAAAAACTTCAAACATCTTGGGCATCTCTAATCTCACTAAAAATGCCAACAGGGTTCTTTTTTCCACTCCAGATCCTCACATGATACTTAAACTTCTGCTATCGTTCAGCCTATTTTGGTGGTCGACACGTGGCAAAAAAAATCAACGAAAGCGGAAAATTGAAAGTTGGGGCATTTAATTTTATCATCACATGTCAATCGCCAAAATAGGCAGAATGTTAGCAGAAGTTTAATGACCAGGAGAGGATCTGGAGTGTCTTTTTTCTTAACCTGAAGTGCCTGCAAGCAAAGATTCCATGTAGTTCTTTTCTTCAGGTACTTCCAATCAAATCGATCCGATCTTTTAATCATTAATCAATTTGATTTTTAAATTATTGTTTTCAGTTTGTTTTCTTTACCCAATCTGATAATGGCTGAAACATGGAGAGAGAGGAAGACTCAGAGGTCAATACATCTTATTGTATCTAAGCTTGGAGAAAAGTAAACACCAACAAATTTCTATCAGTAGATTGCTGTATAGAAACGCATCCAAGCAGATGGCCGTGTTTGAAGAGATCAAAGTTCTTACATATGATTTGAGTTTTCATTTGTGGAATTGGAGGAAATGGGGTACCTTTTTATCTGTGTTTTGGCTGGTTTGAAAGGGAATGGTTTGATTTTTTGAGAAAGATATGAGGCTCTGAGCTGTTTTGTTTATTCTTATTTTTTCTTCTGAGAGATTTTGAATTATTTATTTGATGCAGCCAATTTGAAGAGACTTTCGTGTCCCCTCATAAGAGGACACGACTTAAATTGATGTAAATTTTGTTTTCTAGAGTTATTTTGTATTAGCCGGGGGGGGGGGGGGTGGTAATTAATTTTTGTATTAGGGCATCCAGGGTAATAAGGCAAAGGTTTTCAAATTTTAGGGGAATTTATAGTGCATGAATAGCCAAGATTTTTGGCCTTTTTTTGGATTTTTAATAAGCTAAAAGGAGGACCCACATGTGCTGGATGTACAGCCATGTTGGGATTTCTTTTGTGTTGTACAAAAGTCAAAAAAAAGGGCCCCACATACAGTTGATCGACAGCCCCTTTTAATTAGCATATTTTGGAGATACTTTAGATTCTTGTGGGGCTGAATGCCTTGGTCGACAAGCCAAGAAAGTGTACCACCAAGAGTCCATCTTTTATAGGAATCTTTAGTTTTAGAAGTTAGTTTATTTAGCAATGTTATTATAGGAAGTTGGTCAATTGAAAGTCCTGTAATCTAAGGATTTTTTTTTGGTTTTCTTTTAGAAGCAATGTATGCCTATTTAAAGGCACATGACTTCAACTAAAAGGCAGTGAAGAATGTTTGAAAATTAAAGAACACGTGTGGTGTTTTAGGGTGCGACCCAATCTTCTTCTATAAGAGTTGAGTTGTGGACTCCCCTTCCGCATTTTCTTTCTCTTCTTTCCTCTCTCTCCTCTCCACGAGTAAAAGGTGCTTTCTTCCCTATTTCTCTCTCTTTCTTGATTCTTTAATCTTGTTTATCAATCTTGATTGCTGATTTGAATTGGAGTTTACTGTTTTTCTGATTTCTTGGATTAAAGAATATCAGGATTCAATCTTGAAGACATTCTTGCTTGAATCTTGAACATAGATCTGTAAAGCAGTAACATACACCTTCTTTCTTACTTTTGACCCTTAAGAAACCCTTGAATGCCTAAACCTATTTTCCACCTTCCTATATAAATCAGCCACCCTAAGATTCCTTCTTTCCAATTGTTTCTTCAAGAACTAACCCATATCTTAATACCTATCGGCTACACCTTCTTTCCCCTTAAAATCGGCCTGCTAAACAAGGTTCAAAATGTCGGTGTCGGTGGAAATGTTGGTCAGGACAAAGTAAGACATGTGTCGGAAATGTCGGAAAGAAATTTTGTAAAAATCGTGAAAGCTTAGGAAGCATATGCTAAGTTGCTAACCTAACTACATAAGCATAAGGGAACAAATAGATTCATTAGGAATGATAGCTTATTTTAGTACATTTTTTTTTAATATTCTTTAAAAGTACACATGCATACATAATGGTTGACAAACATATTATAATCTAACCATATAAACATAAGGGAATAAGTAGGTTTTCTTCATTTTCTTCTTTCTTCTCTTCTCCTTCTTCCTCTCCATCCTTTTACTTTTTTTGGGATTTATCATTTTTCATATAATCTTTTTATCATAACAACACAATGTCAACATTAGGTAATAATACACTGTGAAATGCGAGTATTTGCTCCACGTTGGCATTGTACATCATGTCAACCAAAAAATAAGTTTTATAATATACTTAATGTTTTGTGTTGGTATAGGAATATGTCGTGCCGGTCCTGGTGGACATGGACATATGTTGGGAGACATATAAGACATATAACACATTTCGAGACATTTGATACCATACTGCTAAAACCCCAAAAAGCCACCAATTTCAACTTCTTTAGCAGCCCACGACATACCCTATTCCTTCTGTTCCTTATCACTTTCTTGGCCTTGCCCTAGCCTTCCTTCAATCCTTACCGCTTGCTGACCAAATTATTTGGGTAATTCCATATATATTTTTTTAAATTGTTGTAGGGCCATTCCAATTGGTATCCTGCACCATTATTGATTTGATTCAGATAACTGAAGTAATTCATTTGGAGATTTGGATTGGTTGTGCTCACTGATCTGTCATAGGTATTAAAAGTTGGAGCTTGGGAAATTATTGGAGTTGATGAATGAGATGATATTGTTTTATCTGCTTTTGTTGTTAGTGTGTGAATACTTTTCATAGACGAATGAGGTGATATTACATCTGCTCAATTTGTTGTTAATGTGTGAATACTAGACAAAGAAAATGAAGATTGAAGCTACAGTTTTAGTATTGGAGCCGATGAGTTCATCATTACTCATATGGGCTCATTTTCATTTATTGCCATAGTCTTTTGTTCATTATGCTAACTTCATTAAAAATCCTTACTTTGATCTTTTTGTTTGGTGTGCTTAATTCGTTTGCCTCGTGAGAATAAATTACTTCCTTTTGCTGAATTGGTACCTTGGTAATTTCATTATTACACCTTCATGTATTGAGTTTAGGGACCTTGGTAGTGGAACCTCATTTTAGTTCTAACTTCTCTTTTGAAGATCCCATTTGGGCTTGAGGAAGAGGATAGGACAGTTGTGGTTGGAAACTAGTGGAAATGAAGGAAGGATATGTGGTAACTAGGTATGATTAACAGTTGTGGTCTTACAAATATGAAGGTTGTCCTTATGGGGATGAATTGTCATTTTAGTTCTCACTTAATGCATGTGTTGCAGATAACTGTGTTTTAGCACAACTATTCATATGTAATCTCTCAAGAATGCTGGATTCTTTGCTATTGTCCTTTCAGCCTCCCATCCTATCTCACTTTCTCTGTCTCTCAAAATGTTCAATTCATAAAACAGCAGATCTCTTTTTTTCCCCTCTCCTCTTCATTTACTTGTCATTGTGGATGATGAAACTGATCTACTCTGTGGCCTGGATGATGAGGACATTAGGTCCAGGCGCGAGTTCCAAACCTACCAAAGGAGGCACAGGAGAGAGGGACCCGTACTGTGGTTCCAGTAGAGCTTTATGTTATTGTTTTATTTTATTTTATGTCTCTTGTTGGAGGGGGACACATGTTATGAGGGTATTTACTCTTTAGGATTTTATTTGGGTTTTTTAGTCATTATTTGCAGTTTGAGAGTATTTTGGAGAGTAGCATGTTAGGCCTAAGGGTATTTTTGGCCCAACTTCTAATTTTTTATGAAATCTAGTCAGGAGGGGGGGTCTTTATATACCCCACGACCACACTTTTATGAGTATGCGTTATTTCAGTTTTTGATTCAACATGTTTACTTCTTCTTCTTCCCTGTACTTGCTAGATGAAGACCAAAACCTTGAAATGGGACTAGGCCCCCACCTAGTTTAACACCGGTGGTGGAGACCACTCCCTCCCCTTGGGTTAAAATCTTTTTCCTTTCTCTCTTTTTCATCTCATCTAAATTTTTTTTCAGATTTTTCGTAGTGCTGAAACTGGTTTACTTGCACGAAAATCATCACCAACCCCAACATCTTGAAGTTTTGCTGCCTTAATCTCACAACATTTGGGGTGTAAAGCAGGGTGAGAGGAGGATTGCTCTCTCCAAATTTAACACTGATGGTGGTCTTAATCTCCCATCATGGGTTGATGACAGAGGGAGTGACGATTGTAATTCTTCAAAATGAAGAAACAATGTGACATTTAGATTGAATGGTTCCTTGTAGTCTTGTAGAGTTATAACATAAGACCTAAAAAAGTCTCGGATCCAAATTATGTGTAAATTTGAGTGCTATGCACCTGTTGATTTATAGTATTAATAAAATTTGGAGTATGTTTTAAATTTTTGTGTATAGCTACAATACTATAAAAATTACACAGTCATTGAAGAATTACAGTACTATAAAATTTTATAGTTACAATACTTCAAAATTTACAGTGTCATTGAAAGAACTACAATACTATAAAATTTGGACATATTTTTTCAATACCATGACAGTGTAACTATACAGAGATACTTGACTGAGAGTTCAACATTTCATTGAAGAACTGTTTGTTCCAAATATGAATGCCAGCAGGTCTTGTCCAGATGAAGCTTTTTATAACTTTTCAAACTCCCCCTTACCATCAGGACTGTCCAGCACAGTACATTGGCCACTTTAAAACGTCGAACAGACCAATTTATCAGGATTCTATTAATCATCCAAAATTAGATAATTCATCAGCCACTTCAATGCTTTTTGGGTTAGCCAATATTCAGTAATTGCAAAGATGATATTAAGAGCTAAACCATCAGTCAATAAGCATGTGCACCATCTAGTTATTATTTACCCATCCTGCAGAAGGAAGATCTATGATGTATAAAGCGTAGGAACAGAACTGCACTGAGTGACTAGCAAACCTATTGAAGAAGCACCCACAGAGAACAGAATCACTGATGACAGTTCATTATCTCTGACCAGGCACAGTTAATATCTATAATTTTCCTAAAAGTACCACATTTTTCTAATGGCTGCATTCCATTGTAATATTATTTTCACACTAAAGATTATTCTAGGGAAGACCAAAACTAAGTACTATCAAATTTAGAAATATGAAGAAACAAGACGAGGCTCAAGAGGCCTCAACAAGACAATGAGACTGACTTTGTTGCATAACTATTTGAACTTGTCAAATTACAGAATTTTGGTTTGACAATAGGTTCAATATGTTGTATATACAGTAGCACTCAAATTTAAACATAATTTTGATCTGAGGTTTGTTATTCTTTCCAATAACATTAACGTTGAGAGCAAATTTGGAGACTACAAGCAATCCTCTGTTTGTTGGGATTTGCATATATAACATTAATGCCACTCTCTTCTCCACATGTTGCAAATTTATACATCATTTGCTTGTTGGGATTTGCAAGTCATTTCTATATGATATGCACCTGACTGCATATTACAGTCTGTATTGAGGATTGCAGCCTCAGTTTTTTTCTGAAAAGAATCACTCATAATGGCTAGGCATATTAGTTACTAGATTGCTGTATTGGTTACTAACTTGTACATAAGTCAATCTACAACTTTCACCTTTTTTTCTTCAATGATGAGATTGCTCTGAGACATGGTATGTTTGATTCATGAGGTTTTTTAGTGGTGAAAATTGTTTGTGCCATGATCAGTACCATGCCATGGCATCTCATGACTCTTTTCTTGGATGTATCTTTGAGTCAATGTGAAAAAAGGAGCACCTTAACATCTTGTTCATGTGGTTCTCATTTGGTATATAACTATCAAAGGATCCAATCTTTAAATCCTGGCTGATTCATCAGGATCTGAAGTCTCAATTTACTAGTTAGAGTGGAGCATACAGATAGCCATCCCATGTGTAGGAGAGTTAGTTCGCCACCTTGGGGAAGTGGTGCATGCTAGAAGTTTCGTAATTTCGAGAAGCTTTCAATTTTATCCAGGTTTCACAGCAGTGTCACCAGATGCTATTTCCCGTTAGAGGAAGTAGCCAAGAAGGCTCTGCTTGATGGCCTAGAGTCTTCCCAGATTCATGTGTTTGGCTTGCCCATCCGGCCCTCATTCTGTTGAGCAATTCTACCTAAGGTTGGCTTTGAGACCAACTTCTAACCAAAACGATTACTTTGACTATTGGATGGGCTTTTGATTTTGATTTTTTTTTTTTTTTTTGATATTTTGTTTGTTTTCCACTTTCATCATACATGATGAGTTAAGAAAAGAGCTGGACAGACCCTCAATTGCCTGCAATATTGCTGATGGGACGAGGTGAAGGAATGGGTCCTGTGTTGGAAACTGCAAAAGCCCTTCGAGAAGCACTGTTTGATGAAGAACTTAAGAGGTCAATAGGGAAAATTGTAATTATCTGTGGCCGTAATAAGACCCTTCCCTCTACCCTAGAATCAATCCAGTGGAAGGTCCCCATGAAGGTGATACATTTGCTTCTGCAACGAATTAGAGAAAACCAAAACTACATCGCCCATGAGTAACAATCATTAGTTGAGCAGCCTATTTGAAATTTTTTCTCTTGGTTGCAGGTTAGAGGTTGGAAACTGCAAAAGCCCTTGGAGAAGCACTGTTTGATGAAGGGCTTGAGAGGTCAATAGGGCAAATTGTTATTATTTGTGGCCGAAATAAAACCCTGCCCTCTACCCTAGAATCAATCCAGTGGAAGGTCCCTGTGAAGGTGATACATTTGCTTCTGCAACGAATTAGAGAAAACCAAAACTACATTGTCCATGAGTAACAATCATTAGTTGGGCAGCCTATTTAAATTTTTTTCTCTTGGTTGCAGGTAATAAGAGGATTTGAGGCCCAAATGCAGAAATGGATGGGCGCTTGTGACTGCATTATTACAAAAGTATTTTTAACAGTTTGCATGTGCCTTAGTGTTTTCTCTCTCCACTAGTTGATCACAGGCTCATCATTCATTTGGGTTTTTGGTTTTCATAGGCTAGACCTGGTACAATTGCGCACCTATAGGTCAACAAGGAAATGCTTTCACCCCATTACTAAAACAGGTTGAATTTGTTTTGGACAGACCAGCTAAGGTGTAAAATTAGGCAAATCCAAGTTAGTGATCCCAAATCCAAACAAGGCCTAATTTGATTTTGGAAACAGGAATTGACATGTAGTAACACCACCTTGTGCTTTGCAGATAAATGATTTTTGGAGACAATTGAGGGATTTTCTGAGAAAGCCAAGCCAACATCAGGTTGATTGTCAAAAGGCGAAACCCGTTCTGCTTAGTACTAGGGAGATGTTTGAACCTTACCAGTGGGCAATAACAGCATAAAAGCACAAGTTTTTATATATCTACTGCTGTTATTTAGTTTAAGTTGTCTTTCCGCATACCCTCTGACCAATAATAGTATGTATTTGGTTTGAGTAAACAGGTTTTATTTTTATTTATTTATTTTGCAGCCTGCAACTCTTCCAATTCAGATTCTGAGGTTGGTCATACTTTTCATACATGGAGGTTAGCTTTAGCATTCATAACTCATTTTATCCTTGAGGGGAATAGTAGTTCCCCCAATACATCTCTTCCTGTTATTGACCTGCCTTCTTTGGGGAGATGATCGATCTATTGGGATACCAGGCAACCTTACAGGACGGTTTCTGGTTGTTATTTTTTGTGCATAGCTTTTAATTTGATATTTGGCCTTAGCAAGTGGTTATGGAAACTCTTTGATGTTTGCAGAGTTCACAACAATGGCTGGCTGGAGATTGAGGGAGGCAGTGAATGATACATTAATAAAGAATGGAAACTCTTTGATTTTTGCAGAGTTCACAACAGTGTTTTGGTTTTCATATCCTCAATGACTTCATTCCAGGACAGGTTAGTGATAATGCACCTATTGTCTCCAATCAGAATAAAGAACTTGATACAATTTAATTTAATTGATAATAGAGACTAAAGAAGTCAATTTTCTAATGGTTAACCCTCTAAAACAAGATCAAATTGGTTTAAGTTGGGAATCTATCCTCTTCCCTGAATGACCATCTTTTGTGCTGTTGTTTAAGCTCTCTCTAGCACACTTCTCTTTTTGAAATTCAATGAATTGCTTGAGTGACAGTATCCTGGAAAGTTTTAATTTCAATTTTTCTTTTCATCTTTTGGCATTCTTACAAGTTGGCAACATCCCTTTATGTGGTGGACAATGGTGCTGGTGCCTTCTCTCGAAACCCAAAAGAAACAGCTAGCCTTTTCGCTGAGTGGTTCAGTTCCATAGCAGAACTCAAGAAGATCTCAATTAACTCAATTTAGCACCAGATGCTGTGTTCAGCATTGTAAGGGATATCATAATCCTACACACCAACGTAGTCCCCTAACCAGAATCCCATGTCCGTTAACATCACCATTCTCATACCAAATCTAATCTGCATATCATCCCTCTGGACTAATGCAGGTTCTACTATTGTGCTAAATACAACTAACTTTGATATCATTCTTTGACCCCCATTAGCTTTGTTGCCTAATAAGTCCTGTAAAATTTCCTTAAGCAGGCTATGGTGTTATGGGGGGTTTTGTATGTACGAGGTCTTTTGGTAGGAGAAGAGGTAGTATGAGGACTATGATTTTGTGTATCTTCACAAGGACTCTGCGTTTGCTTCTTTTTTGGTCCCCTCAATGATCTCAGTTTGCTTCTTATTTTATTCTGATTTTATGATTTGTGTACTCTATAGAAAAAGAAAAAAGAAAAGAAAAAACAAACAACAAAAGGTTTATTTTTGGGTTGATTGCTCAAAAATTAATGCCCTAAAATAGTTACCTGTTGAAGTTATTCAATTTAAATCGCATATGTTGATTTATAGTGAATCTTTGATCTGCACTCAGCAATCTCTCTCTCTCTCTCTCTCTCTCTCTCTCTTTGTGTGTGTGTGTGTGTGTGTGTAAAATGATAATGATTTGAACTCGATAGGATGCATTAAGCTCTCTCTCTCTCTCTCTCTCTCACACACACACACACAAAGAGAGAGAGAGAGAGAGAGAGAGAGAGAGAGAGAGAGAGAGATTAATGCATCCTATCGAGTTCAAATCATTATCATTTTAAATGGAGAGTCCCGACTAGCATGCGACCCCATGCTTGACAAGGTGATAGAGGGAGTGTTTTAATAATTACAGAGTACCGATAGGTCTTCCAAACTAATATTATCAAGTTAACCTGTTATTCATTTTTGCAAGCATCAAGAAGATGTTACTATGCACGTTAAAGAGGCCTACAAAGGCAATACGTAAGAAGGGAGTAGAAGGGTTGTACTTAAACCAAAAACAAGATTATTTTTTCACAATTTCTCAAAGCAACCAATCAACTAAAGCTAGATTTGTCAATGTTTTCTCACAGATTTTTCAGTGCAACCAATCATCGAAACAATTTATAAAAAAATAATTCATTTCATTTCTTTCTTCAACCCACCCTAGTAAGATTGCGACCAATCACAGCCTTAGCTAGAGCTGAATTTCTAAGCAGTTTTTCATTGATATTCTCAATGCAACTAATCAACAAAACAATTTATGATAAAACAATTATTTTCTTTTCTCATCCACCCTAGTGAGACGACAACTAATCAGACCCGGGCTTGGATTATGTGAGAACGAATCTTGTGAGAACCGTGAAAACGGCACCAGAGGGGCCGACGCATCAGTACTGAAAAGTGATTTGCACTTTTTGGGGGGGCACTTATCACTTTTGGCACTGATGTGTCCCCACCCTGATGCCGTTTTCACAGTTCTCACAAGATTCATTCTCACCTAATTTTTAGTGCATTATATCAATACATAAACTAATTTTTTTTTAAACAAATATCTCTCTCTCTCTCTCTCTCTCTCTCTCTCTCTCTCTCTCTCTCTCTCTACTTCAGAATAGTGATCTTGTAAGAAAAAATGAAGTATTCTCTCTCTCTCTCTCTCTCTCTCTCTCTCTCTCTCTGCTTCAGAATAGTAAAGAGGAAATACAATTTAACTTCATTTCTTTCATTTATCTTCTGAACAAACAGACATTATGGTGTAACAAGGATTTTCATGCTTCCTCTTCAATCTAACCTTACACGTGGCAAGCCTAGGAGAGAAAGCAAACGATCCAACGGTCACTATCACTAAAGATACCATAGGATACTACACTAGATTGGATGATGATAGTTAAATCAAATTGTTTCTTAAGATCAAAATAACAAATTTTCAGAATTCATGCTTAAAAGATTTAACCATGGGTTTATGTCATTTGTTAATTTATACCACTTTTTTTCTCATATCTATAATATACATTATGTGCTGCTTTTATAAGGAACAATATGGGTAATCTTTTCCTTTTTTTTTCCTTGCATTAGGTGATATGCAAGGCATTACTTTTAAAAAGTGCTTTATTGTAATGTTGAAGCTATGAATTTTTAAAATTAATATTTAATCTTTAAGGTTTTGTGCCAATTATTTATCAGGGAACAAGAAACCCTACAATCGTAGAGTAAGATGAGTTCCTCGTATCTTAGCAACCGGAAGGGTGGTCCCAAAGGAAGCAAATCTTCTGTAACCAAAATGACTATGATCAATGTGTGACATGCCATAGATTGACACATGATACGTTTTTTAAAATTTGACGTCGTTTCTTTTTTGGACACCTACCTCTTGAATTGAACACTTTTGTTTTGGACATTTAACCTTATAGCTTAATCACACCATGTGTTAGTCTATGATGCAATTACACATTGGTCACACCAATAAAAGAGTTACTCCTAGTTCCAAAATATCGATAAAGAGTTTTTGATAGAGATGAAGGTTTAATCACACAATAGAAGATCATATGGTGATTTAAATAGCATGTCTCAAGTATTGTGACTTGTAGGATTAGAGTGTCAGAGAATCGTACTTGCTACCTCCCCCGGAAGTATATGCTTTTTCCTTAGGCCTTGTTTGGTTGCCTTGATTTGAATAGAAAGAAAAATGAAAGAAAACTATATAAGAAAAGAAAAAAATTGTGATTCCTATCCTTTTTCTATGGTTGTTTGGTAATAAGAATAAAAATAAAAAAAAGCAAAAGTTGTGTCACAATTTTTACATAAAAATAAGAATTTTCAGGCAAGATCTGGGTAAAAATAAAAGGAAACAAACGTAGTGTCTAAGATTTTGCTTGTCCTACAAGATTGTCTCCAGATTTTTAAAGTTTAGTTAAAGTTCAGAAGATTTTGGTGGTCAAAACATATCCAAAAAACTCAACAAATTGAATTATACATTTTCAATTTTGTTTCTTATTTTGCCACATGTCAATCAATGAAATTTTCTAAACGATATCTAAACTTTAACATTCTGATGAGAATCCTAAGGGGTCCTTACGATGTTTTGGAGATAAAATTGTAAATGTAAGGTATCCACAAAAATGACATGTATAAAAAAATAAAAAATAAAAAAAAGTAGTGTTTTAAAGAATATTTGTTCCATATTTAAAAGCGGTACCAAGGTCGAAAAATTACAACATTTGCTCCAAATGTAATAGTAATTGATAAGTGCATGACAAAATTTTGATATTTTAGAATTTCTTGTTCTCAGCAACTAGATGGCTTGAAAATGATTTTCGTCAAGAAAACCCGCCATTCACGGGCAACCAGACAAGGCCGAATTCTTGGATAAATGAGTGAAAGAGGCAAGTAAAAAAAATTTATACCGGAACACAAAGAAATCTAACGGCGTTTGCTACCTCGGCGAGCGCCGACGTGACCCACACGTAGCCGTTAGCGTCGGCCCAAGGGTGGTGGGGCCCTACACAGATTGCTAGGGCGGCGTTTGCGCGTCCTAAAACCTTCGTCAAGCCAGCTGTTAGGAGTGGAAGGATCGTTTTTCTCCTTTTGTTTATGGGATATTTTCTTACTATTATTTTTCAATTAATTCAATTTTCTCTCTCTTCATTTTTTTTTTTTTTTTTGAGTTGTGTTCATCATTTCCTAACCCAATGAAAGCGAAGAGACATTCTCTCTACATTGACAGAATTGCCCCTCAAATTTTAAATTCCTGTAACGCCCTCCTAGTGTTTGTTGGTTGTCATGACCCTGCTTTTTCTTTGCTACATGAAGCTCTTTTTTTCTTTTTTTTTTTATAAATGATTTTTTTTTTCCAGTTCAAAACAGCTCCAATTGCAGCAAAGAAAAAGCACTCTAAATATCTTACCTTTATTTTAACCTATCTATTTACTTTATATTTTAAGTGAACTAATAAATCATTAAGATGAATGATTATCTTGGAATGTAGGCTAAGGTTTGGACATTGTATGAATGTATGTGTATACTTCTGGCGGAAGATCAACCAGTATCTTATTGAGAGGATTTAAATAAGAGTAGCCATTATAAGCTGCAACATTTTTCATAGAAGAAACCCTAAATGATTTTAGTAAGTAGAAGCCACATCTTGATGGGGTCTCCCACAGTCCCACCAGCAAGATCTCCTAGGTTTAGAATCAACCAGATTGAATTATCATAACCATTTGATCTACCAGATCATAGGGAAAAAAGAAAAAAAAAATACTAATCTAGAAAACGAAGACGTAAAACAAATAATTATAATCATCTCATGGGATTGATCTTAACCTAGTAGATCTCCCAAGTGGGAGTAAAATTTGGTAAATTGTAGGTCCAATCACTCTGCATCTGTGACATGTAGATAACAATTCATATATTAGAGACCAATTACAATGTAGCTAAGAAGTGAAAATGCCAACTTCTTAGGTTGATAAAGTCTGTGGGATTCATACCATAGACCTTGGTTCAAAACCGTCTTCACCTATTAATTACTAACCACTGACCCACTTGCTTATCACAAAAAATGTAGCTAAAGCAACTTTCCTGCAACGCCAAGACTTGCGGTGACCTTATAGCACGTGGTGTTGCATGACATGCGGTGGAAAAGAGAACCATCACATCTTGTGCATCCATGTTGAGTGTTTTTTTAATTTTTCTTGATAGAATTTACCTAATCCAAAATCTTGGGATGCAATATTAATGAACAGAAGAGCAATCAAACAAAAATACCACAAGAACATAAGATTCATGTGGAAAACTCCGAATTGTGGAAAAACCAAAGTTGCAGAAGTTTCACAAAACTGGAAGAAAAATATGCACATAGCACTTATAAACCTAATCACTTGACCAGCATAGTTGTGGCTTAATCACCAGTACCTACTTGGATCATCAATAACATCGTAACATCAGGTTCAACAAATAACATTTCCACTACGTGTCACGCAGCACCCTGGTGCTTCAGGTAGCCACAAGACTTGGCACTAAAGGAAATCCGCTCTACAGTATGGCTCTAAAAGCCATAAATATTTAGTTGCAAAAAAAGAGCAATATCTAATTGGTTTTCATTAAATCAATTGACAAACTGGAATGAAAATAGGGGGGAGGGGGGGGTAGTACTTGGTAGGGGTGTCAACAAACTGAGTTGAGCTGAGCTTTATCCAACTTCACTCAAGCTTGTAAAGGTAGGTTTCGGCTTAGCTCGCCAGAATAAAAATGAAGGTCCAACAGCCTAATGGCCCATTAATTCTAGTTGTCTTGTTTGAATATATATATATATATATATTCAAAGCTTGGTTATTGTTACTGAGTGCTTCTTTTTACCTTTTCCTGTTTATACATTACAAATGGGACATCGGTCCCATGGGGATCCTTGAGGAATAAGAAACATGGAGAGAAACCCAACTCATTCCAACTTTGGGAAAATGGGACAAGGAAAAGCCATTGATAGCAGTTGATGTAAAAGACAAGATCACTTGCAATAGGAAACATGTTATGACAAGAGAAATGGTCATTTACAATAGGAGAGAGAACCCACAACTTTTAATTTTTTAAAGAACTGAGACAGACAGACCAAATATAATTATTGCTCTTCCTAGTACTGAAGTGTTTACTGAACACAAAGTTAACCTTCATCCTCCTCACCTGCACCTTCCTAATTATTACGGTGGTGCTACGACTAACTTTTGCCATTCAACTCAGTGCTATCTGCAAAAACGGGAATGGAAGAATAGAAGTTACTGCTATAAGGAGTCGTTAGACGTATTAGATCAATATGATTTTATCATGCAAAGCACATTTCCACTGACCTTAAGGTTCTTCTACATGGCCCATTTCCCATACATAGATATAATATTTCACAATGGGCTATAAGATTGAATTGGATAGACAACCCTAGAAAGGCATTAAATTATTCTTAATTCCATGAATAGACTTCTTCTTTTTTTGTTTGTGTGTGTGTGTGTGTGTGTGTGTGTGTTGGTGATCTAGGTAAGTTAGAACAGATTTCATTTTGACTTAACTGCCTAATTAGGAACTCAATTCAGGCTTATACACGGATGTCACTTCAATATCCATGGATGAGAGAGCGCTATTTTCTGTGGGGAAGTTTGGATTTAAGATGATTTTACCAATATGATAATTTGATTGAACAGGATAAAAAGGTTTACCTTGGAACTTATGATCCATATATATATATATATATGGAAGTATAGCATTAAAGATGCTCCTGATATTAGTGGTTCTGAAGGTTAAGTACAATAAGTGAAGAAAACTTTACCTATGTAATTGGCTAGCTCTGCTCCTGCAATGCTTGGAAGGTTGTTTTGATACCTTGGTAGTGAGTGAAAGTTTGAAATAAGCAGTTTTGCAGTAAGTGCGGTTTTTGTCGAATAATTAGCAATTTAGCATGGAGAAGCTCCTGTTCTTTTCTCTCATTTTACCCCAAAGAAGAATATTTATTACATTTGCAAGTGGCTTAAATGAACAACTACAAGCAGATATACGGAGTTCAGCTTTTGTCCAACCTTAAAGATGTAGAGGGCCCAATATTTCTGGAAACTTTTGAAGGAGTTCAGGGCTCTTCAGCAAAAATTCCCACACTCCCACTCAAAGTTGTTGTAATTTAGGTTCTCTAGTAGGTTACCAAACCAGTACATTCATTTTTGTGTCATCTCAATTTCTAGTCCCCTAACTATGGTTGCTAGTTGGTGCTGCAAAACCTCCAACATGTGGACCTTTTTTCTTTTTTTATAAATCAGTAACATGTGAGCTTTCTTAGGGAGATGGGATTCTTACTAGTGACTAGCTGGCTTGGCATACAGGATTATAGTCTCCAACAGAATTTAATAGATTGGATGTGTATAATTGTTGAATCAGGTAATTCATTTGATTTAGCCATAGAGTATCTCCACTGCATGTGCAGTAGGCACATAATGATCCAGTGTGTAGACCTGCTCATCTATTAGCCAAGGACTCAAGATTTCCACAGAGACAATACTCGGAGAACTCTTCAAAATAATAAAAATATTATACACTATTATAACAGTAAAAAACAGTTAAGGCACCCTTGTCGGGGTCTCAAACTCGGATGAAAATGAACATGCATGTAGCATTCTGAAATGTGTTTAGCTTATTTGTGATGATGGTAATGACCAACTGTAAGTAGGTTATAAGACAATGCTACTGATATCATTCAATGGGTGCCATTGAACATGATTGGATGATTGCAAGCATCCAATTCAATTCATTTGAATTCACTCTATCAGATCATCAAAGCTTTGACAAAATGGTACATGAGAAGAGATCCACAAATCAGATGGTGCAATCATTTGTCAACCCACCGTGAGCCCACTCAATGGTAGTCCCAAACCCTGCACATTGCATGTCCTGGAATTTAGTGGTTTTTTTTTTTTTTTTTTTACTGATTTATTTGGTTAATGCAAATGTATTTAAAAACATTAGAAGATATGGTTGGAGGAAATTCAGTATACTCCCTAGAACCTCCTTTCTCACTTCAAAAATGGACACAAAAAGTTCAGGAGTGCTTTGTATAAAGGAAATTCCAGATAAATAGCAACCATTACAAAGGCATTTATGGGTGCTTTAATCTTCAATCAACAATCCTCTCTGACATAAGTGAATTCTTTTATCTTTCTAACTTGCTTAGCAATGCCTCCATTGGGGGCAGTTCCTTCACAATTTGTTGCCAGTCAGGCATGCCCTGCAAACACAATGGAACAGATTATCAAAAACAGTATTAGTATGAGCAGTTTCTTTAAACGCTCATCATAATTAAAACAGAAGGCCAGCAATGAAATGGCCTAAACAAAACTCTAGCTCCCTACTCAGAAACTCCATATCATCTTAACAACTACTCTTCCAGTAACATGGATCTCCTTTGCTGGCCAATCTAATCAACACAAACTCCTCAATTAGTACAATGCTCCACTTTTTTCCCTCTCAGCTACTCACTCATCTTTCCCCCGTTAATCCATTTGATTTTTGGTAGTACAAGAAATATAGGATCAAGGAACGTCCTCACCTCTCCACACCCCCCACCCCCAGGGGGCAATATCTTGATCTGGTAACCCACAGCAGTAATGTCAAAAGTCTTTTGCCTGTCCCACTTAAAGTGTTTTTCATTTCTAACAGTTTAATCCATGTTGGCGTATTCTTAATTGGAATGCAGGCAATTCCAAATATCTTACTTTATTTTGCACAAATAGCAGATAGAGGGTAATTGAACTTGAACAGAAATTTCACAATGCCTGCCTAATATTCTGGATTGTTCTAGAAATCCACTTCTATCTTATTGTTGCCTGCTACAAAGTAGTGAACTGTAATAGTATTTACCAACATCCTAATCAGGAATCATTTCCAATTCCGTACAAGGAACTACATATTAAACTAATTCCATCATGTAAAATTACCTTTCCCGATCTTCGAACACGACCATCCAGGCGCAATATTATGTACACATCCTCGCCAGGAGTAACACCTTCAGACCTTTGTTGATCACGTATCCACCTAAAAGATCTAAGAAAATCAATAGCTAAAAGACCAAAGCATCAGAGGGAATAACAAATCTAGTAAAAATGACTAGTGAACATCAAAATGATCCCAATATGGGAAGAGGAAACAACTTTAAATGATTTAATCATTAAATAGTACAGCTTCAGCGAATATTTATAAATACTGATGCAGCCTTTTTCTTATAAAAGTGGTAGGACACCATAAAATGATTAAGTTGCAACCAGACCATAGAATAACCATTCTAAAACAAGAATATGTGAGGTAGAGCAGCATGTGACCTTTCCCATTCCGCAGGTGATACAATCTCAGCCTTAAATCGCACCTCTGCTTTCAACCGTGACTTTGCAGTTACAGATTGAGTTCGTTTCTCAAAATCTTCCTACCATGATGCCATCACATATAGTGTCAAAACAAATATAACTTTAAATTTTAAGTATGATTGCAAAAGAAATTAATTATTATAAATTTCATATATTAACCAGAAGCCTCCATACAAAATATGGTATAGAATATTTTACTGTTAAAGCTATAGCATATGTTGCAATTGGTTGTGTTAATTTGGCACTGAGTTTATAGCATTGGAAAGCACACTTGCACAAATATCAGATATCAGCGTAATTAAAAGCCTCACTAAGCAACAATTAATCAACCAATTTAACTAGCCAAGACCTTATCAACTGCATTAAGGTAAAGTCAATCAATACATAATAGGTGGTGGACTAGTTGTTGCCCGGTTCACCAGCTGCTAATTGAGAAGTGAACCACCTAAGTGCTTTTTTGTCTCTTACATAAAAGAGCAGGAAACTTTTACATATATAGGTTTGTCTTTAAAGCAATGGTTGCAAATAAGTAATTTCAACCCTTCAATTCCTTTAGAAATCAAATGATCCTTTCTCATATAGAGATTTTGAGAAGCCTGAAAGTATATGTGGCATTTCCTCTACTATTGTCTTAGATTATAAATATTACAAAAATTTATCTTTATTACTATATAGATAATAAATTTTAATAAGATTTATTTAATGTTGGTCTCCAAGGCAATGCCTAGTTATTGCTAGTCCATGACTAGCTTTGGGAGCCCAAAAAGCCTGGTTTCACGAACACTGTTAGATTCTTTATTAATTCCCATATACTATATACATATAACCTCTGTGTGTGTGTGTCAGTGTGTGTGCACGAACATATGTGTGTGTTAATGTTGAAGAAGACTCGGTTTCTGTTATTTGTTGGGGGAAAGATTCTTGTATGGTATGGGCCCTTGATGGTTAGCGAGGCTCATTCACAAAATTAGGGATCTAGTGAAAGAGTTGAATCCTCGTTCTCTCTTGTCCCTCATTCCCAAAATGACCTTGCTGACCATTTAGCCAAGGGCGGGGTTTCTAGACAAGTCATGTATTGTGATCCTCGTATTCCCATTTCTGGCCGAATAGCCTTTTGTATTCTCTCTTTTTCAATGAAAGTTTGTTCTGTTATCGATAAATAAATAAAATATTCCAGCCCAAGGAAGTAAGAATAGGGTCATATGTTACGAACACTATTTCTATAATAAAAATAGCATCAGTAGCATATGACATAGCAATATGACATACCATTTTACAGTGTTCATACATATGATACCTACTACATAATAATTTAGTAGAGAGATATTAATCAGTAGCATATGATAGCTCGGATAATATTGGAGCCAGAGATAAAGGTTTCAATATCATATAGATGAGAACTTTTTACATCTTACCCCAATAGAAGGAAGAGATGTAGCTGCCTTGGCAGGGACGCCAAAACCTTTCTTCTCCATTGTTGGAGTTCTACCTTCGACCCATATGACAGGAACTAAAAGAACACCTCGTTTAAGGAGCTCAGTTCTGAACCTTTCTGCTCTTTGAATAGCTATGGAAACAGTCTCTTTTTTCCCAGCTAAAATAACCTAAAGGAATACCTCATTTAGAACAGCAAAGACGCAGATAAACGACATACGACTAATACCTTCAAAGATGGCTATTATTACCACCTTACGTATGAGACAAAAAAATTAAGAACAAATCCATTAAAGTATTGACAGACATCTAAACATGGTTATGAATCTTCTCAGAAATTTTTGGCAGGGAAAGGTCCCCAAAGATTTTTGTTTTTTTAATTTTGTTTGCTTTTCTGTCAGGAAAATCTGATGAAGTTAAAATTGAAAACACTTTTAACACTTTAAAACCTTCCAATTTGGATTCAGTAAAATTTTAACATTAAAATTATAAGAAAATCCTATGCCTTTAAGAAACATGGTTATTTGGATGAATATCTTACGATATTTTTGTGAATTCTAAACCGAAAATGAAAGAGCAAGTTCATGAAAGGCATAGAATTTTTTATGACATAATTTCTTAAAGGATATGGCATGTATAGAAATGAAAGGTGAAATTTACCTGATCCTAATAGTTGGGACAAGGATTGGTCAATGCAAATGATGATATAATCTTTTGTGAGATATTAAATGTATTTTTCTCTGATTTTTTTTAAAATAATAAAGATAACATTGAGAGCATCTTGGAAAGAAAAAAGGAAAAAATATTGATACTAACTGGCCTAACGGTGTCCCGCAGCTGCATGAGTTCAACAATTCGATTAGTTGAAAGGCGCAAAGGCAACCTTGACAGAGTTTCATCCCGGGATATTTGTGCAAGTTGTTCCTCTTCTTTCTTGTTGTCCCACAAAAATAATGCCACAAGAACAATAATACCTGTAGAGCGCTGATTCAGAAGCGTAGTCAAATTAAGAAACAATATATTAATATCATTATGTAAGATTCTTTTTTAGTGTACCTAACCACCAAAACCAACAAAAAGCCAAAATTACACAATTCTAGCTTTCTGTTACGCCACATCCAAGAGGTGCCTCCACGTTCAAACATTTTAGTCCGGTGTTAATGAACCACATGAAAGTAATGGGAATATGGTACACAGAAAATAATAATAAAAATTACTGTTTACCTCCAATATTGATGGCAGCATTTCCAGCAGTCTCCCAGATATCAGGAGCATCATCACCACCTTGAAGTGCACGAAATAGCCTGGGTATAGTGAGGAAGGTTGAAATTCCTGCTGCTGCAGAAAATGCCACATAAAAGAATCTCCGAACCCCACGGAATGGTGCTTGAACTTCACTGATGAGTTTGAGATCTCTCCTGAAACTGTAACCTATGTCTTCCCCACCCAGCCTAGCCTGCAAACATGATAAGTAAATAAATAAATATGTGTTTGACCCACGAAAAACAAATCAAGACAAAAACTCAGAGAATGAGTTCAAACTAAGAAAGGCTTATGATTTTCATAAATGAGGAAATCTAAGTACCAGTGGAATAGACCTAGATGAAGATCTTCTAAATACTTCCAAGTGCACCTGGAGTAAATGCAGCAGATGCTACTAGGAACATCAACTGGGTCAGTTAAATTGTGACCTGCCCCACCCCATCTCAATTTGGGAGGGTTTGGTATGACTTAATTGAGGTTCAGGCCGAATTTGGGTTTTAGATAATGAACCTATTCCGGCTTCAGGTTACAACAAACCAGGGATTTGAATTTCTCTCTCTCTCTCTCTCTCGCTCTCTCTCTCTCTCTCTCTCTCACACACACACACACACACACACACACGCATATTGTTTATTTTCTACGGAGTTTTTCCCCTTTATCTCCATTGCCGCCAAGTGGACCAGGTTAGGTATGGAATAATGTTCAATCAGGTCGGGTCTTGGTCACAATTTGGATTGACCAAAGCTTGTACCGAACCTGACCTGTTGCCATCATGCTTCTCAACATTAAATGGGTCTCCCCCAGAAGATCTGCTGCCATCATGCTACTCAATGTTAAATGGGTCTCCCCAAGAAGATCTATGTCAAGAATCAATCCAATGGAACTACTGTAAGTACCACTTCTGCATGTCCTTTTTACAAGACAGTTTGCAATCTCTTTTCTGTCTGTCCAAAAGAATATGATATAGAGGATGTCAAAAAATCTGATCAGGCCTCTTTGATGTCGATGATCTAGGTAAGACCAATCCAATACTGCACCCTACACCCCTGGCGTGCACCATGTATACAGGTTATGCCACAACTAGACTGGCACAGATGGTTGGCAGATGAGGACCATAGGTTTTCTATTTGATAATAAGTCGATGCATAGGCTAATTCCTCTCCCATTTCCAGCAGGGCAAAACAAATCATAACATGAAATACAATCTTCTGAAGAAAAGTCATATCGAATAAGTATATAAGAAAAAGGGGGGGAGGGGGGGAGAAATAATATTGCAAAGTATAATGCTAAAGGAAAAGAATTGACCTCTTCCTGCAATTCTTTAAATTCAGGCAAAGCTCTGAAGGAGGCCAAATCTGGATCGTTAAGAATAGTGCCAAATTTGAGATTGTATTCTCGTAACGCAGTGCGCAAACAGTCTGCAGCTTTTTTTCCTTCCCCTCTGCCTCAAGGGAGAAAAAAATGATGATCCATCAGATCACATGGAACTTTTTTTCTTTTAATTGAAAAGTGTAGCTACAAAGTCTAAACAATATATGATATGAAGTAGAGAAGAATCAATACATGTGATCAGGTTTCCATGATAAAATCACAGCTATACAATTGTGGCACATGCCACTTGTCCAGACTCCTACTGAAATCTGATCATAACTAACGATCTAACATAAGAGTGAAGATTGAAAACAGTTAAAACATTGTAGACTTCCACTTTAAAATACTATTTGGGGTTGGCAACATAAATCCCATTTGCCATCCCACTCAATCTAGGGCAATATCTGCCATTAAATCACAAGGACCCCAGTTTTTCCTCACTATTTCAACCCATCAATTTTGGCCTTCCTCTTTTCCTTTTCATGCCTTTAACTTGCATCATCTCACTCCTCACTGGCACATTTAATCAATTTTTGTTGCACAGGGCCGAACCATTACAGTCAACTTTCCTTCATCTTATCGCCTATTGGTGTTACATCTAAGCTCTTGGGAATGAATTCATTTCTACTCTTGCCATTCATCCATCTCAATTTCCTCATCTCAAAACACTCATCCTATGCATGTGTTGTTTCTTGGCTGCCCAACATTATGCTCCATAAAACATGACTGGCCTTATAGCTGTCTTATAAAAATTTCCGCTCAAGTTAAATAATGCTTTTATTTGCTGAAGACGTATACTTAATATCTAAGAAAAAAAATTCAGCAAGGTGCAAAGATAAAATTCTTACCGGTAGGCATGACAGCAGGCTTTGTTATAGAGTGCAGCTTGAGCTTCCATTGGATTTGGATCCAGAGAAAGTGCTGTTTCAAACTGAACAAGAGCATCCTTTACCTGGCACACCCATAAACATGGACATGATTGGTAAATTAGAGTCTGTTTGTACAGTTTCCTGAATATCAGATGATTCTTTTACAAATTGAACTATGTAAGAAAATACATACAAGTATCACAAAAAAAATATATATGATAAATTGTTGTTAAAAAAGGGATGAAGGATTCTAAGCAACATTTTTAATTAAGCAACCAGAATATGTCTCCTGCAACTTGTAAAACTAAGAAGGAATTAGATTGCATATTGAGTTGAAGGATCTCAACTTTGGCAGACAGAATTACACAAGCTTTAAGAAGTCAGATTAGTGTGTAACTCGGCCGTGTAAAGCCCATATTCTTAGGCTAACATACCTTGTCCGAGTCCTATACTTGACAATATGATCCCACTGATTCATATGACTTGAATATAAGATTCTGTACCCATCAAAACCAAGTCGATTTGACAGTCATGGTCTGAGAAACTTGATAAACCATGACATTTCATCAACCATTCTCTAACTGGATTTGTGGCCCTATAATACACATTCAGCTGGTCCAAATATGTGTTTTTGTTTGCTCTGAAGTGTGTGTGTGTGTGTGTGTGCACACGCTTCTAACAATAAATGAACAAGTAAATTCAGTCCAAAAGTTCAGCTTGGGCGTTTCTATTGTAGTCATGTGGTATTGAAGTACACATCCCAAGAAAGATTAGTTGGGATTTACCAAGGTAGGGCAATTCACTCATCACAATAATTAAAGAACAATGTTTTATTTGCATCTTGGTTGTGAAGGCGTTAGGATAAAAATAACAAAAAAATTCAATCTTACGGCAGGTTGCTAGTTAATTACTCAAGAACAGATCACCTTGAAGAAATATGTTAAATTGTAAATGACGTTCGTTCGAGTTTAATCATACTTATTTCTAACATCCATTGGCTGGCTTGATGGTTTGAATAAATTTAAGGTTGGGAAATGATTACATATCAAATAAATTGAGTAAATGAACGAACCCATTTCACAGAACAACGATTTCGGTAGGGAAGGAAATGAATAACCGACTACCCAACTCAGGAAAAAACCAAAAAAGTGAATAAACAAAGATATAAACAAAATTGAGTGATATGGGAAAGCTTAAGTACCCGTCCTTTGGAGAAAAGTGAGAGACCCAAGTTGACACACGACTCGGCAGTGTCTGTCCTGGTTTCTGACGACGACGGCGGCGGTGAAGAAGAACAGGAGATGAGAGAAACACGACCAATCTTTTGGGATTTCAGAATGGTTCTGTTGGGCAGCCATGTTGTTGGCTTTGAGAAGTAGAGCAAATGTTGCTGCAATGCAAGAGCAGCCACAGCCATTGAGAAATCATGAAAAGGGACAGTTATCCTATTAAGGGACTTTGGTCTTCCTCCCCTTTTTTTTTTTTTTTTTTGTAAGAAGCTGTTTGTTATCCTAAAAACGCCACAGTAGTACAGTACCTGACAGATAGACCCAAACCATGGTCTAACCTACTAAATCAATGGCTGGCATCCTTGCTGGGAAATTACATTTTCTATGCAGTACCCTGTGGGTCGAGATCTGATCAGCTAAAGGGGTTTAGCGTACTGCATGAACAAAAGAAATTGGTTTTTGTTTTTATTGTGTCTTTGGTTCGTGCAGTCCGCTCAAGTGATTGAGTTTGTTTAGTGAGGATATGGGTCACACCTTCAAGTATTGAGACTATATGATCACTGTTTGGCACCACGAAAATTAAGGATTTTCAGACCCTTCTACTACACCGCATGCAACCGGTTGGGATTTTGCATGTCCCCTTAATGACCTTGTAAGGTCCTGGCATACGTAGTGATTGACACATGGCATGAAAAAGTGATTTACACTTTTTTGGTAGGTGATTTTATGACACGGGTCAATCGTTGCATATGCCACAATGGTAACAGGTCAACAAGGGAACATGCCAAATCCCTTGGGACATGCTACACAGTGAAGGTTTTGTTGGAGTTTTCATTTATTTTATTGTTATTCGTCCATGTTACATGCAACACCTACTGCGTGCGTGAAGGTTTTGTTGGAGAACTAATTACAGGATTCATTTCTTTTCTTTTCTTTTTGGTAAATGTAAGATACATATTAAGAGGAGATCTAGTATGGGGCAGCGCCCGTCCGATTACAATCATCAGCTAATAAAGGATCCACGATCCAATCCTGAGGGGAGGAGGACAATTTCCACGGAAACTTCAAACGGGAAACCCATGAGGCTAAAAGGTGAGCTGGAAAAATGGCCGATCTCTTCACCTATGTGAAAAAAATAATACTAAAGCAGCTAATAAGGTTTTACGGTCTTCAATTAAACATCTAATAGATCAATCACACACATTCAAGTTGTCAACAAGTGCTTTAATACTATCACTCTCCAACATCACGTCTATTGCCCCTAAGGAGAGGGCTTTAAGAAGAGTTAGTCTTCCTACCATGCCTTCAGCAACCAAGGTCAAGGAAGAAATAAAGCTCGATTCCACCAAGGCATACAAAAACTGACCCCTATCATTATGAACCACCAACTTAGTCTGAGAAGAAAAAAAAAACATGAGTGTTGATCTTTACGCATCCAATGGGGGGGAGGGAGACCAAAAAGAAGTCATACCCTCACTGCCCCTTTTCTTTAAATTCATGATTGTAGCATTTGATTCATTCAAAAGCCTATAAGAAGAAGAAATAATATTAGACTTGCATGGAATCTTCTTCGAAAATATAAAAGTATTTATAACTTTCCAAATATTCCAAGCCAAAACAGCAATAAAAGCAATATTGACAATTTTATCTTCTTTGGAATTCCATCAAAATTAAACCAATTAAAAAAACAAGATGAAAATAAAATATTCATATCATGGTTAGTTTTAATACAAAGATGAGAAGCAAACCAAAGTCTAGCAAATAAATTGCACTGGAGAAGACGATGCTCCGTAGAATCAATCTCCTAATTACACATGCTATATAAGAGGCTTATCTCAATCAATCTCCTTCTAAGATTAGCTTTTGTATGAATTGCATTCTTACATGCCTTTCAAATAAAATGCTTGATTTTTAGGGGGATAGAAAGGCTCTACAATTTATTCCAAAGAATCTGGGGAGTTTGAGGGATGGGAAGGGGAGAGTTTGGGAGGTGGTTATTTAACAGTCAAAAAATAGAGCGATTTGATATAGAAGATGTCTCTTTTCTCAAAGTGTCAATTAAGTTTGTCTAGTGTGGGGGATAGACCAATTGGGATTTGAGAAATATGGATAGCCGAAAGATGGGAGAGGAAGGAAGAGATGAGGGAAAGGACCGATCCCCTAGGATTTACATCCAAAATGTCCACCACTTTCATGAGGGGGGGGAGGTCCCCAATTAAAGGCAATTTGAAATCATCAAAGGAGATGATCCAATGATCATCTTAAAGATTAATTGAAATCACATTCCCCACTTGCTATCTGAAACCCCTGCTAAGGAGGTCTTTTCCTTTTAGATACTCTTTCAAGCCCAAGATGAATTGTTCTAAGATTTAGACTTTAAGAAATCCATCTTTGTAAAGTAAAGGGATTTGAGCAATCGGAACCATAAGGCATTTAGTGAGAATATGTCATGCTTGTTTGGCGAACAAGGCTTGGTTGAAGGCACCCCTAAATCCAAGATCCCCATCCTTCTTGCTAGACTTCAAGATGTCCCAACAAATCTAATTGATTCTCTTTTTAGTATCATCACTTTTCCACCAAAATTTCATTTGGGCAATATTTATCTCATTACAAATTCTCTTAGGGATCATGAAGCACGGCATAACATAGGTGGGGATGGTAGCAACCATTGATTTTAGGAGATTCTCTTTTCCCGTTTGGGAGAAAAATTTTGATTTCCACCCTTGAATTCTAGAATTTTCCTTTCATTTATGAAATCAAATAGGCAAATTATATTTCTACCAATGTTAGAAGGGAGTTCGAGGTGCTTACCTAGATGGGGGGACTGTTTCATTCCTAGGGATCTTTGGAAAATTCTTTTAAACTGTCTAAGGGTGTTGGGGCTAAGGAAAATTTCCGACTTCTCATAATTAATAGTCTGATCCAAAGTTAAACTATAATCATTCATAATCTCAATAATGGAATCCATATTGTTCCTACTAACAATATAGAAGATATAACAGTCATCTACAAAAAGTAGGTGGGATATAGCAGGGGTAGAAGCTCTAAGGTGAATCCCATGAAGAATACAATTTATCTCTTTTACCATTAAAGCCGCAGAGAGTCATTCCGAACAAAGGAGGAAAAAGAAGGGGGAAATCAAGGTGATTCTATTCATATTCCTTCTTTCTAAAGTGGAAAGGTGAAAGAACTTAGAGTTACTATCCCCCCCCCATTTGAGCTAGTTAATCCTAGTTTTTTTAGCCCATAACATTTCTTTTCTTTTCAATAAATTATCTAGCTTTTTTTCCTTGTTTGAAAGATCTTTAGTAGTAGGGAAATCGAGGGTACGAGATTTTAAGATGCCCAAAATGGCTTTACTTTTGGCAATCTGACTTATGTTATTGCCAAAAGTGTGGGCATTACACTTTTTTAGCATGGGGGGGAGGATGCCAAGATTGCTCGACTTTACTCACACAACCCTCCGCCTGAGTGTCATTCCACTCCTTGATGAGATCTGAGCTGTTAGGATGAGAAGTCCATACCCATTCAAATCGAAAGGGTCGAGGGCAGAATTTTTTTTACAAGGAGGGAATCAAGCATAAGAATAGAATGATCATAATCACTAGAGATGAAAATTTCCACTTGAGCTTTGGGAAAAAGCTTCTATCCATAAAGGGTTAGCAACACATCAATCTCGCATTTCTCTAATATGGCAATCCCCATGAAGTTTATTGAACCAAAAAAACGAGGTCAGAGTGTCCCAAATCAATAAAGTTTCCTTCATCTAAAATCCACCTAGCCCTATGTAAATTCCTAGGGGAGATACAACAACCCCTAATCTTATCCCGTTTGTCCTAAAGACAATTCCAATCACCAAAACAGACCAAGGGAAGATCAATGCTTCTAATTTTAGGGATAATCAAGTCATAGAACTCCATTCTTTTGTTCCCGTCATGTTCACCATAGATGAAAAGACAAGCCTAACTCAAATTGGTGAAGTTATGAGAGATTTTGACTTCCATAAACCTAGAATTACACTCTAAGGGAACAATATCACTAAATTTTCTCCACATGAGGATCAAACCTCCCGAGAGATCCTCTGAATCCACCGCTTTCATATTCCACTATTTCTTGAAAGGGGAATTCTTCCAAAAAGATTGACCAACACATTTAGTTTCCGATAAAGAGATAACACTCAGTTTAATGGACTTAACAAAGTCACTAAGAGTTCTAACTGTTAGGGATTGCTCGATTTCCTAACAGTTCTAAGCGGCAACCCTCATAGATTACGAAGGTACTGTTGTGGGACAGATGTTGGAATCGCCTCAATTTTTTTTTGGTAAGATTGAGGCTGAGAAAGTGCACATCTTACCCTTTTTAGGCCTTAGGGTTGCATGACAATTAGTTAAACAATTGATGGAGACCATTCACCTCAGGTTGAACACATTTTGGCTAAGTCTAAATAGTTGAAATTTGAGGGACAAATGATTCCTCGTAGGCTTGGGATATAATTTTAGATTTGACAATGATGCATTTTTTTCTTGCGGGATGGGTTTGAAGTAATAGTTTATTCTTGTCTGATATTGGAGCACCAGGACTAAAAGCGCTAAATTTTTTTTCCGATGATTGCATAGTTTTCTCCAAATAAACTGAAAGATAAATTTATCAATATAGATATATTCAATTCTATTAGGGTGCATTTGGATTAGTTGAATTGGAATTACCTATTGAATTAGAATTCTACATAATTGAAATCTATAGGATTCTATCGTTTGGATGCCTAAGTAAATGGGGAATTAAATATGCACAATTCTCATCATCTCTAACCAGTGTGCATTGTTTTCCTATTTCTCACTGCAGGAGAAAGAGATGGCGAGGTAGAGAACCACAACAGACATTGTTGGCCTACATGTTGCATTTTCCTAAACGCAAAGAAGCCCCATGTGCATGCATCTCATTACTTCAAAGGGGGAACTTGAGATAACTAATGCCTCATCCATCAATTCTAACCCCTTGCCTTCATTCCACAACTCATGCCTGCAAGTTTCAAATTTGTATATTAATGAATATATAACATGGTTGAGCTTCATTGACATGCACACACTAAAGGCACCCACATCATTTTCCTCAGTCGCAAGCAGTCATTATGAAGTTTTAATGTCTTATGGAACACAATGCATAATATTGATGTTCGGCTTTGATGTCCATGGCTCACACGCCTCGATAAACTTCCCATCTGCAGTATAACAAGCCTTTCATATTCATATTGAAGAAGTGTTAAAGTAAACGGGAAGAAGAAAAGAGTTAGAATATAGTTACATAGCCCAAAAGGTTTAATTTTTTTTATGATGGCAACTTACCTGTCACAATCTTTAATAACAATACCCTGATTGAAGCTAAAGACATTTGATTTTTTTAGAATAGTAAGGTAGAGAGATGGTAAAGCCAAGGAGGGAGAGAGAGAGAGGCAGGGCAAAGATATGGCAAGGCAGAGAGAGATAGCGAGGAAGATAGAGAGGGCAGAGAGAGAGAGAGAGAGAGCAAGAGAGACAGTGAGGAAGAGAGGAGATCAAAAGAGAGACGTACCTGGAGATGAAATGCACCCGTCGATAGCGGAAGAAAATGCATTCTTCAACGGAATTGAAATAACACCCTACATGTAGGTATTTCCAATTCTATGGAGTGCATCCTTTTGTTAAGAAGTTGAATTTTGCAGGTATTTCGTTGATTTCCATTTCCATCTTCTTTAAAACCAACCCAAACACAGGAAACGAATTTGGGGGACCCAATTCCATTTCCACTCCTTCAATTCAGTAAATCCAAATGCATCCTTAAGGAAAAAGGAAAGTTAGAAAGTGGTACTACCTAAATAGAAGGGAAGTGATAAACTATGCCAGTCATTAAAGGTGTAACCTTAATTGTGGCTTCTATATGATGCGCAACAACTTTTGGAGAGGCCTATTTCGATGAGTTCTCTCTACTTTTACACATGTTTGGAGAAGCTTCAGATTCCATCTCGTTGTACTCCAACAATTGATCACCAGAAAAACCATGCATTTTTTTAGGGATAGGAGTTATCCGCATGATCACTAAGCCACTTCCAAAAAGATATTAGGGGCCATAGAAAAATCCTTAATCTAGGTCTCAACTAGATTGAGAGTTAGGGAACATTGACCGGCTAGACAGTTGATCCTTTTCCAACCGGGGGCTTCACCCTCCTCTTTTTGGTGAACAAGCTTGACGAAGACCATATGGGGGTTATTAGGATGCTTCTTGTTAGGATGGTGAACTGTCTCCATTCTAACCATATTTAGGTAAGTTGGAAGGGTCCCCCTCCCAATGGTTCGACCTTGATGGTTTGATTTGGTAACTTCAAGTTAGACAGTCCATCGGATAGAGAAGTAACCCGTTTTTGGTCTTTGAAACTTGTTTTCCACGTAAACTCAAAGGTGGATTAGTAGTTTCAACGACTTCTTCACTAGAATGTTGACTATATTTCTTTGGGGATGTCGTGTGCAGTGTGTTAATCTTTTAATCCTCAGAAAGTGTAGACTTACTCCCAAAGAAACCAAGCGGGACGGTCCTTGACTGCTGACCACAAGACGATGTGTTGGCCTATCTTTTGTAGGTGTTATTTTTGTTCGAGAAAGAAGGAGAAGGAGCCATTGGAGAAGGCATCACCTTGAGGCTAGAACTCTCCAAGTTGAAATCGTCCAACAAGCATTAAGTTGGCAACCTTATCCAAGATACAGAGTTCGAAGTGAGTTCGGCACTGGTTCCCCAGAGAGGATTCACATCCAATCTTGATGCATTTCTCGGAACATGTTTAACTAACTTGAAACTCTGGTGGGGCGGTTTGGGGAAGCCATTGTTGTAACTAATTTTTCTAGGTAAATCCACCCTTAACTCGTTTGCCAAATCCCTCTCTTACTGGATATCATCCATCAATTTGTTCATCCTCGCATTTTCAAACTTCACCGGACATTCCCTATCTTCATGATCAAGAATTCCACAATAAAAACAAAAATTACCTAATTTTTTTATACTTGATAGTTATAGGGTATATGATACCTTCCTCACATTTGAAGGTGAAGGCCTGGACCAGTGGTTTTGTTATGTCGATGGTAATCTGGATTCGTAGGAAACAAGGTTCACTATGGTCCATCATTCAAAAAGTTCCCAACCTTTTCGCAAGCACCTTTGCGACGATGTCCATGAGATAATCCCATGGGTCACCATGAAACTGTATCCAGGATTCAACTGTGGAACTCTACCTCATTCAGACATGTGTCTAGTTTCCAAGTAACCAGAGTAATAGTATTTTGCTTGAAATTCCATGGCCCAATAGACCATAACTTGAAGAAGTCCATCATCAGATGAAAGATCACCCTATAGTTTCCGTTCTTCAGGGAAAAAATGTCCACAGGCTTGGTCCAGGTCCAAGCTTTCTTCATGACTTGCATGAATACCTCTCTGTTGTGGGCTTTCCCTGTTAAGGGTTAAGTCAGGACAGAGAGGGACCATCTCTTTGAATTAGTCTCCCTACAATGATGGGATAAACAAACTTGTTGGCTGACCCTCCACGAAGTTTGAAGTTGGTCGATGAGATCTTCCTCATCATCGTTGTTAGTCTCTTGTATTTCACTCAGGTCAACAGGTTCTTCAAGTTCCGCCATGGAGGAGGGAGAATTATTCACTGTTAGGAACAGACAAGGAAGCATGCACACTAATAACCCAACACCAGACTAATGGCTAAGGTTGAGCATCTCTCAAAAAAGGGAGAGCATCAATAGAGGGCATCTCACTAAGAGGGAGATCACCAATCTAGAGGGAGAGCATGTTACAGGGATCTAGAGCGGTCTATAAATATCATTTTATACGTCTTGTTTGGAATACAGGATGTATATTTTTTTAAATTTGAAATCTCATATATTTTTTCAAGAATTATACTATTATTCTTCATAATGAATGGATAGATACTCGAAACCCTCTAAGACAGTCACAATCACTAGGGCAAACCTATAATCAATAATAGCTCAGGATGGTTAATGATAAGGAGATTATACGTGTGCCTTGACCCTCATAAAGAAAACCATCTTTGTTTCTCATAACTTTGTGTTTACTTATCCAGCCTTTAAAGCTTTTCTTCCTTCAACATATAATTTATATTGTTGTTGCAATCTAGTTACCTATTGACACCTAGATTTGACATATAAGAAAAAATGACATGTGATGAAAGGGAAGCGAGTAAAGGGAGCAAGTGCTAGCAGTTTTTTCAAGTCATGCAATAAGGACTAAGGTGAATGTGCCAAGATTGATTACAAAAAAATGGTTAGACATTATGTATAAAAAGGGAGAAGGCTCTCTTTGTCATGTGGTTAACATAAAGATATTAGTTATAGCAATGGTATTTATATATACGAAAGCAAATGGTCGTTGAGTTGGACAACCCCTCTTAATTTTATTTTTCTTTTTTTATTTTATTTAGTGTGCCATGTGGACATCTAAAACTACTTTTTCTCAGTTATATCTGCTTTATCCCTATTTTTTCTCACCCACATCTCTCTCTTCAAAATTTAAAATGAATTAAAAACTACCAAAAATGCCACGTGAATTTTCCTACTTCTCTCACATCCTCTCATTCCTATTTCTTCTCACTCACATCTTTGATTTTA
>JAOXJP010000001.1:14801146-14812444 GCA_025762735.1 Platanus orientalis
CTATGCTCTAAGCCTTTGAATCTCATTTGATCTTTGAATTTAAGATTCTCTAGTAAGTAATCTTTCTTACTATGGGTGATGTGATACATTTTTCTCTTTGGTTCTCTTAGATTCTTATGGTTTTGTAAGTAAATTCTCTAAAATCTGTGGAAATTTTTATTTAAAACCATTGAATCATGTGAGATTCATGGATTAAGCTTCTTTGGTAAGTGATCTTGCTTACTATGATTGATGTGATGTAAATCTCTTTTGAAATTCTTAGATTATGTGTTGTTTTCATTGAATCCTCGGAGATTATTGGAATTTCTTGAATTCAATCCATTGAACCATACTATATATATTCTCGCTTATTTAGTAAGTATTTTTCTCTCTATGCTTAGTATAACCCATTTCTTATTGAAAACTCTGAAAATTCTATAGATCAATGTTTCGAACCATTGAATCTTGTTTGATCTTTAGATTTACACCTAATTTGTGAAAGATTAATGTTCTTAAACATTATTTAAACTGATTTCCTTCATTGAATCCTTTGGAACATGTAAAATCTGAATTTTTCCCATGTGAATCTTTGAAAATTTGTGTGAAATTGTGAATCCTTTAAGATCTACACTATTAATAATCAAATTGATTGACAATCTTGTTTTTCCTTTTGTTTAGAACACTAGAAGTGGTATTTGGATGATCTCTACGATTAGACTCATTGGAAAATCATTCGAAATTGTGAATTTTTGTAAATTACATGGAACTCATTGTTTCTATTGAATTCTATGCTTCTTATGTGATTATATAAACCATGTGGACCATCAAATACTATCACATGCTTTGAAACATCGATTTTATGTGAAATCCCAGTGAACTATTGTGACTCCGGTCTTGTGAGCATCAAATCATGTACTAACATTGAATTTAACTAAATCATATGTCTTTGAAATGATTGAATTATGTCAATGCTATGCCTATGTTCATTTTATGAATTATAGAAATATTCCAATTATCAAAACTATGTGAACCCCATTGGACTCCGGACCCTTGACCCATTTTTGGGTTTCGTCACAGGGCTAAATATGACCATTAACTATGTGGGCCTTGACACCGGGCTAAGTGTGTCCTTTGACTCTCTGGGCCTACTCACAAGGCTAAATGTGAGTAAGCATTTTGGAAATTCTCTTTGGTTCACGGATATTGGCCTTACTTCTGGGGATCATTCAGAAGATCAGGACCCTACCATTGGGGTTATAGCAAGGACATTGGCCCTACTCGTGGGGTTTGGCACGAGATCAAGACCCTACCGGTAGGATTGACTAGAACATACGAATACTTTACATTGAACCATTAGAACATTAAATATTAAATCTTCCGAATATTGAACTTTGAATACTCCGAATACTTCAAATATCGAACTTTGATCATTTTGAACCATGTGAACTCTAGACTCTTGAAACATTGAACTCTAAATACTCTAAATTATTGATCATCGAATCTTTGAAACTAATATATGTCATCGAACTTATGAGTTTTGATCTCCGTATTGAATTATTTATTTGGACACCGATTCTTATGCAAGATTTAGCATTAAACTCCGAATTATGAAGTCAGAATTCTTCATTCAGACTTAGAACTGTGTATTGAACCTATGACTTTAATTTGATATATGATAATTGCCGATTACACTAGCATGATTATGCTTATTATTTCAATCTTTGTTTAGTTCTGTATTGGCCTTTAGATATACTTGTACTCAAATTTATATTTTGTTTCATATTGTTTATAGTCAGTTAGATTATTTATAGGTTGGGACTAACCCAGCCGTTTTTTTTCAAACTAACTATTTTTACAGGTTCTCCATCTGAGAGACTTGCTATAACATTTACAGCTTTTTTTTATCCTTACATCTATTCCAGACATATTTTGGGACCCTTTATGTTAGGTTCACTCCTTTAGATTAGTAGATATTCATTTTACCCTGTGTGTGAATTGGGAGAGAGGACACCCCTTTGATGTAGATCATTGATTCTACTATATTGAGTTACTTTGGAGATTATAGTTTACTATCCGCTGCGATATATGGTTTATTGAACTATTGTGATATTTTGAATATTGATGTGCACTTCCACAATTATCAAACTTAAAATGTGATACGCTTCCGCAAATATCGAACTTTGAATGAGAATATGACTATTGAACTATGATTATTGGATTGTGTGCATTGGTTTTCGAATTAATGCAATGTAACGATCCCAATCTGGAACACACACGGATCCCATATCTGAGTCCGAGTTCGGGTGCTTACACCCTCTCCCCTCAAGCGTGTTAAACAATGAGCTAACCAACTCTTCCAAAACCTTAAAGTGTTAGGAGATACATGAATTATTACACTTCAACACCCCCCCTCAAAAGGAACATTGTTCTCTCTAGGGAACACTTCGGAAACCAAGTGTGAGTCTACAACTCATGCAATACTACGTCCATGAGAATACTTTTATTTCCATAGGGATTCGAACTTGCAACCTAACTTTACCTTGATACCATGTTAACAGTGAACTAACCAACTCTCCCAAAACCTTAAGGTGTCAGGAGATACAGGAATTAATATACTTCGAAAAGGAAAAACATTGTTCTCTTCTGGGAACAGTTAGGGAGCCAACTGCAAGTCCACAAGTCATGCACATACATGCAATACTATGTCTAAGAGGAAACTTTTACTTCTATAGGGATTTAAACAAACAACCTAACTTGGCTCTAGTACCATGTTAATAATTAATAGTGAACTAACCAACTCTCCCAAAACCTTAAGGTGATAGAAGATAAATGAATTAAGAACCAAGTCAGGTCGCAAGTTCAAATCCCCATGAAAGTAAAAGTATTCTCCCGAATGCAATATTACATGTGTGTGCACTCACACTTGGTTCCTCAAGTGTTCCCAAGAGATAACAGTGTTCCACTTGAGGGGGTGCTAAAGTGCAGTAATTCCTTTATCTCCTAACACCTTCAGGTTTTAGGAGAGTTGGTTAATTCACTGTTAACACTCTGCAACAAAATGCAATCTTTGGATCATATGATATCTCATAGCAAATATATTTCAACAAAATTTTTTCCTAATGCATAATGGGGAAGTATGCAATAAAATTGCAACTACAGTGATAGGAGGAAAGCTTCATTCTTTTATTGACATATTTTTTTTTTTGGGATAAGCAAAGATGAAATTTTAATAATAAAAAAACATGATGCAATGGATCACAAGAGGAAAGATTTTAGTTCCTCCATGCATGACACAAAAGCTTAAATAAATTTGAAAACAGTGATATACTTGGTAACAGGTTTGTAATCCTGGTTTGCATTACAAGTTAAAAAATTCTTTGCTCCATTGTAATTCTTCTTTGTAGCATTATTACCAAACCCTTGCACTTGGATAAGTTATGAGCACAGATCTTGCAGTAGATAACAGCATACATAAGAACCTACAAAAAACTGAATGGAGGGAAAAAAAAAACTCTTGCCCAGATCTTCCTTAATTCTTTGGCCATCGATAGAGGGAAAAGGAAGAAAATAAGTAATGTCCCTCTTTTTGTTGGTATTCCAGGATATGGATCAACATGACTTTGTCGTTGGTGTGATGACTAGAGAGTGGTCGTTAGACACAATAATCACCAATCCTACAATCTTATACATAAAGAGAAAGAAAAAATGGGAGTTTTCTCATCATCATCCAAAACATATGGAGAGTTTTCTTACTTATAAACTCCCAAAATTTCACTAGATCAACACACCTCTTTGTGGATGTCTCTCCCAAACAACGTCCTATCCTTTCTCTCTTCCATTAGAATCTTGATGCAGACATTAGAGCAAGGTAGGCCTCACACATGGCCTTGGTGTGGTCCACACATGAAGACACACAAAAAGAAACATGGAGGAACACATGGAGACACATGATGGAGTCTTTTATTGTTATTTTACTGTTGTACTTAATGTTTTATGAGTTAATAGAGTTTTAGAACCTAGATAGCATTTTAATTTTTGTTTTTGGGTATTTTAGTCATAAGGGATTATTGTCAATGGTATTTTGATAATTTTAAAGAGTCAACAAGTCAAAGTAAGGCCCTCTAAGAGTGCTGGTCAAAATCCTCTAGAAGGGCTTGATTTTTGCACTTTTTGTTTTTGGAAAGTTAATTTTTTAGTAGTTTTGACTTTAGGAAAGTCTTAGGTATCAAGTAGCTAGTAGTTTAAGAGTTTCTAAGTTGGTTTCTTGTTATTTTCATAAGTTTGTGAGCCTCTATATGAGATGCACGTTTTTGTACTTGGTATGAAGGAATAATAATACAATGTGTGGTTGGTTTTGCTCTTGATGAGTGGATTGCTCTTCTTCAAGCTCTTGGTGCTATAGCTTGAACCTTAGTGGTTTCCAAGGCCATAATGTTGGTGATTTCCTCATATGGTACTTCATTCTCCTTCTTATTCTTTCTTCTTAACCTTCTTCTTTATTTTCTGGTTATACCTGCATTAAAGCCTACTGTCCAGACCTGACTCCTTCATTAAATTCACTCCATATTCTTCCATCTTCATCACCATATTCTTTCATCTTCATCACCCCACATCATAAACGCTTCCATCAACAGCCGGCTACCCTTAACTTCCATCAAATAAACCTTCCATCCAAACTATACCATTTGGCCACTCAAAAGTCCCATACCCCTTTTTGAAAACCCATCTCTACCAACTTATTCTCTGCTGCCCAGAACTTTCCAGCACCTTAGTTCTTTGATTTTTTTCACCATCCCATCACACCAATACCCATCATACACCATGCAGCTACATAAAAGGAACTTTTCTGTGTTCTTGATATCTAGAATCCAAAACCCACCATCTCATAGACCTGCAGCCAGGTTCTTTAATTGTTTTCTTAAAGAACTCCTACATCCATACACTTGGCTGCAGGTAACTCCCCTCTTCGTTGTTTCTTAGCATTCAAGTCAACACCCATAATTCTTTTTTATAATCTTAAACCACCTTGGAGTTAACTTTTTGCCTAAGGATCGAAGGAATCATCACCCTCACTTGTTGATATGCTGCTGTGTGAATAAATCTGCATTCTAAGTGTTTGTTTTAATACCTGAGAGTGTTTTCCTATATGGGTTGAGCTATTTTTAGTGTGCTACATCAAGTTTTGGGTATCCCTTGGGTTGTACTACATCAAGTCAAGGTTGGGAAGCAACCCTCCACCAAATGTCTCAACCGTTTTGAACAGGTAGATGCCCATGCAGTTGGGTAACCACATGGAATCTCATTGAAAATTCCAACCATTGCAACCTAAGCTCTATTGGGTCATGGACACACGGTCCAACATCTCACTTGGAAATGACCCAAATTTTGTCATAACAACAATGGGTTGCTGGTCATTTTTCTTACAAACCTTATCTGTAGACACAAATTGCCATCAATACTCATTCTACAAAACACTCCCGAACGTGTTCTTCCATACATCATGTGTCTTTGCATGCTATGAATATGCAATGACGACTTCACATTAGCACCAATGCTATGGCATTGAATCCTGTGTCTCTAGGCCTATGGTCCACCCTAGTACCACTATGCAACATCTTCAGTCCTTGTCCAAATACTTGCACTAAAATGCCAGTAAAATTACTCATCAACTGTACTAAGCTGGATGTTATCTAATTGATACACCTTACTAGCGACTTACATTCCATAACACATTGTACGCCATAGATAACTAACTATTCAAGTCTTTCTTTGCACTCTCTTATTGACCATTTGACCTCGTGCATAAGCTCCTCCTAAATTTACCTCCATTACCTCACTAGTGCCTACCATTTTACCATGTGTAGTATCTTTCAATTCACCAACTAAATGACATCACATTCATCATTCATTTAAGGCGTCCCTGAAATCCATAGCCTACAAATATCTATTCGATGTCCTCTAGGCTCCTTAGCCCCATTGCAATTATATGTTTCATGAAGACTAATTATAGTCTTCTACAAAGTCTCACCCCAACACACCATGCCATAGATAGGGCTGCAAGTTATGCGAAAAATTACCGTGTTTCAGTCCGCATCCGATCTGAAATAAGCTTATCCGGTCCATTTATAAAAATATCCATTATAAACAAATAGGATACAGATATATATCGTTCCGTTTCGTTAAAATATAACAATATAGAGAATAGACTGTTGGATTTAAAACTAATCAATAATCTTAAATAGCCTAATAACTAAAACCCTTAAGTATATATAAACTCTTTACTTCATAACCATTCAATCTTGGTCCATGGCGGCACCCACAGTTACAACAACAACTATGCCGCAGCGGCGAAAGTTTACAGCCACCACGTAGGAGAAGAGATGGTGTTTTTCTCCATCCGACATCGTTGCTAGGCCATACGACATCTGAGATTTTGACGATGATAGACATGGATTAGGGAAGACTGCACTGACGACGGTGGCAACATATATGGAATTGCTTATTTTTTCCAGATATCCAAATCTGTTCTGAAATCCGAATTATTTAAGCGGTTAGAATATGGTATAGTTTTATAATATCTGTTAGAATAAGATATGGAAGCAAATATGCTTATATCTGTTCCGAATCCGGTCCGTTTGCAGCCCTAGCCATAGATGACATAATACCTTTTGGTAAAAAGAGTCCAAAACCATTGACAGAACAAGGGATTTTAAAAATAAATCCATCCCTAAAATCTTGAGATGGTCTAGCCTAAAATAATCTCCAAAATTCCATAGTATTTGGAAATACTTCAAGCCATAAATATTTGTGGTCCTAATGCACCAAAAAGAATTGGAAAAGTAGATTCCAACGTAGATAAAGAATCATTTCTTTGGAAACAAATTTAATCAAAATTTCTCTCCAAACCATATGGCAAGAGGATAGACCCACAAATTCAATTTCAATGTTAAGAAACAATGGGAGCAAATCTAACTTACTAAGATTTGGTATAAGATACCAAAATTTTCTCTAAGCTATGGGCTTTGATACCACTGTTGGTATTCCAGGGAAATGAAACTATGTACAAATCAAATCCTTGTACAGAATATAGGACCAGTGTGGAGCATAGTCATTAGACACCTGGTAACCCAAGAGATCAATCAATATAACAACCAAGAAACTAGAAAGATTTCCTACAATCTTGTAGATTATGACATGGAGAGAGAGAGAGAGAGAGTAGGAATAATTTGTAATAATCAAAACATATGGAGAGTTTCCTTATTTATATACTCTCAATAGGTTCATTAAATCAACACACCTCTTTGTAAGTATCTTTCCTAAACGTCTCACCCTTTCCAAAACTCTCATCCTCTTCCTATGACCATTGGCATTGATTTTGAGTCATGTCCAAGTAAGAGATGTTGGAGCATTGTGTCCATGACCCAAAACAATTGAATTCTTTTCTGAATCCAAGAGATGCAATGCAGTTACGTAACCACATAGTCTTCCACCTATAAAAGGATATATCCACTGGTGTGGAGTTGCTTCCGCAACAAAGAGACATCATCTAAAAAAGAAAGAAGATGATGAGAAAATTTAAGAAAAGGTATGAGGTGTGTTGATCCAAGGAACTTAATGAAAGTTTATAAATAGGGAAACACTCCATACGTTTTAATTATTGCAAATTAGTCCTACTTTCTCTCTTCTTATCTACAATATTGTAAGAAATCTTCATAGTTTCTTGGTTCTATATTGATTGGTATCTTGGATTAGTCGTTACCAAGTGTCTAACAATCATGCTCCACATCAGTTCTATATTTTCGACAAGAGTTTGATTTGTACATGATTTCCTCATCCTGAAATACCAACACTTTCAACATGCTAAACTAATTATAAAAAAAAGATGAATTGTATAAAATGAGTATACAAAAGAAACTTAATCGTAATGCTATGGATCAGTAATAGCAATCACCTAAGCCATCTCCAAATTAGTACTAAAGTGGGTGCATCCATCCAAATTTCCAAACAGCCATTATCTTGGAGCTCTTATGCTATACTTGCTATATAACAATGTTATAGATCCAATATATTTAACTTTTCAACTAAAGGTTGTATTTTCCTAAACAAAATGCATTTACTCACACGTATTGTGCAATTTGATATTGCAATACAACTATGCAAATTTTCTTATCTAATTTCTAATGCAGACATTGTGAAAAGGTTGTTGTATGAGCCAATCCACAAGAGATTCAAGTTCAAGATGGGTTAGTTTAAGTGTTTTAGGGATTGGGTAATCTTGTAATGAGGCATTTTGTACCATGGGTAGTTTGGGCTTTTTAATCCACAAATATTTTTCAATAAGGCATTGTTTTCAGGGGTAATTTAGTAATTTTAGTGAGTCAACAAGTGAAAGTAGAGCTCTCTAGGAGTGTTGATCGAAATCTTCTAGAAGGCCTTACTTTTTGGCAGTTTTTGTTTTAAGAAAGTTAATATTTTAGTAGTTTTGAGTTTAGAAAAGACTTAGGTAGCAAGTAGGCTAGTTAATTTAGGACTTGTTATTTTAATTCATGTTATTTTCTTAGTGTTTTGAGCATATATAAGGGGCTGCACGTTTTTGTACTTGGTAAACGATGAATATGACTTAAAATTTTGAATTTGAGTTTTCCCAAGTGGGTGTTGTATCACATCCTATCCCCTTCTTCTAGGGTTGAAGCATTGGCTCCCGTCCTATCATCTCTCCTCTTATACTACTTCTATCCTATTATCTTCTCTTCTTCTCCTAATCTCATCTCCTTCCTCTCCTATATCTTATTCTTCCTTCATTTATCCCTCCTTATTTTTGCAATTGGGCTACATAAAGAGGATTTGATATTTGATTTTTATAAGTGTTGCTATGAATACAATCAAGGACTGAGTTGTTCAAATTCCATTAAAGAAATACAGCAGGTTTGAGTTTTATTAATTTTCTATCCAAAACTAATCAGAATTTAATAAAATTTTGTATGGGAATACCTTTAAGAATCATCTACCCTTAGGGGTTCTTTCTTCCTCTTTTCTTCCCCTCTTTTTATCTAAAGTCTTCTTTGTTCCTCTATTCAATTCCTTTCTTCTATTCTCAACAATTATTTCTAATTGGGTGTTTATTAAGATTCAATTTTGAATTGTTTTAATTATATTCTTGCTTCCGCTTCATTAAATCAGTGATCTTGAGATATTTGGCAATATCCTACATCAATTTCCTTGCAAAAACCTCCTCTAATCTCTCGATTTCATTTTGTTGTCACATTTTTCTCCTTAACTTCTATGTGGATCTAGCAACTGCTGTTACATTGTTACTGCTAATATAAGGCTATTTTTGGCATGCAATCCTGAATCTCCCGATTGCGATCACTAGAGCAGATCAGAAGATCACAATCATTAAGATCTTTAGATTGAATGAAGCCACCCATTTGGCTAGGATTTTGAATCAATATTTGTTTTGTATTTTAGAAAGAGGGCAAAATTGTACAAGTGGGTGGAAATTAGAATTTGAAGTATCAGAGAAGATAATAGTGCAGGCGTAGCCTTTCATCTTCATCATTTTTTTTTTCTTTTGATCCCACCTAAGTCCATCTACCATATGCATGTTTTTGTACTTGCTTTTCAGGTTATTGGAGACCCAGAATGCAGACATAAGGGCTGATGTAGATCCTCTCAAGTGGCTTGAATCAGACTTGAGATCGATTGAAATTTGACTGTTTTGGTTGATCCCAGGGTGTGGCAGCCACCATTGTACATTGATTCCCTTTCCAATCCATTTTCTTTGTGATTTGGACTCCCCGGTATCTTCACTCCTTTCACATAATCTTGCCCCAAAAGTTCCCTCATGGAGAGCATGGAACAGTGGAGGGTTGAACTTGCCGGACTCCTACACACCAGGTCATGGTTGCTAACCTGGTATTAAGCTACGAGCTGCTCTTGCCAATTTTTTACCACATCTTTTGACCGTGACAGCCATTCTGAAGAAGGGAAGGAGGGATGCAAAGGGTTAAAAAAAACCCAGAGATATGCACATGTTCAACTTCAATCCATAATGAAAATTACAATCGTAATAATCTCACCGGAAATCTAATCGCAGAAACTGGTTGGATCCCTAATTCTGAACAAACCAACTAAAAAAATAAAGATTTCAATACAAAATTTTAACGGAACCCAGAAAAATATGGAAAAGAAGAAAGACCCGATTACAGCCTCTGAGTGAAGAAATCAGCCACAACTTCGGCCAACCAAAACAAACTCTCCACAGCAATGAGGACAGACTTGCAAAATTTGTTGCATGGAAAATTTCACTATCTTTCTCTCTATGTAATGAGATATTGATTAGTTATGTTCTGCTATCTTCTCTTCCACATCACTTATCTCCTCTGTTATGATAGAAGAAACTGCCAGTAATGAAAAACTTGGAAAGGAGATGAGACAATTCCCCTCTAGTATTTAAGAACAGAAGAATCCAACGAATAGACACTCTCTCTATCTCTCTCTCTCTCTCTCTCTCTCCCCTTTTGTAAACACTTCTCTTCCTATCAATCGAGTGATTGAATCTTTGAAATAGGATTCCAACTGCATTTTGTTGTTCGTCTAGAGAAAAAAGAATGGAAGAAACGAAAACAATGGAAGAGACAAGAACAATGGGATATATCTTATAAATGAAAAGACTAAATTACCCTTTAACTATAACACGTGAATTTGATATACTTGGCACCTTTTGAATCAGGTCACGATCGGGTGATTGGGATCGAGCTTTTCAACTCGATCCGAAACAGGGACAAAAGTTGATCCTGATCAGACGATCGCCCCCTAGAGCGCATGCCAAACACACCAGTTTTGTGCCTTGATCGTGATCTAAGCTCTGATCATGATCTGAGATCCCATGTCAAAGAGAACCTAAGAGGATTGAATTGAAATCAGTGAATTAGGCTCTATTCATCCCCAACTCTGCATGCTTTAGCATGTTTTTATTCTATTCTTTTATTGCCTCCAATTTTAACTAAAGGGAAAACCACAAGATCCATGAACTAGAAAACAAGGCAAAGCACTAGATAAATGTTGGCAATACCTGCAAATAAGCAGACTGAAAGTAAAATGTAACAGAAGCATGAATCAGAAGATAAGACATGCACTTAAAAAGTCTGATGAAGTCTAGCCATGGAGAATCACCTGACAGAGTAGCTGAATAGAAGAATTTTGTCACCCTGTGAAACCCACAATAACATTAACCGTTCCAATGCTCGCATTTTTCCACAATGTTCAACATCACTAAGACCCATGAAACTCTCACTCTGTGTACTCCCACCAACCAAA
>JAOXJP010000001.1:14812544-14831997 GCA_025762735.1 Platanus orientalis
CACGTAGGACCGTTGGACCCAGGGTTTTGTCTGAAAATTGGTCCAAATTTGGTTAATATTAAGGGAAAAATTGAATTAGGCTTGGTGGACTTTTTCATGTGAACTAAGATACTCAAATTATAGGGCATATTCTGGGCTTTCCCGGCTAAGTCTTGAGAATTAATTTTTGGTTCAAGATTAGGGCTTCTAAACTGTTATTCTAGGCCAATGTTTCAGGGTTTTCTTTAAAATAATTTTGTGATTTTTTTTTATAATCTGAAAGGAATTTTATTTTTGGATGTGGTTTGGTTTGCAGGTGACAATTTTGTATAAGTCTGGAGAGGTTTGGTGAGGTCTAGGCCCGGATTGAATTAGGGTTTTTATATTACCTAATACAAGCTTAAGGGTTTGACCTATTCATTACTACTACTACTACTACTACTACTACTACTATTATTATTATTATTTAGATTAGAATGGGCCTGAGTTGTTTGAAAGTTCGAGCCATGAGTTGAATTTATAAAAGAAGCTAATTCTAGTTCTGGTTTGGTTTCGAGTTGGGCTTAAGGCTTGATTAGGGTTTTAGAGCTGAGTGAAAGTGTGCGGAGTTTGAATCATGAGGTCTGAGCGTTGGCAGGTTTGTTAAAGGCTTAGGGGATGACTGAAAGAAGATGCTGGTGCCTATGGAACGAAAGCTCAAAGTCTGAGCCAAAATTGGGTGCTGACACCCCTCTTCTTCTCTTTTTCCATACTTTTGCAACTCTGTGTTATAATACAAAATGAGCAACTTGGAATTAATCAGAGGTTGGTTGTGCTAAACGACTGTAATTAACAAGTCCCCTGGACTTGGAGTTTTAGTTCCCCACACATAAAATAATAAACTAGCTTCTAAAATGGCTAGGGAATTTGTTCAACGAATTTTTACCTCATAATCATACCAAAAGACTCGAAATTTGGTGTTACACACGCAACCATAGAATCACTCATCCATACAGCTTTCATAAAATGTTCGTTAGTCGATCAAAGATTTTATTTTTGGATGGTGGATTAGTGTTGTGGTTGGCAATTGACATTCGTAAAGTCATTTGGTCTTCTCTATCGGGGGCCTATCAATTGGGGGTATTTGGAAAGAATGGAGCGAAATAATATTTGATGACAAGTTCGTTCTTATGATGCCCTCTTTGTCACTATGTGTGGGCTTCTTTAAGATTGGATTTCCTTTTCCGCTCACTTTGATAAAAGGGAATGTTCTTCCTGTTCGGAATGGTCCTACTGATTCATTAGCAGATGATCCTTTCCCTTTTTCAATTTTAAACTCCTTCATTAACCCCTACCCCACCCGATTTTTCAGGGTTTTTTTTAGTTTTTAACAAACACAAAATAAACACGATCTTACACACCAGAGCACGTGTATAACCTAAACTAAGCATACCCCTGATAATTGAGAAACCCTAGACAAAAGAATTGAATGAAATTCCATAAGAAGGATCGATCCCGAACAATACTTATCCCTTGTCAGGTGACACATAGGCAAAAAAGGTGAAAAACACAACGATTTATTTTTTGTGATTGACGATAGAGGAAACATGATGGTATACCATTTAAAATTAAAGTAACAATGAAATATTAATGGTGAGCTCAAACAGACGTAGCCTCCCATTACTTGATGCAATGTGGCAACGGTCTATCAGTGGTACATTCAAAATCTTGTTTTTAATTTGTATCTCTCATGAACCGCACCTCTTATAAAGCCAAATATAACCCAATTGAAATTATCCAGACAAACATCAAAAGGCTTGACATTGATTAACACATGAGGTGTTTTTGAATTTGAGAACAATTTTTTGGATCCTTGTACCCCCCAAAACAACACAAACACTGTAACTAACAAATCGCTATCAAACCCTAAAACAACTTAATCATTGTAACACAAAGATGAAACCATAACAACTAACAATTAAACACTGCGTAAACCCTAAAACAAATTAATCACTGCAACAGTCACTTTATCATCATCTTTCTTGCAATCATTGCAAAAAATCCCAACCCGTAAATGAGGCTCTGTAATTTATGACCCTATACTAAGTTCTTGTCGATAGCTGTTGTGAATACTGTGGCAAGACCCACCGTGATTCCCGACTGATCATCGAAGAAAATGGTCTTTACCACACGTAGAAGCAGTATCATTGAGGTAAATATCAGCCAAGATTTGTGCATGTTTTCATTCCCCTATAATACATATGCCACTCCGGAAAAGAATTGAAAAATGATGAGACGATCAACTTCATTTGTCTCCAACCATGTTTTTAGATGTTTCAGTATAAGAAAACTGCGAGGATAATAATCAATAATATATACACTCCAAAAACCTAAGAGTGCGTGTATAACCCAAACCAAGCAAACCCTTGATAATTGAGAAAACCTAGACAAAAAAATTGAACGAAAATCCATAAGAAGGATCATTCCCAAACAATACTTACCCCTGCCGTGTCTATTCTCTCGGTGACTTAACGGGCAAGATAGGTTCCGAGGTTCTCATCTTCTTCATTAATATGCTCCAACAAGAAGTAGGGCAGCGACCTGCGGTGACTTCAGTATCCTCCTCGAAGCACTTGGGGTTGGAAAAAAAATGCAGCCTTGCAGTGATGAAGATAGGTTGATAGGAGAGACAATACATGATCTTTATTTATAGCCTTGTGTAGTGCGTTATAAACCAATTGAAAGATGCCAAAACATGCAAAGATACCACAAGGTTCTATCTTAAGTGGATTTCCTATTATAGACCTTTTACTGCAGTCTAGCACTAGGGGCATCAGGTGACACGTAGGTAGAAAAACACTGTGATTTGTATTTTGAGATCAACGATAGAGTACACATGATGGTAATAAATGGTAAACCATTTAAAATTAAAGTAATATTGAAATATTAACAGAGAGCTTAGACAGACGGAGCCTCCTGCTTCTTGATGCAACATAGCGACTGTCTATTGGTGATACATTTAATATCTTTTTAAAAAAATTTACATCTCTCATGAACTGCACCTCTTATATAGCCAAATATAACCCAGTTAAAATTGTCAAGACAAGCCTCAAAGGCATGCCACTGATTGACACATGAGGTGTTTTTTAATTTGAGAACACTTTTTGAACCCTTTTGCCCCCCAAAACAACGCAAACATTATGACTAACAAGCTGCTATCAAACCCTAAAACAATTTAGTCACTACAACATAAAGTCCCAATCACAACAACGAACACTTAAACACTACGTAAACCCTAAAACAACTAAATCACTACAACAGTCACTTCATCATCATCTTTCTTGCAATCGTTGCAAAAAATCCAAGCCCGTAAATGAGGCACTACAATTTATGAACCTGTACTAAGCTCTAGTTGGTACCTGTTGTGAATACTGTGGCAAGACCAACCATGATTCTCGATTGATCGTCGAGAAAAATGGTCTTTGCCGCACTTAAAAGCATATCATTGAGGTAAATATCAGCTAACATTTGTGCATGTTTTCGTTCCCCTGCAATACATCTGTTACTCTAGAAAAGAACTGAAAAATGATGAGATGATTAACTTCATTTGTCTCAAACCAAGTTTTTAGATGTTTAAGTATAAGAAAACTACGAGGATAAAAATTGATAATATATAAACTTGAAAAACCCAGGAGTGTGTGTATAACCCAAACCAATCGTACGCTTGATAATTAAGAAAACCTAGACAAAAGAATTTAACTGAAATCCATAAGAAGAAGGACAATTCCTGGACAATACTTACCCACTGCTGGGTCTCTTCTCTCGATGGACCAATGGGTAAGCTAGGTTCCGAGGTTCTCATCTTCTTCATCAATCCACTCCAGTGAGAAGTACGACGACAATGTTGTAGTGGTATGGGTAGGAACCTGCGGTGACTTCAGTATCCTCCTCAAAGTGCTTGGGGTTGGGGAAGAAGAAGACAACATCGTAGTGATGAAGATAAGGTGACAGCAGAGACGACGCGTGATCTTTATTTATAGCCCTGCATAGTGCGTTACCAAAGAATTGAAAAATGCTAGAACATGCAAAGATGCCACAAGAATTTATCTAAAGTGGATTTTCTGTTGTAGCCCTTTTACTGTAGTTTAGCACCAGGGGCATTGGGTGACACGTAGGTAGAAAAAGTGAAAAACACCGTGATTAATTTTTTGTGATAAACGATAAAGGAGATGTGATGGAAACCATTTAAAATTAAAGTAATATTGAAATATTAACAGAGAGCTCAGATGGACGGAGCTTCCCATTTCTTGACGCAACGTGGCGACTGTCTATTAATTATACATTTAATATCTTTTTAAAAAAAAATTATCTCTTTCATTAACCGCACCTCTTATATAGCCAAGTATAACCTAATCGAAATTGTCAAGACATACATCTAAAGGCGTTCCATTGATTAACACATGAGGTGTTTTGAATTTGAGAACACTTTTTAGACCATTTTACCCCCCAAAACAATGTAAACACTACAATTGACAAACTATTATCAAAACCTAAAAGAACTTAATCACTGCAACACAAAGACCAAACCACAACAACTAACACTTAAACACTGTGTAAACCGTAAAACACCTAAATCACTGCAACAGTCACTTCATCATCATCTTTCTTGCAATCGTAGAGAAAAATCATGGCCCGTAAATGGGGCTCTGCAATTTAACACCCTGTACTAAGCTATTGTCGGTAGCTGTTGTGAATACTGTGGCAAGGCCCACCGTGATGTCCGACTGATTGTCGAGGAAAATGGTCTTTGCCGCACCTAGAAGCAGTATCATTTAGGTAAATATTAGCCAAGATTTGTGCATGTTTTCATTCCCTTGCAATACATCTGCCACTCCGGAAAAGAACTAAAAAATGATGAGACGATCAACTTCATTTATCTCTAACCATGTTTTTAGATGTTTTAATATAAGAAAACTGCGAGGATAATAACCGATAATATATAAACTCTAAAAACCAAAGAGCTCATGTATAACCTAAACCAAGCGTACCCTTGATAATTGAGAAAACCTAGACAAAAGAATTGAAAAAAAATTCATAAGAAGGATTGTTCCCGGATAATACTTACCCCCCACCGTGTCTCTTCTCTCGGTGACTTAATGGGCAAGATAAGTTCCGAGGTTCTCATCTTCTTCATCAATCCACTCCAGTGAGAAGTAGGGTGGTGACATTTGAGACTTTCCGGAGGGGAGGTATGAGCATAAACTTGCGGTGACTTCGGTATCCTCTTCGAAGCACTTGGGGTTGGGGAAGAAAAAGGTAGTATCACGGTGATGAAGACATGGTGACAGAAGAGACGATACGTGATCTTTATTTATTGCCATGCGTAGTGCGTTACCAACCAGTTGAAAGATGCCAAAACATACAAAGATGCCAAGTGGATTTCTTGTTGTAGACCTTTCACTGTTTTCTAGCACTAGGGCATCGGGTGACACTTAGCGAAAAAAAGTGAAAAACACCGTGATTTTTATTTTGTGATCGACAATAGAGTAGACATGATGGTAAACCATTTAAAATTAAAGTAATAATGAAATACAACGGAGAGCTCAGATGGATGGAGCCTCCCGTTACTTGACACAACGTGGTGATTGTTTGTTGGTGGTACATTTAAAATCTTTTTTTAATTAGCATCTCTCTCTCATGTACCACACCACTTATATAGCTAAGTACAACCCAGTTGAAATTGTCAAGACAAACCTCTAAAAGCGTTCCATTGATTGACACATGAGGTGTTTTTGAATTTGAGAACACTTTTTTGGACCCTTTTACCCCCAAAACAACACAAACCCTGCATCAAAGAAGCTGCTATCAAACCCTAAAACAACTTAATCACTGCAACATAAAGTCCAAACCACAACAACTAACACTTAAACACTACGTAAACCCTAAAATAACTTAATCACTATAATAGTCACTTCATCAACATCTTACTTACAATCGTCGAGAAAAATCCAGCTTGTAAATGAGGATCTGCAATTCATGACCCTTTACTAAGCTCTTGTTGATTGCTATTGTGAATATTGTGGCAAGACCCACCATGCTTCTCGACTAATCGTCGAGGAAAACGGTCTTTAACGCACCCCAAAAGTAGTATCATTGAGGTAAATATCAGTCAAGATTTCAACATATTTTCATTCCCTTGCAATACATCTACCACTCCGGAAAAGAAATGAAAAATGATGAGACAATCAACTTCATTTGTCTTAAATCAAGTTTTTTGATGTTTAAGTATAAGAAAACTACGAGGATAATAGTTGATGATATATAAACTAAAAAACCTAAAAACGCATGTATGACCTAAACTAATCGCACGCCTAATAATTGAGAAAACCTAGACAAAAGAATTGAACAGAAATCAATAAGAAGAAGGATTAGTCCCAAACAATACTTATCCACCGACGGGTTTCTTCTCTCAATGACCTAATGGGCAAGATAGGTTTTGAGGTTCTCATCTTCTTTATCAATCCACTCCAGTGAGAAGTACGGCGGTAACATTCGGGACCTTTCAGCGGGGAGGTATGGGTAGGAACCTGCAGTGACATCGGTATCCTCCTCGAAGCACTTGGGGTTGGAGAAGAAGAATGCAACATCGCGGTGATGAAGACAGGGTGACAGGAGAGACGATGCATGATCTTTATTTATAGCCTTGTGTAGTGCATAACCAAATAATTGAAAGATGCTAGAACATGCAAAGATGCCACAAGGCTCTATCAAATTTCTTGTTGTAGCCCTTCTACTGTAGTCTAGCACCAGGGGTGTCGAGTGACACGAATGCAGAAAAAGTGAAAAACACCGTGATTAAATTTTTGTCATCGACGATAAAGGAGACATGATGGTAAACCATTTAAAATTAAAGTAATATTGAAATATTAACAGAGAGTTCAGACGGATGGAGCCTCCCATTTCTTGACGTAATTTGGCGACTTTCGATTGGTGATACATTTAATATCTTTTTTTAAAAATTTACATCTCTCTCTCATGAATCACACCTCTTATATAACCAAGTATAACCCAGTTAAAATTGTCAAGACAGGCCTCTAAAGGTGTGCCATTGATTGACACATGAGATGTTTTTGAATTTGAGAACACTTTTGGACCCTTTTACCCCCCAAAACAATGCAAACACTGCGACTAACAAGCTGTTATCAAACCCTAAAACAACTTAATCACTGTAACACAAAGACCAAACCACAACAACTAATACTTAAACAATGTGCAAACCCTAAAACAACTAAATCACTGTAACAGTCACGTCATCATCATCTTTCTCAAAAAATCCCAGCCCGTAAATGAGGCTCTGCAAATTATAACCCTATACTAAGCTCTTGTCGGCAACTATTGCGAATACTATGGAAAGACCCACCGTAACTCCTGACTGATTATTGACGAAAATGATCTTTACCGCACCTAGAACTAGTATCATTGAGGTAAATATCCACTAACATTTATGTATGTTTTCATTCCCCTGCAATACCTCTGCCACTCGGGAAAAGAACTAAAAAAATGATGAGACGATCAACTTCATTTATCTCCAACCATGTTTTTAGATGTTATAAGAAAACTGCGAGGATAATGACTTATAATATATAAACTCTAAATACCTAAGAGCGTGTGTATAACCCAAACCAAGCGTACCCTTTATAATTAAGAAAACTTAAACAAAAGAATTGAATGAAAATCCATAAGAAGGATAGTTCCCGGACAATACTTACCCCAGTCGGGTCTCTTCACTCAGTGACTTAGTGGGCAAGATAGGTTCTGAGGTTCTCATCTTCTTCATTAGTAAACTCCAACAAGAAGTGGGGCGATGACATTCGAGACTTTTTGAAGGGTAGACACTTGCAGTGACTTCGGTATCCTCCTCGAAGCACTTGGGATTGGGGAAGAAAAATGTAGTATCGCGGTGATGAAGGCAAGGTGACAGGAGAGACGATACGTGATCTTTATTTATGGCCCTGCGTAGTACATTACCAACCAATTGAAAGATGCTAGAACATGCAAAGATGCCACAAGGTTCTATCTTAAGTGGATTTCCTGTTGTAGACCTTTTACTGTTGTCTAGCATTAGGGCGTTGGGTGACACATAGGTAGAAAAAGTGAAAAATCCCGTGATTTATATTTTGTGATCAACGATAGGGTAGACATGATGGTAAACCATTTAAAATTAAAGTAATAATGAAATATTAACGAAGAGCTCAGATGGATGGAGCCTCTCATTACTTGACAAAACGCAACTACTGTCTATTGATAATATAGCCCAGTGGAAATCATCCAGACAGACCTCTAAAAGTGCGCTATTGATTGACACATGAGGTGTTTTTGAATTTGAGAACACTTTTTTGGATCCTTTTACCCCTCAAAACAACACAAACACTGCATCTTACAAGCTGCTATGAAACCCTAAAACAACTTAATCACTGCAACACAAAGACCAAACCACAACAAATAACACTTAAACACTGCTTTAACCCTAAAACAACTTAATCACTGCAATAGTCACTTCATCATTATCTTTCTGGCAGTCATCGTAAAAAATCCTAACCCATAAATGAGGCTCTATAATTTATGAACCTGTACTAAGCTCTTGCTGATAGCTGTTGTGAATACTGTGGCAAGACCCACCGTGATTCTCGATTGATTGTCGACGAAAATGGTCTTTACTGCACACAAAAACAGTATCATTGAATTAAATATCAGCCAACATTTGTGCATGTTTACATTCCCCTACAGTATATCTGCCACTCCCGAAAAAAAACTGAAAAATGATGAGATGATCAACTTTATTTGTTTCAAACCAAGTTTTTAGATGTTTAAGTAAATATAAGAAAACTACGAGGATAATAACCGATAATATATTAACTCCAAAAACCCAAGAGTGCATGTATAACCCAAACCAATCGTACGCTTGATAATTGAGAAAACCTAGACAAAAGAATTGAATGAAAATCTATAAGAAGGATCATTCCCGGATACTTTCCCACCGTCGGGTCTCTTCTCTCGATGATCTAATGGGCTAGATAGGTTCCTAGGTTCTCATCTTCTTCATCAATCTACTCCAGTGAAAAGTACGATAGCAACGTTCAAGACTATCCAGAGGGGAGGAATGGGCAGGAACTTGCGGTGACTTCGGTATCCTCCTCGAAGCGCTTGGGGTTGGGGAAGGGGAAGAAGGCAACATCGCGGTGGTGAAGACAGTGTGATAGGAGAGACAACGCGTGATCTTTATTTATAACCCTGTATAGTGCTTTACCAACCAATTAAAAGATGTCGGAACATGTAAAGATGCCATAAGGCTCTGTTTAAAGTGGATTTCTTATTGTAGATTTTTTACTGTAGTCTAGCACCAGGGGCGTAAGGTGATAGGTAGGCAGAAAAAGTGAAAAACACCGTGATTAATTTTTTGTGATCGACGATAGGGGAGACATGATGGTAAACCATTTAAAATTAAAGTAATATTAAAATATTAACGGAGAGCTTAGACGGATGGAGCCTCCCGTTTCTTGACGCAACGTGGTGACTGTCTATTGGTGATACATTTAATATCTTTTTTTTTTTTAAATTTACATCTCTCATGAACCACACCTCTTATATAACCAAATACAACTTAGTTGAAATTGTCAAGATAGACCTCTAAAGGCATGCCATTGATTAACACATGAGGTGTTTTTGAATTTGAGAACACTTTTGGGACCCTTTCACCGCCCAAAACAATACAAACACTGTAGCTAACAAGCTCCTATCAAACCCTAAAACAACTTAATCACTGCAACACAAAGACCAAACTACAACAACTAACATTTAAACATTGCGTAAACCCTAAAACAACTAAATCACTGCAACAGTCATTTCATCACCATCTTTCTTCTAATCGTAGTGAAAAATCCCAGCCCGTAAATGAGGGTCTGCAATTTATAACCCTGTACTGAGCTCTTATGGGTAACTGTTGTGAATACTATGGCAAGACCCACCATGATTCCCGACTGATCGTCGAGGAAAACGGTCTTAACCGCACCTAAAAGCAATATCATTGAGGTAAATATCTGCCAAGATTTGTGCATGTTTTCATTCCCCTGCAATACATCTGCCACTCCGAAAAAGAACTAAAAAATGATGAGATGATCAACTTCATTTGTCTTAAACCAAGTTTTTAGATGTTTAAGTAAGTATAAGAAAACTATGAGGATAATAACCGATAATATATATACTTCAAAAATCCAAGAGCATGTGTATAACCCAAACTAATTGTACGCCTGATAATTGAAAAAACCTAGACAAATGAATTGAATTGAAATCCCTAAGAAGAATCGTTCCTGGACAATACTTACCCACCGCCGGGTCTCTTCTCTCGATGACTTAATGGGCAAGATGGGTTTCGAGGTTCTCATATTCTTCATCAATCCACTCCAACAAGAAGTAGGGCGGCGACGTTTGGGACTTTCTGGAGGGGAGGTATGGGTAAAAACTTGTGGTGACTTCAGTATCCTCCTCGAAGCAATTGGGGTTGGGAAAGAAAAATGTTGCATTACGATGATGAAGATATGGTGATAGGAGAGATGATACGTGATCTTTATTTATAGCCCTGCGTAGTGCGTTACCAACTAATTGAAATATGACAGAACATGCAAAGATTCCACAAGGTTCTGTCTTACATGGATTTACTGTTGTAGAACTTTTTCTGTTGTTTTGCACTAGGGCATTGGGTGACACGTAGGTAGAAAAGTGAAAAACATTGTAATTTATATTTTGTGATAGACGGTAGAGTAGACATGGTGGTAAACCATTTAAAATTAAAGTAATAATGAAATATTAACGGAGAGCTAAGACGGATGAAGCCTTCCGTTACTTGACACAATGTGGCAACTGTCTATTGGTGGTACATTTAAATTTTTTTTAATTAACATCTATTTCTCATGTATCGCACCACTTATATAGCTAATTATAACCCAGTTGAAATTATCCAGACAGACCTCTAAAAACATGCTATTGATTGACACATGAGTGTTTTTGAATTTGAAAACACTTTTTTAGACCCTTTTACCCCAAAACAACACAAACACTGCATCTAACAAGCTACTATCAAACACTCAAACATCTTAATCACTGTGACACAAAGACAAAATCACAACAACTAACACTTAAACACTGCTTAAACCCTAAAACAACTTAATCACTGTAATAGTCACTTCATCATTATCTTTCTTGTAGTCGTCGCAAAAAATCTCAATCTATAAATAAGGCTCTACAATTTATGAACCTGTACTAAGCTCTTGTCAGTAGCTGTTATGAATACTATGGCAAGACCCACTGTAATTCCCGACTGATTGTTGAGGAAAACGGTCTTCATACTGCACCTAGAAGCAGTATCATTGAGGTAAATATCAACCAACATTTGTGTGTGTTTTCATTCCCCTGCAACATATCTGCCATTCCGGAAAAGAACTAAAAAATGATGAGACGATCAACTTCATTTGTGTCAAACCAAGTTTTTAGATGTTTAAGTATAAGATAACTGCGAGGATAATAACTAATAGTATATGAACTCCAAAAACCCGTGAGTGCGTGTATAACTCAAACCAAGTGTACTCTTGATAATTGAGAAAACCTAGACAAAAGAATTGAACAAAAATCCACAAGAAGAAGGATCGTTTTCGGACAATACTTACTCACTGACAGGCCTCTTCTCTCTGTGACCTAATGGGCAAGATAGGTTTCGAGGTTTTCATATTCTTCATCAATCCACTCCAGTGTGAAGTACGGTGGTGACATTCGAGACTTTCTGGAGGGGAGGTATGGGCAGGAACCTCTGATGGCTTTGATATCTTTCTTGAAATGCTTGGAGCGCTTGGGGTTAGGGAAGAAAAAGGCAACATCGCAGTGATGAAGACAGGGTGACATGTGAGACGACACTTGGTCTTTATTTCTAGCCCTGGGTAGTGCATTACCAACTAATGAAAAGATGTCAAAACATGCAAAGATGCCACAAGGCTTTGTCTAAAGTGGATTTTCTGTTGTAGCCCTTTTACTGTAATCTCGCACTAGGGGCGTCTGGTAACATGTAGGCAGAAAAAGTGAAAAACACCATGATTTATTTTTTGTGTGATCGACGATAGAGATGACATGATGGTAAACCATTTAAAATTAAAGTAATATTGAAATATTAATGGAGAGCTCATATGGACGGAGCCTCCTGTTACTTGACGTAATGTGGCGACTATCTATTGGTGGTACATTTAATATCTTTTTTTTTATAATTTATATCTCTTTCATGAACCGCACATCTTATATAGCCAAGTATAACCTAGTTGAAATTGTCAAGACAGATCTCTAAAGGCATGCCATTGATTGACACATGCGGTGTTTTTGAATTTGAGAACACTTTTTTGGGCCCTTTTACCCCCCAAAACAACATATGTCTATTTATGATTCACCAGATATCACATAACATTTGCATGATTGGTTTAAAGTAACGGCAGTTTTTCCATACCTCTCGCGTCCCACATATCTTCATTTCCTTCTTGGAATATTCAATTTAAAAAATTAAAAAATTAAAAACAAAAAAACAAAAAAACAAAAAACTCTGATTTTGGAGAAGGAGAGGAGGCCCACCGGTCATTGCATCCCTTGATCGTAGAATATGAGAAGCCCACACCAAGTTTGACTCCAAAAATAATGCAGAGGCAAACTCTGCATCTTTCCTCTGTTTCTCTATGTCATCCCTGGGATTAGGCTTAATCAACTCCAGATGATTGCTTATCTGAGAGATACCTCCACAATGTAAACAACAAGATCAACAACAAGAAGAATAAATGGAATATATATATATATAGAAGCTACCTGCTGAAGCTTGATAAGGCTAGGAAGAACAAGACAGAAGGGGCATGAATCGCAACCTTCAGGATTGTCCCTATGAAGGTAACGCCATATTATTCCATTTGGGACAATCCTGTTGCAACACTCCACCTGAGTTAGAGGGCTTCCACAGCTACAAGGAAGGTCTTTATTAATCAGACATTGGATGTCTGGTGATTGTAACATCCTTCTATATACACGCTTTTGCAACTCGCTCATCGCACAAAACACAACATTATCTTCCTTTCCCCTCATAAGATGTCCAATAGTCTCCTCCTTGGTCCTTCTCAACAGATACTTACGAAGAACTCCCACTAGGTGTTGCTTACGCTTGTCAGCAACCCGAACAAATCTTTCAGGAGCACTAGACCTCTGACCATGCTTGAGGGGTTCATCATAAAAGTCTCGGAAATGTTCACGTGTCCCCAAAGATCCAGGTGCAACCCAATCAAACAGATTGAACAGCTCCAGAATTTTATTCTGCATTATTGTCCCAGTAAGACCAAAGCGTTTCCTGGTTTTAATTTCTAAACATGCTCTATAGAGTTTTGACTTCTCATTTTTTAATTTATGTGCCTCATCAACTACAACAATATCCCATTGAACCCCTGACAGAATTGTACCATGAATTCTGAATGTGTCAAAACTGGTTATAAGTATCTCAACCACACGTGCTTCAAGTTTCTTGAGAATGAGATCACGGTTGGGTCCATGATAAACAGCAACATTAAAGGTTCCCCATTTAGAGAACTCATCCTCCCAATTGTGAATTACGGAAGTGGGGCAAACAATCAGTACAGGGCCCTTCTTTGCCACCTGCTCTCCCTTTAATGACTTAGAATTATCCTGTTCTGCATCTCCAACCACAGCAGCCAGGAATGCAATCGTTTGGATGGTCTTCCCAAGCCCCCTGTTCAAGGTACAAAATGGGGGAATAAAATTTAGTATGTGCATGTACACCATGATGGGTGATAGATATATAAATTGAAATGAATAATTATATATTCACAATTTCAGAAACATAGACTGAAAAACCAAATTGTTAAAAGGATAAACTATGTACAGGCATAGCAGGCATTGATGTTAAACATGTTTGGCAATTTCTGCATTAAACCCTTTCAAGAAAAGTATGTCAAAAACAACAACAAAAAATATTCCAAGCTATGATTGAACTTCTGAAATGGCTTCACATGCCATCTAGTTAATATCTAACGCATCTACTCATTAAAACTTTTAAGTCCTACATCCATCCATGGAGATAAACCTTCGAACTGTGATAACTTAGACATTAATGTAGAAAGAATATTAGGGCCTTGGAAGCCAACATCATCATGATCATCCTCAGCAGAGGTCTGAGAGAATATCAGACTAATACCATCTTGAATTCAGTTTTGGTAGGGCATCAAGGAAAGGCATCAACCAATCAAGCTTCATAAATGCAGTCTCCTTCCACTCTAGGGTGTGATTTGTTCCCATTTTGTATAGACTATGTAGTCTGGTAAATTCATATATTATGTATCGTTGATAAATTTGGTTAAAGATAATGAACATTCAATTTCATTTTTTTCAAAGATTTGTTTTAAACCAGAAAATGAAAACCCATTTCACTGCCGTATTGATTATCTAGTTATCAGATGTGTAAGAGGTGATCGGAGTCCCACCTGAATAGAAGCATCTACTATGACCTTAGTATGTTAAGCATTTCATGAGTACAATACATTTGTTTCATCTACTATTAAGTGCCTCTAAATTCATGTTGTTGTATGCTCAGATAATACAACATTAAATTAGCAACTGCTATACTGAATTACATACTAAAATTAGGTTTACTACACACACATGTATAAACCAAAACAATGTGATACTTAAGAAACATATCAAGTGAAAAAAAAAGAAAAGGAATAAGCCAGCTGCAATAAACAATAATCACTGAGGCTATAGCCCTGGGTAGAATGGAATGGTGGAATAGGATTAGTGTACACAGCCGCAAATAGATGGAATGAGGCATGCATTATAATTATGATGATGAGGTGGACAACAAACAAATAACAATCACTGAACAAAAAATATTATATTATAGGAAATGGTATTGATGGCAGACACGTGATGTTCAACCACACAGACAACTTGATTGCATATAGAACATTACAATGTCATCATCTAAACACGGAAAGTCCCACAGCAGATAAATATTACAATGAAAGATACATTAAAAACATAAAGTAAACAAATATTCATGAGTTCAAAATGCATACACAAGTGCGTACAAATAAGGGCTACAATTCACGAACACTCAACTTGAACATAAATACAAAAATGATGATACGTGAAAAGATGGTAAACATAATTTTTATGGGTAACATTTCAATGTTTACCGCTTAAAGAAAATTATATTAATATGTTTTCTCAAATTTATATTTTATAAAGCATTAAATCTGAGAACCACTGATGAGGCCATCTACAATTATGTGTAAATTAATAGAGTTCTAATCATTATAGGCATGTTGTAAACTTTGCCTAGCATTAAAATAAAAGGAAAATGGAATGTAACTCCATATAATGTAGCAGTTATAATTTTCACTATGACACCTTACTCTCCTTCAACTCCTAACTTCTAAGAATGAGCCAATAAAACTGTGGTAAGCTTGAAGACCCCTAAAGAAGAAGGCATCAAAGCACCTTCTACTCACACCCTTCCCCATCTTACAAAGGAGTGTGATGAGGACATGGAAGCCTAGGTGGGACCCACACATGGGGATAGGAGGATCTACTTGTGAGGATTGTGGAAGTCTACAAAGAATACTTCACGAGAGAAGAGTTTTGCTTCGATGTGAAGCAAATTTAGAGCTTTTGGGAGCAATTTGTCATTTAGGAGGCAAGGTAGAGCCCACATATGACCTTGGTGGAGTCCATGCATAAAAAGGAGTAAAGGGGAACTTGAGAGCATCCTAGGAATGTTTGGTTTTGTTTTAGAGAGGTCTAGTAGAGAGTTTATTAATTTATTTTATGTTTTCCATTAGTTATTAGAGTAGGACATGGATGGAATTCTAGTTTTTTTATATACGACAAAGTTGTAACTTCCTTTAGGGAGAAATCTCTTTCACACGATTTGAGGGGAGAATATCTTTGTGTTTGATGACGAGGATTAAATTAGGGGGGTTGGCTTATAAAACAACCCCCATGTTTTATACTTATTTTTTAATGAATTTTTGAATAAAATTTTGAAGCTAAATTATTCTCTTCTCCAAATGGCTGAAGGTCTTTTTCTTCAAGTTTGTCTAACTTAAAACTTGAGTTTGTGATTTCTCAAGTAAAGGATTGGTGATTTTCCCTCAAGGTATTTATCCCTCTTTATCTCTATCAACTTTTCTTCATCTTCATATTCGTCTTTTTTAATTTCCTGGTGTGTTTACTTGCCCTCTTGCTGTCCCACAGTCCCCATGCTTCTACATAAGCTTCCAACCATCTCCATCTTTACTATCTTTAGTCCATAAACCATCCTACACCAGCTGGCCATCCATTCTTTTATTCCCTTTGCTTTCCATCATCATCAACCATTATTCCATACACCCTATATCATTCAGCTATTGCAAAATCCCAGAAATGTCTCTAAAATTTTATAAAATACTCGTACACTTGCTGTCAGAAAATTTCCAGCACTTGTTTCTAGGGATTTCTTTAATTTTTCCCATGGGATTGATACCCCATACCATGCGGCAGCCATTGGAGGATGTTATGTGAAGTTTTTGGATGTGGAAATTTAAAGAAATTGATGTCCATACCTGTTGCCAGCACTGATCACATGGGATTTGAGCTTTGATTGAAGCTAAGCTAAGTGATTGCATTGGTTCATCATTCACTCTCCCTCCAGAGATCTACTTACAGTTTGGAATGAATCCTATTGATTATGAGTTGCTGAAATTTAAATTATATACATGAAGAATGGATTGTGTTCAGAATTTTGCACACAAAGTGTTTGGTAAATTGCTTGAGTGATGAATACATTAACACATGATCGATTTTGGAGTGCTGCATAGAATTTTGGGGCCAGTCTTGGTTTGTACTACATCAGATTGGTTCACCGCAACACCTTTAATTCAAACTAGTCAATAAAAATCTCTACAATACTAGCAAAGAGGCACCTTACAGCAAATACTCCCATAATGAATAACAATCGCTTCCAAAATATCCTAGAGAGATTTTAAATGAACTATCATCTTCACCATCTATCGTATTATATATGGTCGGTAGAACCAGTAAAAATACAATACATAAGAAAACAATAAGAAAAGCCTTACATGTCATCTCCAAGAACACCCCCATGATTGTTCTTGTACAGACTGTATAAGAACCTCACTCCTTCTCTTTGATGTTCAAGAAGCCTACAATTGATAGAATCGGGAACCTACAAGAAAAAAGGCATTTCACATTAGCAAATTCCTCAAAGAAAGTCACAAATTCCCTAGAGAGAGTTTTTTAACCACAAATGCCACACAATTGTCAAGATTGTACCAGCCAAAAATAAAGTATCAAGAATCATGAAATGATTGCAAAATTTGACATCCATGTAAAAGTTGACAAGCTTAGAACTGAATATTCTGAAATCAGTAGCAGTTGTTTTCAGTATGTCACAGTATTATCTGTGTGGTTCTTTATAGAGTAAATGCCCTGCTGGGATCATTAAAGCTTGTATATATTGATTCATATTTCCCATACCTGTTTCTCTGACTCAAACCATGACCTGAATATCAAAGTGCTATTGATTATTTCCATAAGGTAAAAATCTGGTTTAATCATTAAATGTTTTCTTCACTCCGTTTTACCTTGAGGAGCTTCCACTTCTCCACAGGCACCCTATTCCTCTTCATCTGGCTACACACACATATGCACACACAAACCGAGAGTACTCCATTTTATCTTACGAAGCTTCTGCTTTCACCACAGGATATTTCAATTAATCTGACTTATGGATTCTTCAAAATAAATCCACAAAATGCAAGAAAAATATATCCTACACTTCAGTTGAATAAATCAAACCTAAACCTTTACTAAAAGCATCAATTACAGTAAGCATTTTGTAATTATAGAGGGATATTTTGCAATTATAATTAACATGTTAACCCACGTATAAAACTGTAAGCATTTCAACCTCTTCGTAAAAAGGTGAATTAAAAATGGAGCTTTCTTTTTCTTGAAAAGAAACAATATATACAGTAGATAATTACAAACATTGACCAAAACCAACCCCCACTAAATGGGAATGGATTTACTAAATGTAAGTAACCCAATTACTCTATTAATTCCATTAAAAGTGTATTGAATTATGCACTATAACTATGATCTAAGAACAAAAAAATAAGAATCTATAATGGGATCATCTCACTTCAAATGAATTATAGCACAATCTCACCTCAAACAATGTAATAGCCTATAATGCAACAACTGGGTCAGAAGTAAAAAAAAACAAAAAACAAAGAAATGGGGACAAGAAAAAATGCATCGGAAGAGTACCTGTATTACTGGAATTCCTCCTGGTGAAGAGAGGATCATGGGTTCAAAGGGTCCTGTCGTATTAAACTGAAAGAGGGCAGAAACAAGTTCGTCGCGACGGTGGAGGCGACGACTGAGGAAGCCTTCCTTTTTCTCCTCCTCTTCTTCTTGTTCTTCATCATCGTCTTCTTTTCTCCCTACCACTGTTACTATTTCTTCATTCTGTTCTTTTTGTGGGTGCTTTGGAGGGAAAGGGAGAGGATCTTGGAGGCGTTGGAGCTGCTGAGAAAGAGACGATTTAGGCGGTTTCCTTTGAAGGGTTGTTGGATCAAATGCTTGGGAAATTGAGGCTTTTGTGTAGGAAGAGGAGGAGGAGAAGTTGGTGCAGGGTTTGAGAGTCTCTTTGAAGCTATTCAACGACATGGACTCCCTTGGTTTTCAGAGCTTTTTGTATTGAGATTTGAGTTTGAATTGAAGAGATCAAGTTCTCCCTCTCAGATCTTTATCAGAGCTTTTAAAGACCGAAAGCCCAACTGCCAACACCGAGGGTTGGGGAAAAAATGTGATGAATCAAATGGGATTTCTGTCGCAAAACCGAAAGTCCACGTCTTCAAAGAACTGTAACCCCTGTTTGGATGAACTTCTCTATAAGTTTTTTCGTTCTTCAAAATCACTTTTGGGAGAAGTAATTTCAAAAGCAGTCTACAAAAGTCATTTTAAAGCCTAGAATTTATTATATGCTTTTAGTTAGTTTGCAGCCTTCTTTTGTATAGATAAATTTTAGTTTATAATATTGGAAAAGCTATTTTTGTAACTTTTGATTGTGCTACAAGTTTAATCGGAAAGGATCTTCTCCTGCCACCATTAGGGGTGGGCATGGGGCGGGCTCGGGCCGGGCCATAGTAGGCCCAGGCCCGGCCCTCAAATTATAGACCGGGCTCGGGCCGGGGCTTGTGCCCGGTCAAGCCCGGCCCTCATTAATTGACCGGGCCTCGGGCCGGGCTTCGGGCCAGCCCATGAATTTTAAAAAAATAATAATTTTAAGATGTAGGTTTGAACTCTAAACCTATCCAAGGTTCAAAATATCGATTTTGATGGA
>JAOXJP010000001.1:14840517-14851354 GCA_025762735.1 Platanus orientalis
ATTGTGGGGCTACTTTTTGCCATCTCCCCCCTCCCCAGCCACAGCCCTAATATTTATGCATGCAGGGTCATATATGGCGAACTGGGTTTCAAAATAATGAATTGGAGGGATTTGTTTTTGAAGATGTACCTGATGCTCTTGAGAAGTGGCATGCTTCAGGCATCAAGGTCGTTGTACTTTCCACTATTTCTTTTTAGTTACTTCAGTAGAAATTATTTTTGTAAACAAGAGCCTGGAATAATAGCTAGTTTTTCTTTTATATCAAGATGTTTACTACTTGGAATGAGTAGGTATTACTGTTCAAAGAAAGGGGAGAAAGAAGAGTGGCTAACTAAATATTTTTAATTATTTAATTTGAGTGTAAACCTTTTATTTGGTATTTGAATGTAAATCATTGTTACATTTGTTATGCTTTATTAGATATTGTTAACTCTCTTTAGCTTCCCTTTTGCAGTATATCACTTATACATTTAAAGTGTGGATCTGCATGAATGCCTCATATCTTGTATCCATTTGTCATTCTTCATTAATCTTTAGAAACACTTGAATGTCTAAACCTAGGACATTAATCTGTCACTTTGTTTCAGTCTTTTGAAACAGATTCATCTGAGGATACTAGGCCTCAGATTATGTAAGTAGAACACAGAAAGTATGTTGGTGTAGGTGGTGTGAACGAAGAGACACACTACCTTGCACAATGCTAGTGTAACAACCTAATATCCTAGTTTAGCTATTGTTACAGTATTAAATGCTAGTCCTTTATTTTATTTTATTTTTTCTCATTTGAAAGTTCTTAAAAAGAAACATTAAATACTTTTTTTTTAAAGATATATGTTCAGCCTCAACCTAACATGAACCCTTGACTGGGTCATTGTCTTTTTTCTTTTAGACAAGTAACAGTTAGATTAGTACCTTCTTTAATTACGTCCTTGCCTTATACTTTTATGTACCATCTTGCTTGGATGCAAGGCTATAAGAGGGATTCGGTTACTGTTTTTGTTTTGAAGGCATGCATTTGCATTTGAGAAATGTTTTTTATTTGTGAATGAATGAATTTCCATTTTTAGGGGTTAATTACCACTGCTGTTTCTCTTCCTACAGGTGTACATATATTCTAGTGGTAGCAGGGAGGCTCAACGGCTGTTGTTTAGCAATTCAAATTATGGAGACTTAAGAAAATATTTATGTGGATTTTTTGATACCACAATAGGGTAAGATTACTTAATTCGTTACTGTTTTTAAGGTGTTCCAGTTTTATGTGGGAGTTACTTTAATGCGTCTTTAGACATGGAACTAATGAAATCCATTCATATATTTCCGTTTTATGTGCAGAAACAAAAGAGAAAGACAAAGTTACTTTGAGATCTCACAGTCAGTGGGAGTAGATAAACTGTCGGAGATCTTATTTGTGACAGATGTCCTTCAAGAAGCCGTGGCTGCAAAGGCTGCAGGTAATGTGCTTCTATCGGCTTCTAGTATTGCTTACTAATTGTTGTCAAGAGTTTTGATATGTTAAATATGCAGGAGGGTACTTTGCAGAGTGACATTTTACGTTGTCTCAAGTTTGGAAATATATTTTAGCAAGCATTTAATTTCCACCTAGGCCCAATAACATTTAAAAAGAATATTCTCAACTCATCCACAAATTAACGGAATCACAACTAAAGTTGTGTTGCCCCTGGACTAAAAATGGACGTCTCCATTTTCAGTCCCACAGAACCAATTAAAAGAGAACTTGATGAGCTGGTTACAATTCTACCTTTTTTTTTTTGTTTAGTTTCATTATTATCCCAGTGAAGTTAGAAAGATGAAAGAGACATCAGCCATAAATTTGTGTTATTCACTTCTTGATATCTATATATTAATCCATATTTCAGGTTTGGAAGTGATAATTTCGATCCGGCCAGGAAATGGACCTCTCCCAGAGAATCACGGGTTTAAAACAGTTGGATCCTTTTCGGAAATCTGAGACCTTTGATCTCCTGTAATCTTATTAACCACAGAAAAATTTGATTATTAATAAAATGGGGCTGTAATGTTTTTTCATCTTAGTAAATTTCAGTGATTCTATATACCAAATCTGATTTACCATGGTGAATGAATGCACCCAAAAAACTGAATGAATTGTTATATATCCCATTCCGGTGAACAGGTATGTTCATATTGAAATATCTAACCCAAGTAATTGGACTGTGAATATAATTCTTTTGTCACTGCTCTTTTATATACGTTGCAGTTCACAAATTTCTTTATATTTGACCACTTTGCATAATTGTATGTTTCTTTTTTCTCATTGTTGTTTATGGGGAATCCGAAAAGTTCTAGGGATCAAAATCATTATGAGGGATGGGATTCAGCAACATCGACCTTACAAACTTGTCCTTCTCAGCTGACTTACCATCCCATGTATTGGGAATCATTATTACAGTATAAATTCTCGTTTGATTTGATTCAGGGAAATGCTTTCAATACCATATAATGCCAGATCTGAGCTGATGTGAGGAGAGTGCTCTAATCTTCATAAAGGCTGGGATAATGTTAATGACGATGATGATGATGAATTCAACGGTGCCAACCACTGCATATGAAAGTTTCCTTTAATGACCCATCAACTGCCAATACACAAACCATGCCTACAAAAACAAAACAAAGGAAACAACCCACGTTTTCTTGTCTTATATTTTCGTCATCCCTTGGTCTTTACCCTTTTCCTTTATTATTTCCTTCTTTCACCATCACAAGTAGTCCCACTTGCCCACCTTAATTTCTTGTGTTCCCACTGATTTGTCTCTTTTGAGTCAAAAAGATTTGCATCGTTTACTCAAAAGAAAACCAATTCGTTCAAGTTTGCAGCAATGCAAAAGTTGAAGAGAATTTTCTCTTCTTGAAAGAGTAAAGTGGAGATGGGTCATCACTTTCTTAGCTTAACCTTTTACCTACCATTGACGATTGAACTTGGAATACAAAAGACCTAGACTTACTGCCTTTGTTTTTACAGGAAATCAAACGCATCTTATTGTAGACCATAAGAACAGCCTTCCATGTGCGTACCATTCAATGTGTTCAACTTGGGAGATCCTTCAAGGCCCAAAACCTACCAGATTTGAGTTATCTCAATCACACCATCACTGTGGACGTGGCCCACCCATTGGTGAAATCCTATCAATTGAAGTAACTACTTATAATTGACTCCTTGTGGACCCATCTGCACTAATTTTCATAACCTTTTCACAGCAACCCAATTAATAGATCTTATGACCATTCTCCTAGACAGTAACCATCACCCATTGAATGGAGTGAGACCCTGCCCAACTTCCAACAACACAAGCTCCATCCAAGTGTACAAGAATCAGTAGTAATTTAGTTTAGCAGACCTTTAGGGCATACCTACAAAGGTATCCCAAACATTGCCCAACTCACTAGACGGTTCAAAACTGCAAATGTGAGTTAAAAAAAAAAAAACTTCGAACTCACCCTTATTTGGCTATTTGGGTTGGTTCATGAATTTTTTATTATTCACTCCACGAGCACTACTCTTTCCAGGCCCAGGCAGCTTGGCCTAGGTCGGTCCGTTCATCATTAGAAAGACAGAAGGGTCAAGATTCCTTACCATTTCATACTTAAAAAGGGGGCAAATCTTCTGTCACCAAATTAATGAAACCAAAAAGAGGAATGATTTTCCATGAAGTTGTTTCAGAGAAATTACCCACAAAAAAATAATAATAATAAAATTGTCCATCAGAGAAGCATCCACGAAATAAGAAGAAAACAGAGACAAACACAGGAGAAACCCATCTTGAGATTTTCATCTCATGTTGATGGATCTTAATGATAAACCAGACACAACAAAGAGAACTGAAGAGAAGACTTAAAAAAACAAATAAGGGAAGATTGAGATATAATTTTGAGATTGATGCAAGATCTCTATTCTTCTCTCCAAACAATCCACTACCCATTACTGTTTCTCAACATCAGTGCTAATATAAGCTTACAGAAGTAATATATTTCAAGAAGAACCTGAAACTCTGGGAGATGTCACTGGGAAGAGTGGCAAAAGCTGGGGCTCTGAGTCTCTGGGAGTCGAAACAGGAGATGGGTGTAGATAAAACCCTTTCTCTGCAATCGCCTTCTCCTCTGCCAAAGAATTGCAAATCGAATTACTAGTATAAGGAGTAGGAGGAGACCTGTTAAAAGGGTCTGGGATCAACGGCGTAACAGGGCTAAGAACAAGCGAAGGAAAATCGAGCAGACTGGGCGACAAGATCTCTGGCTTCCTCGGCGAAAACCCAGAATTCTGAGCAACTCCAGGCATCAAAGGACTGATTTTGAAATTCTTGAGACTGTTCCTTCTCTCATAGAGCTTAAATCCTTGTCTCTTCGGTCCAGACTTGATGGGGGGTATAACGCTTTTGGAAGATGGATCGGAGGGGGTGGCCTTGGAGGCTTGCCTGGCCGTCTCTGATGATCCGGTGAGCATCTGGACTACCTGTTTGAAAGAGGAGGTGTCTGCTTGAATGAAGGTTGTTGGATAAGCATTCGTTTCAGATCTGGAGATGGGTTTTGGTGTCAAGGGGTGTTGGACTCCATTGCTGTTGCTGTTGCTGCTGCTACTGCAACTGTTGCTGCTATTGCTGTTTGGGGAGGTGTTAAGGACAGATGAGTTCTCTCCCTCTTGAGGTTTTGGAGAGTTCTCCATTGATGGGTTTTGCTTCTGCAGCTCTGATGGATAGGGGGACTGAGAGATATAGCAGAGAGAGAGAGAGAGAGAGGGGATGGGTTTGGGTTTGAGTTGGTTTGGGTAGAGAAGAAAAAGAGGGAGAGATGTGTGAAGAAGAAGATTTGATGAGATGATGAGATGACTTTATTTTGTTTCTCTCTTTTATCTTCACTTTCTTTGCTGTTTTGGTGAAAATAGTTTCCCCTTTCTTTGCTGTTGGTCTCCCTCTTCATTGCCAACGGTTCTTAAGCAAAAATTCATAAGACCCCGCTATTGGTTGTGTTGGAATTTCATTGGTGGGGCTGTGATGTGGAAGAAGTCGTCAAAAGTTTCAGTATTTGGCATTGACTTCAGAGCCCTGATGCTGACCCTCTGATGTTGGATGCACCCATATAACCTTACATTGATTAGAACAATTTATAATATAAAATTAGATTAGATTGGATTCATAGATGCTTCAGATCCAACCTTCCCACTTATTTACAAAACTGTCTCTCTCTTTATATAAGAATATTACTGCATTTATCTAACCTTCATATGCCTGCATAGTTACATGTTGCAAGTTTCCTCCGTTAAGGGTTCTTCTTTACATGGTTATCTTTGACTCATCTTGGAGTTTTTCAATCAATTATGTGGTTTGGATAGGTGGTTTGCACCAATTAATGAGAGGAAATTTGTAGTATTCTTGAGTAAAAGTGGAATTTAAATCTTGCCTATTGGGACAGCACACATGGCGCATTTTGTGAAGGAATCGACTCGATGCGTCAATCTGATTATGACATTTGTTTTTGTTAGTCAGAAGATAAACGGGTAGATCGGATGCATAATTATCCAATTGGAGTGATTTTTTGACTTGAAGGGATCTCCATGACCTTGGGTCACACTGAAAATAAGCACTAGTTACACTATACAATGGTCATGAAAGATGCGGATTCCTATCTTATCAAATTGTACCCTTGTTCTTCTCTAGTAATATTAATCGATTCCCTTATGAGCTAGTGAGTCCTTGCTAGATCTCAAGCTACGGTTGCTAATATATTGGGAAAGGAGGAAAGAGAGGGGAGAACCAAATTCTCATTTTAGTGGGAAGGAAAGAGAACAGAGAGTGGGGGACCATATGTCCATTTCACACTACTGCAAGGGGAGAGAGTTCTCATCTACAAATTCTCATAATTTAATGCCTTTATGTTGTGAAGTTCCTAACTAACTTCATTCATGCTAATTCAATGGCTTAACCAGATTCTGTTTCAATTAAAAACAAGCAAACAAACTCTGACTAACCCATCTACCATGTATTTTCTTATCGCTCACCTACGCAATTTAATTTAAAGATTTACTATACTGCATTAGTAATTTGATTAATAGGTTCTGTACAAATACATCCTGTGCGAATTGAGAAAGACAGAAAATCCGAGTGGGTTTAACAGAAGAATGAGTTGTAATTAGACCAAATGGATACAATTACAGTCCATCTGTATGCACAGCTAATGAATACAAGATGGAAACTCTCTAAAATGTTAAATCATATAACACCTAATTGACACAACTGAATGAAATAATGTAATTTATTATCGGAAGAACATTTCTATGTAACCTTTACCCAAAATAAATGAATAAATAAAAGCAATTCTATGTAGCTTCAAAACAGATAATTCATTCCACCGCACGAAGGATCTTAATCGAACGGCTCTCATGGGTGTGTGGCACCACCTTAGCCATTGAATTCAGTCACTCAAGATCAGATGGCTTCATATTTGTCTCAGATTACTATTAGGTCAATGACATTTCTCATGTAATTAATCATGTATAGAGAGCTTTATATATATATATATATATATATTTGATAAGAGTATGAAGACAACTTCTTGATGCATAACAAGTTAAGAACATCAATTTTGCTTTTGCTACCTTCTGAAGAAACTTTGTTATCAGAAAGAAGAAAAAAAACCACACTAATTAATTAATCAGTTAATTCCATTAAAAAGAACTAAGCTTTGGCTCAGCCGGCTTGACTTTGGAGCTATTAACAAGAATCAAGTAAGAAGAGGATTCTTATTGGGTACGTGGCATTATGATAAATATGGAATTGGGTCAATGGCATTTTGTTGAAATTAATGCTTCTGGTTTTCAGACCTAGAAATGTCCGCCTCACTTGGAAATCAATCAAACCGTCAGAGCCGGGTCAATGATGTTGGGCAGTTGTTTACATCAAGAGACCAGCCACTAAATTCCAAGTTTTCAAAATTGAAAGGCATAGGAAACTTCTCCCCTCCTTTGTACCATTTTTTAAAATAAAATAAAAAATTAAGAAGTTTTTTTTTTTTCCTTCTCAGACATAGAAATATCAAGTAGCAAAATGTAAAATTTACATATATTAAGAGGCATTTTGATATTTTAATGCAACATTTTCTTTATAGACATTTTTGCAAAATCCATATTTTGATATTTATCAATTTTGATAGGAAACGGTTCTTTTTAAAATGTGGCCCAGCCTGACCAATCAGGCCGAGTGCTAGTCGAGTTAGCTATCTAGCTAAGGCGGTCAAATTGGATGACCAATCTATTTTTTAAAAAAGGAAGAAAATGTTCTGTGATGAAAAAGTGTCTATAGTGTGTATAGTGAATGGTAAGCTGACATTTGGTGTTTGGGGGTTAAAAACGTCCAAAAAAGTGTTCATGTGTTCAAAAAGAGACCAAATTCAAAAACCCATTGTGTATCAATCAAAGGCTTGCCTGTAGAGGTCTGTGTCAAAACAGACAATCATTCGCCAAAAAACTCAATATATTTGCTTGGGTTGAACCAATCCACCCTGATGCTCCCTTTTTGGGGTTGCTTGGGTTTGTTCTAAAAACCATGGGCTCAAACCTAATCTAGATCTGATAATCATACCAAAATTTAATAAAGTTGGTTTATGACAAATACTAATCAAATTAGGTTAGCCCATTTACAACACCAAAACTTATGTTAACATATGGCAAACTCTAAACCACACAAATTGCATATAAATGGTGTCAAGAGATCCAAGAGATACCCATGATGAGATTTTTCATCCAAGTAACCTTGCACTTGCCATCCCCCCACTGCCCTGGAGGTTATGGCACCACCCTCTTTAGAGAAGAGGTATTGGGTTTGGGGACCATCTGGACCCGTTCCGCGATGCTCACAAGGGTTTAAACCCAATAATCAGCACTTGTCTGCAGTCGTGCGTTGATGTTACCTCATCCGGAGGATTATTCGAAAAAAAAAAACGTACTTATGGTGATATTAGTTATAAAAATAAAAGTACCCACCAAGAAATTTACTTGTGTTCATGAGGATCTTTGGAGTGCCCATATAAGAATGAAACCCTAGAAGATAATAATAATAAAAAAAAAAACAAACAAACAAAGAAAAGAGGATCCTGGTTGAAACTTGTTTTGGGTTGGCCGTGAGCATTGATTGACGGAAAAAGGACTTGACTTTGAGTCCTTGGAAACTTCTTGCTTGGTGGGAAGGCCTACAACTTTATATTATTTTTATATGTTTGCTTCACATACTTCTTTTAAAGACTTGGAGTCTTCCATCCATCCAAGTATATGATAGAGACACCCTTTATTGGATCTGAACCAGTCACTATCATATGCCTTCTCTTTTACGCACTATGAGCTGAAAGTTGAGTCACACCACTTGTCTTTGGATTCCTTAGAGTGTGTGTCAAGGTTTCAGGGATGCTGTCGGGCCTTAAAACTCGGTGAGTTGACTTGAGGATCAACCAAAATTAATGGTTTGACTCATCAGTCATAACTCGGTTTCATTACTCCATAACTAGCTTAAGCGCGTCTGGAATAGTTTCATGCTTTCATGCAATGATATTAACCTCATAAATTTTCATTGCTTTTCCATTGTTTAGAGATTGTGTTCTAAATCACTTTTCTTCCATGACTAATTTTGAACTTACAAACATTTGATGGATTCACATTTCACACATGGTGCACCAGTAAGGAGTGATGTATATGATGCAAGTTAAAGAATCTAAAATAAGGGCGAGAAAGTCAAAAAAGGTGTGGATTGAGTTGGTGCGAAAAGACTCGTGACTTTCAATTATCGAAAGATATGATCTTAAATAGAATGGAATTACTGAAACAAGATTCATGTAACCGATCCCAAATAGTTATGATAAGACTTTCTTAACTCAAGCAAATTCTAGAATATCTCCTTAGGTTATTTTTGGTTGCAAATTGCAACTGGCTCAAATTACAGTAGCTGAGATTAACAAAGCACCTTTGGGAGGACATACAAATAAATCCACCCATGAATCTCTCAAAGCCAAACAAGGAAGTAGCCATGGCACCAGGTAAAATTAATAAATTTATGGGTATAGTTGCAACCAAACATAACCCTAATTTTAACCCCTTAATGTACGGTTGGTAGATCATTCTTATAATCTACAGGATGGATTTGGTAGGTGTAGTCTTATTTGGTTTTATTGGATTGGAATAGGTCCCTAGGGATAGGGACCATCGAGGGGGACCACTTCCACATTTTGTGTGGTTCATGAATTGGTCACAAAGAGTATGAGACATTCTAGCTGTCTATGTCATTATTCTATTTGTGTTTTTTTGGACCCAATTCACTGTAACTTCTATTCATGTATTTCTTAATGTCATTTAATAATGGGAATAAGAAAGAAAGAAAGAGAGAGAGAAAGGAAGATCAAAACTTTTAAGACCATAAAGCCTAAATAGTATTTAAGAATTTGAAGTTGCCCACTAAGTGGATGCAATGCAGAAAGCAAGAAGGGGAGCCAGAGAAAATGGGAGAGATGAACGGCAGCTTTTGTAGGCTTTAGTGATTCCTCAAAAAAGAGACTGGATCTCCGAGAGTATTTTGATTGGTGATAACTCTGACTTGAAATCCATGATCTTCAACAAGGAACAGAGGTTTTATTTCTTGTGTTGTGCTTTTAGAAAGGATTTGTCAATCTCTACAGCTTATTACTATGATTATTATTTTTTTGGGTTATGATTCCATGAGGTTGGCCTCACGTGAGACCTGCCATAACCGCTAATAACCCTCAGATTAGAATAAGTGGTAGGATCACCAATATGATTACTCAAAGACCGTGGATCCATTTGTGTGAACCTAAGGACTAACATGGCCTTAAGATTATGCATATAGGAATGGTGTCATAAACTCTTGTCTACTGTTACAGGCGAAGTTTCTGGTGATAATTAACAAATTTGATGATATTGACCATCCTGATAATTCTGTTGCTTTTCAATGACCAAAAATTAGAATGGCTTTTCTTTCTTCTTTCTAGATATAAGGCCTTAATATAGAAGAAAAGTTTGCTTAGTAGATGGGATACCCATTAGTTGACTGTTGTTTGATTCTACGAAGGTGTCAACTTTTTTTTCTTCTTTTTTGGTGTAATGAAAGTGACAACTTTGTGTTGTAGATATTGGTAGATCAGACATAAGTGTATAATATCTCCAAAAACAGCTTTATATTTTTATTTTTTTTTATAAATCCATGCCCACTTACATTTCGGCTCTTTTACTTTAAATCTTAAAATTTATCAAACATAGTTGCAGGCACCTCCATTCCCAGTGGATTAGAATCCACTGTAGCACAATTGCCCCTTCTATTGTCAAATGGAAAAAATCTCCATGTGCTGTGCAGGGAATGATTGTCTCTGATGAGAAAACCTATGTAGACGTGCCACAAATTGACACATGATGTGTATTTGAATTTGATGTCTCTTTCTTGACACCTACTTTTTCAACTGAATACTTTTTTGTATGTTTTTAACCTAAACACACCAGGTACATGTCAGCTTATAGTGTAATGTATAATTAAATTCGCAGTAACACTGAAACATATTTTTCAAGTAATAATATAATTCAATATCCAACAGAACTAAATGATGGTAGTAACTGATATGTATCAACTCACAAGTTCTGGTATGTAATAGATGCAATCTAACAAATCATGTATCGAAGTAACATCTACAAAGTAAAATAGTAGAAGACAACTTATTTGTTGATGATTAAGGACGTATAAAACATTGTCCTTAAAGTGATATTTGTTAGCTTGTACTAGGTACGGTAGGTTTGATCGACGATCACCTCCAGAAACAC
>JAOXJP010000001.1:14851454-14865206 GCA_025762735.1 Platanus orientalis
GTTTTAAATTGTTCTTAAGTTTTTCTTTATCTTTGATAAATTTGATAGGTTCATTGAGAGTTATCATATTTACTTGATGAGGTGGACTTTCAAAATCAAATTTAGTGGGATTGAATTCAATTTCTTTTGGTTTCTTTGGTTGATTTGGATAAACAAAGTATGATAAATGGGTAGGAATAAGATTTGGAATTGTATTTAACATATGTGTATGAACAAATTTGAAGGATCTACAAGATTATGTGTTTGAAGAAGTAGAAGGTCCAGATATTGAGAGTCTAGATTTTACTGTATTAGGTTTTTTGGGTGTAAACAACTAACAAGATTTTCAAGAACAATTTGCATAAGATGATTGATAGTAACATTTCAAATTGGGATAAAGTATTATCCAATGCAGTGTGGGCATATCGAACGCTAAATAGGTTAAGAGCACTGGGACCACACCATATGTGTTGGTTAATGGACATGACGCCGTTTTACCCTTAGAGGTCACAATACAATCATTGAGCAAAACCAGACAAAACAACCTAAGTCATGTCGAGTACAAGGAGACCGTGATGTTTGAATTAGACGACCTCGATGAAACAAGGGTTAAAATACTTGATTTCATCATGCTACAAAAACAAAGGGTGGCTAAAGCATACAACAACAAAAAGTAAAAGCCAAAGCATTCTATGAAGGGGAACTAGTATGGAAAGTCATTTTGCCCCAAGGGACTAAGGACCCTCAACTTGGAAAGTGGTCTCCTACATGGGAAGACTCATTCTTAGTGAGTGAAGTGTTGGATGGGAATGCATATAGGCTGATGTATGTTGAAGGGTTAGAACATGTACGAAGCATAAATGGAAAATATCTAAAAATATATAAGCCCACAATGTGGGAACATCAGTTGGTCAACAAAAGGTACTGATTAGATATGGTCTAACATAAGACCATTACAAAAAATGGTAAGGCTCCTAAAGAGCCTGAGAAAATACAAAGTAACATGGACCACCACACTTTGATAACCTGATCGCAGTCCCTTAAATCAGTCTTGCAGGTTGATAAATCTATCTCTAATCGCGGTAGCTCCTAGGAGTGAGATAAATCTTGTTCCATTGCCTCTTCAAGAGCCGTACCTGAAGCTAACAACTTCTCCCTTAGATCATTCAAGTGATATTTGACTATTTCAATCTCAATCATCTAGGAGTTTATACTCTCCACCAGTGAGTTGACACGATCAACAATAGAGGACTGTTGTGTGAGGATGGTCTCTACTCGGGATTTCAGTTCTCTTTATCGAGCTTCCTTGTTTTGCCTTAGGCAAAGTTAGGCGCTAGTTTCATGATACGAGGACAAGGCCAGACATAGGCTAGCTCATTAGTCTATAGACAAGTAGCTAGAATCTTGGAGTAACATCTTCCCATAGTCAACGAAGGAGGAGCTAATAGAATGATCGAGTAACATGGCTGAAGACCCAGCCTTAAGGCAAGTTTGAAACACCGCCAAAGCCTGGTGGAGCTGATCTAACGAAGTGGGTCTAGGTGATGACAACGGTGTGGACCTTATGCTCCTAATAGCTATTGAAGTAAAATCTTTGAATCGGGTTAGTAATTGGGATAGATGGCTAGGACGAACTTCTCCATACGAGGGCCGCAATGGTAAAAGCGTATGGACCCCAACATGAGACTTGAGAGCCTCGAATACAAGTCCCCTCTCAGGTTGCTCGGGGCTAACAACGTCAACACTCTTTGATGGTGCAGCAGCTTCGCCTACATTTGAAGGTTGGTGGCTTACAGGGGATGAATGCTCACCTAGCCGAACATTAATCTCTATGGCCTATATCGAGGACCCTCCAAACTAAAGCATACCACCACCACAAATCTTGGCCTTCAGCACATTCCTCGAGACCTTTATCCCTTAAGGACTTATCTTCATCTTCTTTCTTTTTCTTCTCGATGTCTTCTAATTTCTGCCCTTCTTCCTCGCTTGTTTTTTTTTCTTTCTTCCTCCTCTCTTTGTTCATTCTCTTCGATCTCTTTCTATGCTTTCTCCATTTTATTTTTTCTCCTCTTCACCTGTTCTCTTTTCTACCTCTTGTTTCTTATGTTTCTCTTATTTCTTCTGCTTTCTCTTTCTATTTTCCTCCTCCCTTTTTTCTTCTTTTCTATGCTTGATCTTTTCTTCTTCCTTTCTCATAGTTTCTTCTCTATTTTCTCCTTCTTCTTCCTTTCCTTTTCTTCTCTCATACATTGATCTTCTCTCTCCCTTGCTTCCTTCTTGAGCCTCTTGGTTATCTTTCTCTCTTCTTTCAATTATTGTCTTTCTTCCTCAACTTTTTTTTTCGTTAAGTCTCAGTTTTGATCCATTTTTTCCTCAAAGGTTTTTGTTTGTTTTTCTTTCTTGAAACGTGTCAATTCATCTTCTGTACTTGATTTTTTCCCACAACCTCAAGTTCGAGTTTCTACTTTTTTGTTGCCTGCTCATATTCTTCAAGTTCTTGGCACAGTATGTCTTCTTTGGATAAGGCAACCCCCTTCATCTTTTTCTTGGCCAAGTTAGCTCCTGTGTCAATAATCTCTGCCTCATCGGGTTCCTCTTTTAGGGCCTTAAGGCTCACTTGATGCTTATTAACCGGTTCCTTCATCGAGCTTAACCGCTTTGACTTCTGTTAACCCTCAGTCGATTGGTCATTTGCAGGGAGAACTGGGAGGAAAGACACAACACAAATTGAAGCCACTATGGTGCCAAAAGTTAGTTAACTATGATGAATGAGATATAAAAAGTAACACAAATGAATTTGAAGGGCTACCTGCTATTGGAGGCGCCTCACATGGAGGGCTTAACCGATTGACAATCTGGTTCATGAACTCCTTCGTAGAAGCTATAAAAACAGACCACCAAGTATCGAATGTAACTGTCAATTGAGGAGTACCATCAAAAGAAGGAACAATGAGGTCTGTCAAGCTCTTTGCATTCTCGTTCATTTGTTGAAGGAACATTAACTTTGAGCCAGTTGGTTGGGTCTCCTAAGGTGAGTTCAGGGTAAAGATTGGAGGAGTTGGTATAAACTGAACAAGCCTAAACTATCGAGTGCACATGTTAGGACAACATGCTTCGACATGGTTGGGTTTCCGAAAAATGAGGAGATCCCTATAATAAAGGCATGACGACTAGGTTCTCAGAGCCTGGGTGTGACGTTGTGTAGGGTGTGGCTGTCAGACAAGGTATTCAGCAGAACTAAATTATTTATCTCTGAAGGGCAAAAAATGAATATATGAACGAACCCATTGCGTGTCAAGTATGACAACTACGTAGCGGGTGGAGGTAGGAAAGGAAGACTTAGGATACCTGGCCTCTAGCCAGTATTGTGCATAGCAAGAAGGAATCTGGGTCTGGTAGTTCAGTGGGGTAGGAGCCAGATTCAGAAAATACACATAAATCCATAATTGAAGAGCCACAGTGGCCCATTAGGGGACCTAGAAAATATCTCTCGAGTTAGAGAATAGAGAGATCAATAAATGGTAGAAAGCAAAAACGGACCCAAGGCCAATCGATTACCCAAAGCTAGGGCTGTAGCTATTGGGGTATACACCAAGGTGACCCTCTTAAAGAGGAACAAACAATAAACTTACAAAGCCAATAAAGGTAGAAAGAACATTCCTCTTGGAATGTTATCTCATCTTTAGGGCCACCCATCTCGTGGGAAAGGAAAATAAAATAAGCAAGGTTAGGAGCATCAGTGGCACAATTGAAGGTATTCCGAACATGGTCAGTAAAAAATGGAAGGATAATAATACCATCAAGCGGGACATTGAGAAGATGATAAACATCTGCTAGTGTAACTGACATTGGGCCCTTGGGGAGTAGAAAATAGTTGGATATGGGAGACAAAAAAAGTAAGAAAGTAGAGAGAAGGGATTGATTAAAGGGGGAATTAGATTTAAAAGTAAGGATGACACCGATAATACCGAGTTTCACCCGTGCCTTTTCCTTATTTGAATACATACGATCTACCAAGTTTGCCTAGGTACAATCGTCTTGTACCAAGTACTTGGATCAGATTTTCTCTCTCATTCACCCCAATTGATACTCTCATGATAGAACAGTGGAGCCCATGTAAATCGACCAGGAAATGATGGGGCATATCTGGAGTGATTTTTTGTGAAAAAGGCAGGACCAAGGCCGTAACTGCAAACTGTAGAGTTTGAAGAAGAAGCCTCAGATGGTATATTGATAATGATAGACATCGACATAAAGCCGTCTGCTAAGCCCAGGAGACATAGTCTCTTGGCTACGACAATTGTAGTTTTCAGACTCGACCACTTGAATTGACCCATTTGCTTCCTCTCTTGCTCAATGGGAACATAAAAGCTCGGTGGATTCAACATCAATAGTAGCGACTTGTTTTACTTTAGCCATGAAAAAATGATGAATGAAAGACAACTAAGATGAACAAAGAAGGGGCGGAAAATCAAGAACAAACGGATGCAAAAGGAAATGGAGGAGATGGATTTCCTTATCAACCAAGGAACTTATAAGTGCCAATTGATGTGACATTATCAGTACATAAAACAACGAGAAATAATGTCCAGTTAAAATTCAAACCAAACGCTTGCGGGGGGCATTTGTTAGACCTCAAATTGAAATCCGCCAGTTAATGGTAGACATGTGACAAGGAGTAATGATTTAGTAGGCGGTTATCGAGTATAAGATGTTAGGTGGGAGATGGAGATATGAGAGTGCAGTAGCGCACAATAACTGTCCCACATAACAGTAATGGGCGAACCAACTAGTAAGTGAGAAACCCATGATTTGAATCAGACAACAAGTGGAGAATACCCACAATCTAAATTGAAAAATGGTTGCAAGCGAATATGGTAATGATAATGCCATCGAAGAGATCTTATAAATAAGGAAGACAACGATAGAAGAGGGATCCATTCAAACACATATCAAACTATTTATCTTTATCATAGTAGTAGTAGTAACTATAACAATTAGTCTAGGTTTAGTTAGTAGTCTATCTTGAAGTCCTATATCAGGCAAATCGGTTGTATCTTACTGTTGGAGTCAATGAAGTTCTCCCATAATTGGACTGCGAAAATCTGTCTAAAAGTACTTTTTTGATGCCTAATGTTATATTCATTTTAATGAAAGTTCTATTTTTTATATATCAAATTGGGTGTTATTGTCCTATTGTAAAAGTCCTTAGTCTAGAAACATAACCAAACGTGTCATTTTGATAACCTGGATATCCATACAGATTAACCTGATGACAAGATAAAATTTTTGTTCACAACCAACACCTAACTCAGATCTCTCACCGTTTTTCTGTTTCGTGACTAGTCGGAGATTGAGGTTGATTAAGCCGACGTGGTTGCTCTTACAAACCAAGAAGAGCAATTCCTGGAGCTGGGATGCTTTGAATCAAAGGGTCAAAAAAGGCGCTTGGTGGTGGTGAGGTTTAAAATAATACATTGATTGGAATTTGAATCTGTAACCATTCTTCATTCTTTGACAGAGCACTTTAAGGCTTAAAGCAAAAATATTGAACCAATTTCAGACTTAAAAGAAGCTCCTCCGTTCAAAAATTCCTCATCGGAAACACTTCCACGCAGAGATCACAAGGGCTGTTTCCGACTTTGTTGCGTCAATTTTCATTTTTGATATAGACAAAGAAGATGACTAGGAGTTAGGGGTAGTTTTTAAGATTTTTTAATTTTCTTGAAAATAGAATCCTAACTCGCAAAAAAACGACTCTTGCTTTTATACATCTGACGGCCCTACAGGAGGTGGGGTCCACTGAAAAAGGCATGTGTTCTACGGTCCGTGATGCTGTTTAGGTGGGCCACTGGCAGGATTGGAGTGTGATGGCATCTTATACGCTAGCCATTTTTGGTTCTCATCGCTCTAAATCACTATTCTCAAAGTAGTAACGCATCTCATTCATTCTCTTCTCCTAAAGACTGAAGCTGATCTTCACCTGGGTACTTTGGGAGAAGCTCAGAGATCTTTCTGAGGTACTTACTATGTCCTACTTCTTATTTTCTTTCTGGGTTATTTTTGTTTTTATTTTTTGATATAATTGGTTGGTGAAGATCTTTGAATCGATAGTTTATACGCCGGTTTCGTCTCGATTGGGTTTGATTAAGCATGATGTATTTATGGGATGCTGAGGCCAGCTTCTCTTAATTGGTTTGTGTAAATTCTTCAGTTTGATGATTATTTTGGGCTTTTGCGGTTCAGAGTCTTTTAACGGGAGGATCTGCATATTAAGTTTTAGACTTCTGCCTGCATATAGGACCTCTTAATTCCAAAATGTAGTTTGGTTTTGATGTGGGTACCAACCGTTTGACGAAAGGATCACCCATCTCATTCCACTCCTCCCTCTTCATCTTACTCTCTTCTCAACTGATATAGCTCTTCTTCTTCCACAACGGGTTTAGCGACTTTTCAAGGTCTCTCGTCGATACCCATCTTCATCTGTCCATAACTTGCCAGGCTGCAACTCCAAAGAAGAGCAGCAGCTCTATTGAATTATTGTCTCAAGTGTCTCTTCAAGCTTCTCTTCTTTGATCTGCATTCTGGTAGTCTTTCTCCCTCATATTTCAATTCGTTCCTTGCCTTTTCTCTTCTAGATGATCGAATGTTATTTTCCTTCTTCGTAATGAATGAATCGTCTGGTGTTATGGATTTATGGATGTTTTAGGGGCAAATTTTTTAGCAGAGTAACTTTAATGAATCTAACCATACTTTTTCTTTTTCTTTTTTTGGGTAGAAATCTAACTATACTTTTTGAACAGTGAAATCCTTCACCCTATTCCAGATAAACTTTGGGCTGTTTAAAGGTACCTAGAATGATAAAGACTTTTAGCATTCCTTGCAAGGTATACATTGTCATTTAAAAGATCTTTGTCCTTATTACTTTTTTGGTTCAACTCATTTTTTAGTGTTGTTAATATCTTTTTTGTTCTCAACCGTGTACAAGTGTTTTTTCTTATATTTTTTTTGCAAGTTTAAGTTGTAACAAATTGTGAAATTCCATTGGCGGGCTAGGCATTCAAAAAAGCACACAAAGGCATCCCTGGTGTAAATTGTAATAATTAGCAGTTATTTTAATCACATTTAATTTATCTTCAGTATTACATTGAGTGGTAGATCCCTTTCCTTCCATTATGGTTGCTCAAAACTTGAGAGTGGAATCTGATGTGTCATTTGTCTCCATCAGCTTGCATAGATGGAAGAATGTACCATGTGTTCACTTCACTTCACATTTCCTGCATTTAGTGTTGAATTTTATTCCTGTAGTTTTGATCAGATTCAATAACTTAGTCTTGTATTGATTTACTTGTCATTGCATACTGAGTCACTTAAACCTTCAATTGTCGTAGTGCATAATGACTTAATGGTGAACCTAAAGGGAAGTGTAGGAAGTCGAATGGTAATTTTCTATCTGGTTAGAACCATAATTGATGAAGGAACAGAACAAGAACTGTAAAGACATCTGTTACTGGTTGGTGTTATTTATCTTGTTGTTCCCTATGTGGCTAGAACATTGGTTTTCTTTTGGGTATGTATTTCCTTTCTCATTTTAGATTTAGAGTAATCTGTCTTTGCTATAAGTCAGATGCAACTTTCTCATGTTTAAATCTTTTTTCACTTGTCTTTCTACATGGCTGGTCAAGTTGGACCTTTTTCCTTTTACAAGGGCAACTGAAAAATGAAAGCATCAACAAAAGCTGTTGGTTTCCTTTACAAGGTCTCATGTTTTCATCCTAGCTTACCCACCAAAGAAGGAAAAAAAAAGAAGAATTTTAGAAAGCTATTCTATATATATTATAATAATCTTATTTTGTTTCTAATAGTTTTCACTGATGTCAGATTGGTTTTCCCTTGCTTGTATTTAATGATTGTCTACTTTGTTTTGAAAAATACATAGCTTCTCACTTTTTGACAACATTTTATATTGCTTCTTATTTTGTAATTAGAACATGTTATCTTCAGAATAACTACATTAGAGTGCTCTTTACTTTTGCACTTTCTTAACATCCTAGGGAAGTTAACATAGTAGTTGTCAATTGGTTTATTTTGGTCCTGATTTTATTACAATTTTTTGTTGCATTTTAGGCATTGAGATTTCCTTTTGGAAAAGTTGAAGGGCCTTCCCCAATAAAAAGCAAAGGAGTAAAGATGGAGCTGTCACTAACACGGCCTGATGACTGGCATCTTCATCTTCGTGATGGTGACCTTCTTGAAGCTGTTGTCTTTCACAGGTCTTTGTCCTTAGCATGTTTCTTTCTTGGTTTATTTTCATAGTATCCCCCAAATAGTTGGGAATTGGGGTCTTTTGATGAGGATTTGCATAAAATTGAGCTTAATTTTTAGTATCCTTTTATTTTTATTTTTTTGTGGTTGTTGAACCTGGCTAAATTGCTCTGCCTACAGTGCAAGTCATTTTGGAAGGGCAATTGTGATGCCAAATCTGAGACCTCCTGTCACTACCACAGCTGCTGCTATGGCTTACCGAGATTCCATATTGAAGGCTTTGCCAGCCAATAGTGATTTCACTCCTCTTTTGACACTTTACTTAACAGATAACACCAGTCCTGAAGAGATCAAACTTGCCAGTGAGTCCAATTTATGGTTTGCATTTATCAAATACAGATTTAGTTTGGAAATGGTTAACATTCTAAATATAATTGCATAAGCATTTTCTTTTTTACTTTCTTCTCTTCGTTGTGTTGTTGCTTAAGCCACCAGATTTGCAAATACCTAAGAACTAATTGAAATAGAGTAGAAGATATCAAATTGCAGTAGATCTTTGTTCTTATTTTGGTTCAAATTGCAGTATATCATCTTCTACTAGTTTGTCTTTATATCCGACAATACACATGCAGGCAAAATGAATATATAGGTATTTATTGCATGGATACCATTTTAAGTTTGAAACTAAGAACAAAATAAATTGAGATTCACAGGTGTCAATCTCCTTCGTATTTGAAGGGCTAAATCTGCGTCTTTTTTGAGCTAGAAGATGGAAAGGATGTGATAATGATTGTAGGGGGGGGGGGTGTTAAGGAATTGGTCCCGTTCCATTGGTTTGGTGTAATTTTTCTGTTTTGTTTTCTTTGTTTGTTTTGTGAGGCGGTTTCTTATCCCCTCCCTTTTCAAATTTTCAATAAAATTCTTTCACTTATCGAAAAAAGAAAAAAGAAAAGAAAAACATATATTTTTTTGAACGATAATCAAGAAGCACTTTATTGAAGCAAAAACACAACAAAACAACAATTCCTCATAAGGTGAAAGGGAGAAAAAAACAAAAGAAGGCCAAAGTGGCCAAATAAAGCAACACAAAACAAGGAAAGATTACAATTCCTCATGCCAAACGGAATCCCAATCACCATCCACAAAATTGCTCCTAATTGAACTCTAATCAACAAGAGACCGATAAATCAACAAACACAACTCTTCCTTACTCCTACATTTGCTCTCAAAAGTTCTCAAGTTCCTTTCCTTTCACAAACCCCAACAAATGGCCCGGGCTGCCCAAATGAAAGTGGTCCCGCACCCACCATCTCACGATTAACTCATGGAAGTGACGAGGAAAAGACCAAAAAATTTTTAAGTAAAAGAGAAAGAAGCCCTAAACCAAAGTTGCCAAATTACAATGCACAAACAAGTGATCAACCGATTCCTCCTCCTTCAAACAAAGAACACATCTATTAGCCAAGTTCCAACCTCTACTTTGAAGATGATCCAAGGTGATATTTTTATCCAAATAAGCATTCCAAATGAAGAAGGACACTTTTGAGGGGATATTTGAAATCCAAATGCCTTTAATGGGAAAGAAGAGGGACCTATCTTCTACCAATTCCAAATAAAGAGACTTTGAAGAAAAACTACCCTTTTTGGAAATGATCCACTCCCAGCCAATAGTCTGGAAAAGATCCGGCCTAATACCCTCCAACAACCTAAACAAGACACCCACTTCATTAAGTTCCCAATCATTCAAATTTATGTGAAATCTAGGAACCAAAATCTCACCCAACTCATCAAACGAGTCTACCATCTTATCCAAGGGATCGAAAGCCAAAGAATAAAGACGCCCAAAAGACTCCTTTAATGGCACCTCTCCCACCCACCTATCTTCCCAAAACCCAATCTCCCTACTAGAAACTAATTTGAATCGAATAAATTTCCAAAAACTATCTCTCTCCTTTTGAATGGACTTCCAAATCATACAACCATACCTCCCTCGCACCATCTTACACTCCCAAACCGATGACAACCCAAATCTTTCCTCTACCACTTTATGCTAAAGGCTATCTCTCTCAACACCAAGGCTCCATGACCATTTATCTAACAATACCCTATTATGACTTCTAATCGATCTCACACCAAGCCCTCCCCTGACCAAAGGCCTACAAATAGTCTTCCAATCGACCAAATGATACTGATGATAACTATCCGAATCATTCTAAAGGAAATTATGAAAGTTAGTTTCAATTCTATTGGTCACCAACGTCAAGATGGTAAAAAGAGACAAGAAAATATTTGGGATGGAAGCCAATGTGGACTTTAGCAACGTCAATCCACCCCCTTTAGAGAGAAGGGAGGCTTTCTAAGACTCAAGGCAATATGCAATCTGATCAATAATCGGCTTCCAAACCATCTTAGACTTAAAGCTAGCCCCCCAACGGAAGTCCAAGATAGGATGACGGTAAAGTGCTAATTTTACACCCCAAAATCCAAGCCAAATTCTTCATATTAGAACCCACCCCACCTAAAACAACTCACTTTTAGACAAATTGATATTCAACCTCTACACAGCTTCAAAACAACGAAGGATACATCTAAGAAAACCTAACTACTTCACATCTGCATCACAGAAGATTATAGTATCATTGGCAAATTGCAGATGAGAGACCTTACAACCCCCATGTCCCACCACAAAACGAGGAGTATACTACCATTCAGCCTTTCTTATCATTTTGCTCAAACCCGCAGACACCATTAGAAATAAGAGGGCCCCTCAAGCTTCTAAAAAAACCTGCCACTTTGCCAGGCTTCCATTTACCAACACAGAGAATTTGACAGATCTAATGCAATAAAAAATCCAACTTCTCCATTTAATTCCAAACCCCATTCTCTCCAAGACATAATCCAAAAAATTCCAATTTACATGATCATAAACTTTTTTTAAATTAAACCATTTATCCCCGAAATTCTCCTATCCTCAATACACTCATTAGCAATGAAAACATTACCAAGAATCTGTCTTCCTTGGATAAAGGCACTTTGAGGCTGAACAATAATGTTTTTCATAACAAGTTTCAATCTTGACGTCAAAGTCTTAGAAATGATCTTATACACACTACTAAGAAGATTGATGGGACGATAATCATTCAGATTCTTGGCATTATGGTTCTTAGGGATCTAGGAAATGAAAGTATTATTGAGATGATCATAAAATTCTTCCGAATAATAAAACTCATCAAACACTTTCAATAGATTGCTTTCGGTAATGTCCCAACATTTATGAAAAAAGGATATAGTAAAACCATCCAGACCCGGCAACTTATCCCCTTTCATTCCCGAAACCACCTTCCAAATCTCCTCTTCCGAAAATCTTCTTTCCAACAAATTCTTCTCAATATCCGATATACGATTAAACTCCATACCATCAAGACAATGCCTATTAACATGATCTTTCTTATAAAACTTTACATAGTACTCTTCCACCTCCTGCTGAATTTGCCTTTGATCATGGGATCACTCACCATCAATCGACAACCCAAGAATACTATTAGAACTCTTATGAGAAGAAGCTATTTTATGAAAAAATTCTGTGTTCCTGTCTCCTTCCTTAAGCCACTTAAATCTAGAACATTGCCTCCAAAACATTTCTTCGTTAATGGTAAGCAAAAGAAACTTCTTCCTCAAATTCCGTTCCTCACCCTTCATCCTAGTCAAGTTACGATCCTCTTCAAGAAAGTCCAACTCAGAAATCCTCCTGCTACAATCCTCCATTTTAATCTTTAAATCACCACCCGCCTTCTTATACCAACTTTTCAGGACCCACTTGAGGGCCTTCAATTTTAAAGCAAAGATCCTACTTTGATTGCTAGGATACACCACCCGATTCCACTCATGATCCACCACCTCCATAAAATCCGGCTCCAGAAACCACATCTCCTCAATTTCCAAGTTAATCTCTGATATGGAGCAGAAACTACCAACTATAATATCTGATTTTGAAAGACTAGATATGGTTCTTTTGATTGGTAAAAGAGAATCTCAAAAGTCAAGAGTTCGCATACAGGGACAATCTATTAAAAAAAATTATGGCCATTAATATCCCATATATGCAGATGTTTATAAGATGGCTTTAGCTGGCAGTACGTAATTGCTGTAACTTCCAAGTTGTCTAATTTTTGGGACCATTAAATCCCATTACAGTGGATGAGTTCCTGCTCTAAATGGAATAAAATTTGTAGCATTATTATATCCAGAACTATCTTGGCAGAATGATCATTGGGGAAGAAACACTCTTTGCTTTAGATTAAGATAATGACTTTCACAATTTTTCATACCGCTAAAGTATCTCTATTTCTCTGTCACGAAGGTGGCTAGTTCTTCCTAGTCTTTAAAGCATGTGAATAACATGACCTATATTTTCAAAGAATCCCCCCTTAAAGTTCTTTTGAGTTCTGTTTCTCTGCTAATGGGTTTTGATGAAAATACTGATTGGTTTGACAGGAAGGAGTGGGGTTGTTTTTGCCGTCAAGTTGTATCCTGCTGGTGCTACTACAAATTCTCAAGAGGGTGTTAGAGATCTTTTTGGGAAGTGTCTACCTGTTCTTGAGGAGATGGTTGAGCAGAATATGCCTTTACTGGTAATTTTGCCAATGGACTTGACTGCAAGATAATACATGGAGTTTGTTTTGCAATTTGTTTTCATTGAATTTCTGGTTCCTATTTTCGTATAAAGAATTAGGGATGCTGTTTTGTAAATTTCGTAAAACACGAGAATATTTTGGAGTTCGCATTCTGTGCTTGATAAGAATCAGAACTTACAAAGATTTTCATAAACAGTCAATTACCTTCTTATTAGTCTTGGTTATTCTGTTATAGAAGTATACAACGACATTATGCATTCTACTGACCTTTTGATGAAACTTGTTTCCTGAGGGACTGTGGCTGCTTCTAGTCTGGATTATTCTAAATGGATATAAGTGGTTTTGGGGCTTAGGAAGAAGCCTTTCATCAAAAAGAAAAAAAAAGCCTCTATATTGATGGAAACATTATGGTTTTACTAGCATCGTAAAGCTTTATGTTGTTCCCCAAAGGGAAGACTATTACTGTGGTGGCTTTTTCTTTGGTGATCTTTGACAGGTCCACGGGGAAGTTACTAATCCAGAGGTTGACATATTTGATCGTGAAAAAGTCTTCATTGATACTGTTTTAAGACCATTAATTGAGAAGCTTCCCCAGCTGAAGGTTGTAATGGAGCATATTACTACTATGGATGCTGTGAGGTTTATCGAATCTTGTGAAGGTTTGCTTTGCCACTTGTAATAGTAATGACATATTGGAAGTATATATTTAAATTTCTTCTCTTACTACCACATTTTTATTGTGGACATTTGAAATTATCTCATTTTTAATAATTTCCACCTTTAGGATCTGTTGCTGCAACTGTGACACCGCAGCATCTTCTTCTCAATAGGAATTCTTTGTTTCAAGGAGGACTACAGCCACATAATTACTGCC
>JAOXJP010000001.1:14865306-14882386 GCA_025762735.1 Platanus orientalis
AGCTCCTCTCATTACATTAAACCTTTGGGTCTTATATGAGGATATGATGTAAATGCTGGTGGTGGTGGTTGTTTCATGCAGGTGTTGAAATTGGATGGGTTCATAACTCACGAGCTCCCCTTCGCTGAGATAAATGAAGCATTTCAACTACTCGTCGATGGCAAATCGATGAGGTGCCTTCTACACCTTTGAGCTTACCTTATATATGTAATTCGTATTCGATTGGAGATGCGGGCATTATCATTTCTTTCTACGTCTGTCTATTACATTAGTGTATGTGTTTTCATCTATGTATGACGTGTGTGACAATTATTTCTTTTTATGGTACGATGAGTAACTGCTGTTTGGGTGTATCTACTTTCTCCATTGCGTATGACTTTCAAATATGAACTACATTTACACCACATCACTGAAGGTGATCCATGGTGTTGAGACTATGGACATTGGCGTTTGGGGGTACATGGAGGCTTCCCACAAGGCATGGTTGAAGAAAGCTATCCACTTTAATGTGATATGCAAGTGACAAAATGCTAGTGACGGTCACTCAGCTATATCTAGATATGTGCCTTATCTGGGGAAGAATCAGGAGACAAGCTCTAAAGGACAAGAAAAATGTAGATGTTTGGCATAGCCAACCTCTAAAGGAGACCCATTTAGGGTAGATCCAGAAGTCACAAATGATGTGAGGCGGAGGCAGTATTTGATGAGACCCCTAAAGCTAGACTAAGGTAAGAATAACATTAGCCGACACATCAGCGTCGAAAAAATGATTTACACTTTTTGGGGGATGCTTTTCACTTTTTGACACTATGTGTTGGCCCCTACTGTCAGTCTCACCTTAGGTAGTCGATATATATATATATATATAACCAGACCAAGCTTTTAATAGCAGATCTTTTCAAGAGCTGAGCTTGGTTTATAATTCATACTCACTTTGAAAACAAGCTTAAATCAAGGCTTAGGCTTGGCTCTATGAACTTAAAATGTGGCTCAGGCTAGACTGATGACAAGCCGAACTCTGAGCAAAGCCAAGTTAGTTCGGCATGTTGCCAACCCTACCTGCCCGAAAGGCATCAGTTGCTCTCGTTCCCTCCTTATGTCATTTAGAATAAGATGGTACTCATGTGCATGGTCCATGATCAGTTTTACATCTTCCATTTTGAAGTTCAAATCACATGCTTCTTAGTTCTTTAGTCTTGAGTCACATATTTATTTTCTATTTCTTCCCAAATGTCTTTAGCATGTCTCGGCCAATAGTAAATGTCATACAACTCATTGGTGAGAACATTTGGTATGTAATTCTTACATAACTTGTTGCTTTGTCCAAATGAATTGCTTGTACCATATCGAAGTGGTTCAAATTGGCCATTCGATTTGGTGGGTCTCCGTTGAAGAAGAATTAGCCATGTTTTACTTTTGCAAGGATAAAAAAAATTAGGAATCCGATTACTCGTGCTTATAAACAAGATCAATTTTAAGTTTGTTATAAAACATGTTTTATAAGCACGGTTCTTCCAAATATAAATTCAATCAATCAGGTTATCCGAGTAATTGTACAGTAGTCATAAAAAGGTATATATATCTTGCTTAAACAAAATTCAAAATCTGTAAAATGCTATATGGGTAACTGCCAGTGCCAGTCTATATAGAAGAAAGTATCAGTTAGCAACAAGATGTACCAGTCCTTTGCACCAACAAGATCGTGTGGTACATCAGTTGCATGGATACACGTTAAAATGTACTTCAGCGGAAACCATGTTTTATGTTTTGGCTATGCAGACTGCAGGGTTTCACCTGTATGTTCCTAGACCAGGCTGAGCCCAGACTAGGCTTTGGCCTTATTTCTTTAGTTTCTGTGCTGGGCTCAGCTCAGCCCAGCCCATGTCTATCTCACTGGAGATGGGTCCATTACAAATCCAAGGCCAACGATGGCCCGAATTCCGCGTTGTTTTTGACGGAGGACCTGAGAACCCAGTGGTGAGTTAATATAATACCATCCAAACCAAGCCACTGGATACAGGAAGATTTTGTGTTAAAGTTTTCAAAAGAAGTTGAATCTTCTTTGCTTGACTGCTTGCATCCAACCATGAAGTTAGCTCCAGAACACTTCTCCCTGGATGATAACACATTGGAATTTCAGTCGACAACCAATAGTCTCAGAACTGTGAATCACGTAAGATTCCCTCGATGATGATGATATAACCGATTAAAAAAGCATCCTTTGCTTGATGAGGCCAATGTTGCCTTTGCAAACACTATTTAACACTATTTACCTTTGCCACTTGGGCCTTGCTGCCACAAAGGGAAAACCCACACTACCACTGACGGGGAGGGGAAAGCATCAACCCAATCCATTCGGGAGCCACCCAAGGAACTTGAAACCCCGACCTCCCTTGGAGAGACCTTACTACAACCATCTCAATTGGTATTAATAGAGGAAGTACACCCTTACATGGGCGGGGGCGGGCTAGAGGGTTATTCTTTCTTTGTTTTAATTTGGCTCGAGCTAGAGAGATTGGAAATCTGACATAGTAAAGTCGATTGGCTAAAGAGACCGATATGGACGAATCACCCCACGTGATCCTCTGTGCCCACAGCCCATGTTGCAGCTGTGTGGCACGCACAAGGACTGACATCGTGTCATTTGAATTGCCACGTGGGCTTTCATCATCACAATTGCTTGAAGCAGGACCAACCTGAGCCAGTGATCTGAGAACCCGAGCAGGCGACACCACATGTTAGCCTATGGTGCACATCACACAGCCACAACACAAGATGAGGGCACAAATGACCCGGACACAAGTCACACATACTCAGACGGAAGGCCATTTCATACCAAAATATATATATATACAATGACATCTGTTACCTCTTATTTTATTTTTATTTTTTTGTTTAATAACACGATCAACTGAGATATATATATATATATATATATATATATATATATGGGAGCTTCTACTGCACCTCCAAAATTACTCTCCACACCCCTTTTTAAAAAATTTCAAAATTCCAACTAGTACCCATGTTCTTAACCCTCATCTCTCCCACCATTAGAACAAACAAGAGCCACCCCACTCCAGCAACCCTAGCGGCAACAGTGACAGCCACCTCCTCCTCTTCCTTCTTCATTTTTTCATTGCTTTTTTTTTCTTAGGAAATAGGTCCGAACAGAAAGCCTTTGTTTGGACCAGCAGAATTGAACAAGTCAGAAGAAAGAAGAAATTAAAAAGAGTGGGGGAGAGAAGGGAGGGGTGTTTCAGGTAGGGGAGGGGGTGAAGAGAGAAAGAAAAAAAGGGGGGGTTGAAAGAAGGAAAGTGTGGAGAGTAGTTTTGTAGGTGTCAATATAAGCTCTGCAAAGTAGTTAAAAGACCAATAAATGGACCAAAGAAAGAAAAGGGCCGGTGGGGAAGAATCCAATGAAAGAGTCTCAGAGATGGTTTCTGTTTCTTCCGAGATGAAGCTCGTGAATAGTTATCTTTCAAGTCACTGATGACTTGTGACAGTTGCTCAGAAACTTGGGAACCGCCATCGGACAAATCAGTCAAGACTACAACTCACCTAGGAGAAATTTCCAACGGACTGCATCATAAGGCCAATAGTAGAAGTTGAGATTGTTACAGCTCACGGCATATAATCCAAAGTAGAGCAAAATTTATGCACTTCCAAAGGATTCTGAAGAATGGATCCAATGGTCCAACAACAACAAACAAACAAAGATATTCCAATTGAAGAATGGATCCAATCGTTATGCCATCACAAAAATTCTGAGCGCAGATATGGACTTCTGGCTGAAACTGATCATATTAAAATTGGCTTACTACTCATTACACAATGTACCAGACACGATGACGCCCTTGTATGAGTGTTTCAAGAGTCTTTTGAATTAGAACATCAGGATACTATTCATTTTTGGGACATTCCCTACATCTTAATGTGCAGTAATAAATATACTCTTTCAAAGCCTTGAAAATCCATCCAGCTCTAAATGATAGAAAGAACAATTCATTACCCCCTATAGGTAACAAAGACCACAGACTAGATGCAAGGGACATAAAATAAATAACCAGACCAGAATATGTATCTGTATATGTATATATGCATGTGTGTGTAGCGGTCATGTTATCAGTCTGAGACCTGCAAAGAAGATTCAATGCATAGGTGGACGAGGAGCACGTGGCCGAACTGGTGTCTTTGATGGGCTTACCCTGTATTTAAGCAAGCAACATTTAAGGCAACTTAAAAACCCACATTCCAAGCACCACTGCCAGTTTATCTAACCAAGATGTGGAACAGTCAATGAAGCAAACCTTATCGGTAAGGATCCCAATACAACTCCACTACAGTTGAGTGCAGCAATGGCACTTTCTGCCTGTAAGAAGAAAACAAAACATTGAACCAAAAACAGGACGAGAAATTTTGCATGGAGGACAAACATTAATTTATTTTTAAATAGATGAACCTATGAACCTTCATTCATTTTTGGTTCACTATCAAGCATACGAAAAAAAGCTGCATGGAGAAAGAAGATTGGTAGAGATAATTTAGAGGAAAGGTTGGTACATGGCAAACAGATATGTGTTGTGCCTAAGAAAGGAAGAATTTGTGGACCATTCATCTATTTAATTGTAAAAAGTTCATGAAGTGGAGCTTTTTCCTTCCCCAGCTAGATGTTTGTTAGAAATCTCCTCTGGACTTAGGGACCTATCTCCAGATGGCAGCTTGTGGGCATAAAGGAGACCTTCAGTAAAAGCAAGAGATCTCTTCCAGGGCTCTGTGTTTGTGTGTCTGGAATGAAAGGAACATGAGGATTTTCAAGAATAATAATGTCTCTCAAGGGGCTCTTTATCTTGTAGTTTATAATACTCTTCTTGAGTGGTATTCCATTAGGAAGAACTTCATCTTAAAATTCATGGGAAGAGCTTTATGATGCTCCTGGGTAATTTTATTGTGCTGTTTGTTGTGATGTTTTTTCTTTCTTGCTCTTCCCTCTTTGCTCTTAAAAAGAATTCTTGCCATTCAAAAAAACATTGTGTAGAAATAAAAAGAAAATAACAAAAATGACGAAAGCATAGGATGGGGGAAACAACACAGCAAGCTCAAAGGTTAGGATGGGAATGAAACATCAATGGACAAGAAAAGGTAGCAGATGAAGCAAATGAGACATTAGACACCAGCAAGTTAAGAACCAGCTACAACCGTGAGCAAGAAGATGAAAGAATTTGGATATCGAAGGGATTTGAAATTGGTTATGCATCCCATAATAGTTCTGTCCCATGTGTTGTAACAATGAGGTTATGGGCCAATCCCAACATACCCACCACAAGAAAAGGTTGCCATATTTGCAGACATTTTTGCTGATAGCTTAATACCATAGAACTTTTACTTTCTCATCTTTTCGTAGCAGTACCATGATAACTGCTCAACCAGAAAATACCATGACTGCTCTCGATAATCATCATGGATAGGGAGGTTGGCTGAAAACTTTCACTAAACCGCCAATGTGTATCATACATGTCTCCCTGTAGTTTTTGCTTAATCCAAGGATTTTGTTACAAAATAATTAAGCAAAAATTACACATTGCCAAATCAATTTACAAATCGGAAAACGATGGTGATGTCATAAAAAGAAAACATCACAGTATGACAAAGTCCACCAGACCTACAGTGTTTCCAAGTGTTGCTTGTATTTTCAACATAAGCATCCAAAACAGTATGACAAAGTCCACCCAGTGCTGATCCCATAACTGTAGGGTGCTGGGAGGGGTGGACCAGAAACAGACCTAACCTTTGGCTTTTTGCACAAAGTGGCTGTAGTGCAGCACAATAGAGATGATACCAAAGTTGATATAGAATGATAACCAAGAATATCAATAAAACCCAAGTGATGCAAGAAAAACAAGAAGAGAAAAAGAAAAGATAAAGACCTAATTTAAAGTTTTTCCAAACCCAAAACAGGAGATCTTGGCCTCCACCTTTGGGGAAAACCACTCCTGATTTTTAGACTTCACAAAGGAAGAACATACTAGCCAAGAGCTAAAAAGCAAGTAAATTCTTTATTCATCATTTATAAAATTGTGGGTTACAAGCATATCTATATAGACATTACATGCCAATCTTTCCAAATCCCACTCCAACTAAACAACCTAAAAAAGAAAACTCTCTAAAATAACTAAATCCAGTAATAAAGTGATACACTACTAGTAGTTTGGCCACAACGTTCTCAAATCACATCGGATTCTCAACATCTTGGTCTCATTAGAAAGGTAATTGAATAACCTTTCAAATGACACCAAAAATCAACTCAAATGGATGAGTTTTGACCCTCCAAAATATGGCTTAAAGAATAAAACGGGATTACAACTTTGATTTAAAGACTCCTAATTACATTAGGACTCTAAAATAAACTCAAACATAAATAAAAGATAAGGTTAAAAGTAATCCTTACATAAAATCCAATAAAATACTAATCAAATCAACTTCAAGATGCTCCATACGTCCCCCACTTGGCTGCCACAATGATCACACATGTGGGTCCCACCCACATGTCATATGAGCCCCACTTCAGCTTGAATGTCTGCGTCAAACTCCCCTTGTTTGAAAAAAAATCGTCCTCGAGTTTTATAGTAAAGAAGAATTAGCAACCATAAGAAACTTACACTATATAACCGTAGGCTTTTCATCTCATAAAGATTGGGTAGTGGAAAGACTTCATAGTACACCTCATTTGTCCTCTGTTCAAGCTCATGGACCGGTGTAGCTATCAGAATAGGTTGGATCTCGTCTTGATCTGGAACTTGTTTTTCAACAGCTAACTGGTCACAAATTGGAGTACCAATGGTATATGTGTAAACAACCACTATGGTCTCATATGTCTCACTCAAAACATCAACACGAGTCTACTCAACATTTCCCGCATCAGATCCTCACTCTCCACACTAGTTGTAAGTTTGTCTTCTTCATCAGACAGCTCTGGGTTTTCATTGGATTCTATCTTAAGCCTTTCTTTAACTGTATCGGCGCTCTTTCCAGTCTTTTTATCCATGGAATTCTGAACACTTTCAGTTACCACTATTAGCACCTTATTAGCATGCTTGAGTCGAAAACGATAACACATATCATGGTTATAGAGTCGCAATACTTGGGTCTCCTTATTAAAAGTGATTTTTCTCTCCTTAATCCATCGACTGCCTAAAATCACTGGCGTGTCAATTAAAGGGAAATCACACAATAGGCATTCAGCCTCATCAAAGTATTCTCTTCCATTATGGAATTGAATATCAACAACACGATCCTTAATATATTCACAATATCTTTGATTTTTCGAATCTTGTAAGATCTCTCCAACAAAAGATGTAAGAATAAGGTTCTGATAAACCTAACCACTAATTGCTATTTTAGTTGTCTTCCCAGCAAAGAAAAAAAAAAAAAAAACAAACTCAGTGTTCACTAGAAGAACCATCTCATCTTTTCAAGAATTGCATAACTCTCTGGGCATGATTCCAAAAGTTTAGGGTTTAGCCCAAAAATAGGAAAAAGAATAAACCAACTTTGCCTTTCACATACTGCTTTTGCTTTAGGGTCCTTTCCAAAATCTCAGGGTTTTGGCTATTTTCCAAAATTTTAGGGTTTATAAGACCTTGTAAATAAATCAGGCCATCCAATATTCATCGACATTACAACTAGATTGAACTAGCTTAAAGAATACTCCCAAGGAACCCAACTAAATAGGAACTAGTTAGAACTTGGCTCTAATAAAAAAAATTGGTACAGCACAATAGAGATGATACCAAAGTTAATGTAGAATGATAGCTAAAAGTATTAATAAAACTCTAAGTGATGTAGCGGAAACAAGAAAAGAGAAAGAAAAGATAAAAACTTGATTTGAAGCTTTTCTAAACCCAAAACAGAAGATCTTGGCCTTCACCAAGCTTGAATAAATCCAAAGAATCCACCTTTGGAAAAAATCACTCCCAATTTTTAGACTTCACAAAAAAGAATACACTAGCTAAGAGCTAGAAAACAAGAAAATTCTTTATTCACCAATTTCATTCATAAAATTGTGGGTTAGAAGTATATATAAAGACATTACAAGCCAATCTTTCCAAATCCCACTCCAACTAAACTTCCTAAAAAATAAAACTTTCTAAAATAACTAAATCATGTAATAAAGTGATATTCTACTAGTATTTTGGCCATAACATTCCCAAATCACATTGGAATCTCAAGATATTGGTCTCATTGGAAAGATAACTAAATAACCTTTCAAATGACACCAAAATCAACACAAATAAATGAGCTTTGACCCTCTAAAATATGGCCTAAAGAAGAAAAAAAAAGGGGATTACGACTTTGATTTAAAGACTCTTAATTACATAATCTAGAATAAACTCAAACATAAATTAAAGATAATGCTAAAGATAATTCTAACATAAAATCCAATAAAATACTAATTAAATTAGCTTCAAGATGCTCCATATGTCCGCTACTTGGCTGCCACAACGATCACACCTGTGGATCCCACCCATATTGTCACGTGGGGCCCCACTTCAGCTTGGATGTCCACATCAATCAGACAATATGGTCCTTTAGTCCAATGAGTCCTTTTCTTTGAAATTAAAGCAATGAATGTCGAGTTCATACTCTTGGTGATCACCCCTCTCGAAAATTTCATTAAAAACTAGCATTAAATCATGTTTTGCCAACTCCCAATATTTTTTGAAAAAAGCAATTGATGAACCATCCAAGCCAAAGGCTTTCTCACCATCCATCTCCAAATATAACAATGGATTTCCCCCTCCTCAAATTGTCTTTCCAACCAGTCAGCTTTTTCACTCAAAATGCTATTCCACTCCGATCCATCCACGTGTCTGCAAGGGTTGGGGGGAGAGACATATAATGACTCATAAAACTAGCTAAAGGTTTGTTCAATTTCATCCAAGTCCTCGAAGCATCTACCATCTAATTGGATTCGTATGATTTGATTATTGCATCTTCTAGAATTAGCCATCCCATGGAAGAACTTGGTATTCCCATCCACCTCCCTAAACCACTTTACACGTGACTTTTGTCTCCAAAAGATTTATTCATTCTTCACAATAGTCTCAAAGTCCTTTTCCAGCTTGCATCTGTTTTCCCATTCATTAGCATCCAGATTCCTAGATTTCTCAATTCTATTCAAAATCTCCAAATCTAGAGAGATTTTTCTTTTGTTTCCACAATGTTCCCAAAAACCTCTTTATTCTAGACTTAAAGTTTTGTTTTGAGGGCTTGAAACTTCTTCATGAATCTAAAACCTTTTCACCCGTCCACTTGCAAACTTGGCCAAATCTAGAGAGATTTTTCTTTTGTTTCCGCAATGTTCCAAAAAACCTCTTTACTCTAGACTTAAAGTTTTGCTTTGAAGGTTTGAAACTTCTTCATGAATCTAAAACCTTTTCACCCGTCCACTTGCAAACTTGGCCGCCAAGTAGATATCACATTATGGAACTAAGGATGATATACCCACATGTTCTCAAATCGGAACGGTGAAGGACCTCTAATGCAGGAGCATAGAAAATGAAGCTTGATGATCATGGGTAGAATTAGAAGTTTTTAATTGTAATAAGGCCTTTTTGGCTAGAGTTTATTAAGAATTAATTTTGTTTTAGGGTATCAATGTAATAAGGAAAAAAGTTGCCAAACAAATAGGGGAATTATAGTACACGACCAACCAATATTTTGGCATCTTTTGGACTGTTAAAAAGTCAAAGCAGGGGGCACACATATAGCTGGTACTTGGTAGTACAGCTCAGTCATTTAGCAATTTTAGGATTCTTTTTATCAATAAGTGGGACCCAATTAGAGGTGATCAATAGCCCCCAGTAGTTTCCAGATTTTGAAGTCTTTTTAAAATAGAATCTTATGCAAGATAGGAGTCTTATCTATGTAGGAGTTTTATTTGTTTAAGAAGTTAAATGGTTTAGGAAATTTTAATTAAAGTATGAGTCTTTTATGAGTAAGAGTCCTAGAGATTGGTTTAGATTAGGAATCTTTTTTGGATTAAATTATGTAAAGCCTATAAAAGGCCTACACGATTTGGACTAAAATTCAGTGTTTGGATTATGAAAATTTGATATTGGATCGTGTGTGATGGTGGCTGCAAACCAACCAATTTTTCCCTCTCTTCTTGGGTGAAGCCGTGGAGTCCCCTAGTCTTCTCTCTCCTCTTCTCCTCTCGATGAGTAAGGTATTCTCCTCTTCTCTCTTTCTCTCTTCTACTATTCTCTTCTTTAATCCTTTCTTGTTTGCTTGCTGTTTCCTATTTCTGCAACCAAGAATCCATCAAGAAACTTTCTTGATCATATTCTTGGATTCAAAATCTATACACAGATTTTATTTTATTTTTCGATAAATAAACACAGATTTCTCCCCTCTTTTTTCTATCTTTTCTCTTTCAAAAACCCCAAGACCAACCCTTTTATACCCTGATTTCCTCTTTAATCAGTCCCAGATCTGTGTTTATCCGACCCACAAACAGGCCTAATCAAATTCTGATTCAATCCATTATCAGGCCATAAAATCTGCTCATCTTTAAACCTCAAATCAGTCCCTTTCTCTCTCTTCAAACTCAGCCACGAGTTGGTTTTATCCCTACTGATTTCAGTCCCTGTTTGATCCCTGTCTTCTCCTTCTATTTCTTCCTGTTTTCAGTCCTAGTTCTGGACTAAATCCAGTCCCTGTTTTAATCCTCTATCAGCCCTTTAGTTCAGCCTTTGATACCCACTGTTTTCCCCATCTAACAGCCACCGATTTTCCCTCCACGTTATAGCCCTCTTTCTCTTCCATTCCAGCAGAAAACCAGCCCATTCTCTAGGCTGACATTCTGCATCAGTCTCTAATAGAGCTTCCCCAATATTCAATGGCCTCTCAAGCCAAAAATGAACCCTAAACAAGATGGAACAATCCATAAGATTGATCTCAGAGGAAGTTTCATCTAATGCATTGACCAGTATCCGTGCACACCCACTCATTGGCAATCACTTAATGTACTCTGATTGGATGAGACTGACAAGAAGGCATAATATCCCACAAATCACATATTACCTTAAAAGTCATGGCAACTCATATGCAACAGCAAGACAAAACCTTACATCCTCCGCACAAACAGCCAGCTCTATGATTCCTGTAGTGAGCAAAAAACTCCCCGTCATTCACGAACAAACACGTGGCAACATCAGGCCGGACCAATCCAGGCCCTGGTTCAATCTAAACCGGACCAAAGAACACCGGTTGAAACCCCATTCAGGGTAAAGACAATTTCAAAGACATTCAACAGATCAAACGCATGCAGAAGCACAAATGCACAATTGAAAACATCAAACTACGGCACCTTTCACTCAACAACATAACAGACCTATCTTTAAGGTCAAGATCATGATCCAAACCTGATTCGCTCCTAAAGCATATATGGAAGATCTATCTAAACCGTTCATCAAGAACTAGTCAAAGGGAGTCAATAGGATAAGATCCTAACCACCCATGATCCAAGGATAAGCTCCAAAGCAGGTAGGATTCCAATCCCACGAAGAAAGGGATAAAGCTCCATCAAATTCGATAAAGGAGGCATGGCACTCATCCTCCAGGTAAGATTGAACGATTCATCCACCTCTTTCTACAACAAACTCTGCTAACTTGATCGTCGGAGGTCTTTCGGCAGGTACCATGCCGGTGCGAGAATCATCACAGGAAGCTCTCAGCTCCATTTCACTAGCCACTTTGGTTAAACCAGATTGAAGAAAGAAGGATTCAAACCTGATTGATTGTGAGGTGGAAATTCACCATCCACAGATACATAAGATTGATGTCAGAACAGGTTTCATCTGATGCATTGACCAATATCCTTGTGCACTCACTCATTGGCAATCAATTAATGTACTCTAATTGGATGAGGCTGACAGCAAGGCATAATACCCCACAAATCACATATTACCTGAAAAGTCGTGGCACCTCATATGCAACAACAAGACAAAACCTTACATCCTTCGCACAAAGATCCAGCTCTATGATCCCAAACATCCAAAAATAGGAAAGAGGAGCCAAGCATTGTCTCTCTTTCCTCTTACCCTTAACTCCTCCAATTGCAAGATAAACTAATAGAGATCATTGTGCAACATTATAACTGAAACCACTTGTGGGAGACAACCTTCCATACTAGTTAAGTTGGGCTAGCATTTTAAGACATTGGTTTGGGCTAGAGATGCAAAATCCAACTTAAATTGTGGTAAAGCTCAGGTTACAGCCTCAAAGAACCCAACCCAACCCAAGTTAAACAGTACATACTAGGGATTAGAAGAATAAGTTTTTTCAATGTTTTTTTTTTAAATAAATAAAGTATTAGGTTGATTATGTGTGCGAGAAAAATATAAACATTTTGCCTAGCTTAGTGGTTATAAAGGCATTGCTTTGCAAACAAAAAAACTTGACTTCAAGGCCTATTAGCACATTTTTAGTTGCTTTTAAATTGTTTAACCTTATTTAATACTATAATACAAGCCTACTAACTTGGCCTAAGCCAAGTGTCAAGCAGAATCCTAACCCAACCCATGTCAAGTGGACCCAACTGAATTTACCATAGGTAGGATCCATGCTGAGCACTTCTGATTTATCCTCAGGTTGGTCTGATTACAGGTTAATACTCAATTATTAGGATTGGGCTTGAGTTGAACCCCCAACCCAACCCAATCTACTGGAGTTGCAACCCTAACCGAATCTGCCAACCAAGCACAATCTCAAGAGAACCCTCCTCTCTTTTACACCTTTACCATCTACATCTATGTATCTTCTAAGAACTCTAACTTAGTTGCGCTACCAACCTGCCACCCCCACTAGGCCCATTTCTGAGTTCAACTACCTCTACCCTAACCCCTTTCTCCATTATTTTTCAAATTTTCATCCTCATCACCCTTCATCACTGACCCCACTACGTGCCTCCTCCTCACCCTAGTCCAAAGCAAGAGAACTTTTTTTTTTTGACAAATAACACAGGTTGTACTAAATCAGAAAAGAGAGTACAGAAAGGAATTAGGCATTCCACCAATCCAAAGAGAAAACAATACATGATGAGAAAAACTGCACATTAACCAGAATTGTGTGGCCCAAAAAAATCCAGTCTCTCACCAACCCTCTTGGCCAACTCATCCATGCTAGAATTTGCCTCTCTAGGTATCTATCAGAACGAGATGTTCATAGAATTAGAATTGGTTAGATAGTCTGCCTCCTTAACAAGATGGGCAAGCTTCCAAGGCCCTATCCCAGACTTACATCATCCTATCACTATGGCTAAATCCATTTACAGATCCACCAGTCATAATTCAAGGTACTATGACAGTTTAAGTCAACAAAGTAAAGCTCAAATCTCTGCAAATGTCGCATCCCCACCCAGTGAAGCCTGAATATGCCTGTAAACATCCTCCCAAGCTCTCTAATCAGGCCCCATATACTTTAAGAACCAGAATTGCCAAAAGAGCAATTATCGAAATTCAGCTTCACAAAAGGCTCAAGAGGAGGAGACCATCTTAACGAGCAATTAACTCATCTATGCTAGAATTTGCCTCTCTACTCTCTAGGTATCTATCAGAACGAGATTTTCATAGAATTAGAATTGGTTAGAGAGTGTGCCTGCTTAACGAGATGGGCAAGCTTCCAAGGTCCTATCCCAGACTTACGCCATCCTAACACTATGGCTAAATTTATTTATAAATCCACCAGTCATAATTCAAGGGACTATGCTTAAGTCCACAAAGTAAAACCCAATCTCTGCTAATGTCGTATCCACACCCGGTGGGGCCCGAATATGCCTGTAAACATTCTCCCAAGCTAACTCTAATCAAGCCCCCTATATCTGAAGAACCAGAATTCCCAAAAGAGCAATTATTGAAATTTAATTTCACAAATAGCTCAAGGAAAGGAGACCATCTTGTGTGAATTTGGGCAGTGAGATGTTATAACAATCTCAAACCATCTCTAATAATGAATGTGATGGAAAATGATATCAATCGTAAAAGAGCACATAGCCGCACTCATGGATATAGTGTCTACCACATTAAAAGAAAACTTTCATTCCTTCATGATCTTTTATCCCTACAAAATAGCCTAGCATTAAATCCATTGTTCTTGGAGTGTAACCTAAAACCATAAAGTAAACAATAATCTACGCATCTACTAGAAAGGTAAAATAATGGAAGACATACTCTATGAAAGTGTCAAAAAGTCAAGCAAGGTTTGAAAAAATAATAATAAGTTTTACCCTTCAAACCTCAGTATTAATTGCCTTCTCTTCCACATCGTTTGCAGGAGCAATAACCTCCCCACCATTGGCTTCCTCTTCCCCAGGTGGCTGCACTTGTTCATCCTCTGGTAATGGCTCCTCCACATAATCATTCTCAAATGCATCTGCAGGAACCTCATAAATCCTCACCTGCGGCTTTGATGGGTCCTTAACCAGAACATATTTTCCCTCGTTCAACTTCATGCACAAATCAACAATGGACTTAACAATCCCCCACATGTTTGAAGTGTTCAGATTGATCTGGGTCGCAAACTCCCTTGGTTTATATCCAGCCACAGCTAAGATGATATGGTTAAAGTGATCACGAGGATGAACCCTCGAAACATATCCCAACTTCATCACATCAGCACTTGCCAAAAGTGCTTGAGCAGTCCACTTGGCCAGCTTATTTGCATTGTTCTTCAGTTCTGTAGCCAACACTGCCCCTCTTTGTGTCTCCAACTTCTGCCTCCAATCAACACCCGAGTACTTGGGATCAAACTCATTGAGTGCATTCAAGGTCAAGAACGACCTCTGCCCTTTCACGTCCGAGACACTCTGAACCTCACAACGAGCGACAAGGTACATTTCATCGTCAAGCTTCCATCGTCGGTACCGGTAAGCAACCGAAGCAACCTCTTCCCCTTCAGCAGCAAACGGATTTGCCTCTTCAAATGCCACCTTATTCCCATCCCTAACCAAAACCTGCTGCGAGAAATTCTGGTTAATGTAAGCCGCCTCAACACTCAAAGAATGCGCGGAATTAATATCATCCTTCGCTTCCGGCAATGGCTCCTGAGAGGTCTCGTTAACAGAAAGCAGATCAAGCTGCGACCCATCTCTCTTATCGAAGAACAACTTGTTCCCAACACGCTGAATCACAATATCCCAAGAATAAACAGATCTGGGCGCGCACATCAGAGTCGAGAGAATCGATTCAGTCGCAAAGACAGTAGCTTTATCCTCATTAGCGAGGCGGCGGATTACCGGATCATCGGTCGTCGTAACCTTAAAGAAGTTGCGATTCTTGAATCGCTCCAGGCGTTTCTCATTCTTAGGATTGACGCGATCGTAGGATCGATCGTAGAACTCGAGAGCGCCGCAGACGAGGAGGTCTTCAGGTTCAGGGACCGAGAAGGACAGTTTGGAGAAAGTGGAGAAGGGGATCTGATCCAGCATAGTCCATTCGGGCTGGATATCGACAGAGGACTTGAAGACGGCAGCTTCGCGGCGGGGAACGTAGGCGTTCGAGCGGTTCATGTTGAAGTGGCGATCCCGGCGAGCACGCTCCTTCTCCGCCTCGCGCTTGCGTGCTTCAACTTCTTCGTCGCGGCGCTGCGGGAGTTGGCGTTGTTGCTGGAAGCGCCACTTAGGGCCGAACCTGGGGCGCGGAGGGGGCTTGCCGTCGACGAGGCGGAAGTTGGAGTCATCGTCGGCGGCGAGGGCGGCGGAGGAGTCGTCGAGGGTGAAGTCGAAGACCGCATCGGCGGGGTTTTTGGTGTTGCGAGATGGGTGGTTGTAGTTGCGAGTCCAATCGGCGATGCGGCCGAGTTTCTCAGAGCGAGAGAAGGGGGCGAAGGGGACGTTGGACGGGTGGTTGGAGAGGAGAGGAGCGGGTGTCTCCGGCGGACCCCAGCCGTCGGAGTTGAAGGGAACTGCGCCAACCTCAAACCCTACCATAGCCACTTGAAGTGTTTCTTTGAGTTGGTTTTTTTTCTTTCTTTCTGATTAGTGGAGAGGGTGAGAGGAATGGAAAGGACAAAGCGGTATAGAAACCCTAGAAGAGGAAGCAAGGTATTCACTAGTGAGCGGTTTTGATTGGGAAACTGATTTAGTGGGGCCAATCCAAGTAAAGTTGTCTTCTTCTGTCGTTGGATTGGAATATGTGTATCATTGGGTCCACCATTGATCTTGATCAGGCTTGGAACAGGGGAGGTGGGGAGATCCTCTGATTCTAGTTTCATGGAATCACTGCCTACCTATTTGTTGTTTGGCCTGTTCAGATTAAACTTGCTCCTGGAAAGACCTATTTGTTGTTTGGCTTTATTTGTGTTTTATTAGTCAGAGGCCTTGGCACAATCCCAAATGGGTAATGATTGTCTGTGTTACACAGACCTCTATAAGCGTGTTATTGATTGACACATTATGGGTTTTTTTTTTTTTTAATTTGGTGTCTCTCTTTGAACACCTACTTTTTCATCTGAACTTTTTTTGGACTTTTTAACCCCCAAACACTACACATGTCAGCTTATCATTCACCATACATACTACAGACTTTTTCATCACAGAACATTTTCTTCCATTGGTAAAAAAGAACATATAGTATAATGAATGTATAACATGTAGAGGACAGTTTGGTCAATACATATGGGGAAAAAGTGCACATGTTTATTTACAAAACACCCTTGTGATTAGGTGTATGCATGGGCTAGAATCGGGCCGGGCCTTAGTAGTGCAGTGGCAAGCCAAGAATTGTATATCACAAAGCTTGGGCCTGGAAGAAACTTGGAAATCAAGGCTTACCCAAGGTACATTACTATTTTTTATAAAACTAAAAATTTATAATAAAAAATCTTGATATTTAAAATGTATATGTACACAAAAACTGTATTTTATAAAAAAATTATATAAAAACTTTATGGAAAATGATTGTTGTTTTGGGACAGACCTCTAAAAACATGCCATTGATTGACACAAGATGTGTTTTTGAATTTGATGTCTTTTATTGACCACCTACTTTTTCAACTGAACACTTTTTTGGACCCTTTTACC
>JAOXJP010000001.1:14882486-14892604 GCA_025762735.1 Platanus orientalis
AGCGGAATGGCGGAACAGGATTCGTGTAGCCGACCCCAAATAGTTGGGATAAGGCTGTTTGTTGTTGTTGTTGTTTGTTGTTGTTGTTGTTTGTTGTTAAGAGGAGTTATTTAGGATCTTGTAAGGAGGGGTACAACATTTTATGTGTCCATGCAACATTTTATGTAATCTCCTCCTTGTTTTGTGTTTGGTTGTAGTCTTTGGGGATTTCTCATCCATTTTCTTTAATAAAATTTTATTTATAAAAAAAAAATGTAATAAAGTCATTGGTGCCATTAGAGTATTAGAAGTTTTGTTGAGGGTAAGTGAGTGAAATAAGGCTGAAAAGCCAAGGCAAATTGAGGAAAACCAGCCTAGTCGCCAGCCCATCAATTTTTGTCCTTCAACGACTTCTAAAGTCAACAAAGGAGGCCCACTTTAGTGCTGGTCGACAGCCCCTATTCTCCCTTTCTTTTTGTAGTTTTTAAATTTGTTTTAGTAAGTTTTATGTATTAGAAATACTTAGTTAGCAAGTTAGGTGTACTTAAAATGTTTCTAATGCAATTTATCAAAAAAAAATTAGGCAATTTACCGAATTTTAAAGTTGTAAAGCCTATTTAAAGGCACCCCTCCCCTTGATTAATACAATGAAGTTTATTGAATTAAAGTGTGGTTTTGGGTGGTTTTCCCAAGGCAGCTGTGGGCTGGTCCCTTCTCTTCCCCATAGGGTGACGCCAACCCATAGGTTCCCCTCTCTTCCATTGTGGGTTATAGCACCCTAGGTGCACTCATGGGATTCTCTCACCCTCTTTACTCTTCTATCGTCTTCCTAACCCTCTCTCATTTCTTCTTCCCCTTTCTTCATTTATTCTCTTCTCCTCTCACAGTTGCTGGAAATTCATCAACATTGAAGGATTACAGTGTTGGACTCCATAAACAAGGTATGCACTGCTGAAATTTTCTGGGTTTACACACTCTTAAAATCGCACCACCTATAATCACTCTTCTTTATTTTATTTTTTTCCGATAAGTACTCTACTTTATTTCTTTCTTCAAGGGTTTTGATCCCCTTAAGATCTCCAACAAAATTCATCTCTTTTCCCCTTGATTCACTTTTTCTTTTATTCTTAATTTCAAAGATTCCTTGCAGATTCCATGAACCTCCATTAAAGCACCTTTGAAAATCATGATTTGACAAATCAAATCTTGTCCAAATCCAATTAAATTTTAAAAGTAAACCCTTTGCATGACACACTCCTGATCCGTAAAGTTTCATAAAATTCTGACGTGTCAGAGGGGCAGTTTTGTAATTTTGATTTTTCTGTCCAAAATTATAGAAATACCCATTTGGGTCTTCTCTCTTTTCTTTTCCTTTCTATTCTAACTCTCCTAGTTCTTTTCTAATATCTTTTTCTTTTGTTTTATCAATTCTCGTGGCTACTCGTGTTTCAAATTCCATTTTTGAATTCTATTTGCTTCCGCATTATTAAACTAACAGTTTTGTGAGGGTTTTGGGAATATCTTGCATCAATGTGCTTTCTAACCTTATGACTCTCCTTAATGAGGTATTCCTATCAAGTTCTTTCAGGGATGAGAGGATTTGGACCTTGGAATCATTGGGCAAATGCTCTTCCAAATCCCTATTCCACTCTCTTAACTCATGCAAGCTCCCCTAAAGTCTGCTTTCCCTTTAAAAAGGCGTGAAATCCTCCTCTACATCCTAGGTCTAAAGGATTTGCATGGACTGCATCCCTCTCTTGCATTAACTCTGTGGATTTGTTGCAAAGAAGAAGGCTTTTCATGCAGATTTCCAAATTAATGAGTGCTTTGTATAAAAGATGGTGAATAATCTAAACACTTATTTATGAATTGCTCCTATTCTAACTTAATTTTGGATCACTTTTTCTCAAACCTCAATCGTAGTTGGGTCATGCCTTATGAGATGTTGGACCTCTTCACCCAATTGAACTCATGGGGTATAGGTGTTAGGGGCAAATGCTCTTGGAAATGTTTGATCCATGTGGTATTGTGGGGAATTTGGAATGAAAGGAACTCAAGAATTTTTCATGGGAAGCTCAAGAGCATTTCCGAGGCTATTGATTCTATTGTTTGAGAATTAAAAAGTTGGTTGTTCATTACCAAGGAGTTTAATGGTCTCTCTCTCTCTCTCTCTCTACGGGTTTGTGAGGGATTGGGTGTCTAGTATTTCCTTCAACTCTTCTTTGGGAGATGGGATCCTTGTGGATTGGCTGCCCCCTCCTCCTAGCACCCTTAAGCTCAATTTTGACAATCCTCAAAAGGGGAAACTTGGGACCGGCAAGATGAGGCTAGGAAGGAAAATTTAAATTACATACAACATTTAGATTAAAAAAAATTACATAATAGGACTTTCTATAAAAGACACCTAAGGAAGGATAATTACTAAGCTAACCTCAACCTAGGTATTACCAAAATACCTATAGACTGAAATTTACTAGTATACCCCCAAATATCCCCAAGCCTTGAATATTGGTTGTTTTGCACCCCACATCACCTCTTCAACTCAGCAACTACTTTAGTCCACTTCCACCTCAAAAGTAGAAATCACTTTTAAGCAAAACCTTCATTGATTAAATATTTGAAGTTAAAGAGACCATAAAACCAGATCTAGCACCAAATTTATCTAAGTCTGATCATTATTATGTTGTTTTTTTAGATTAAAAAAAAGTTTTGCAACACAACATGTCATGAAGAAGCTCAATTTCTCCAAAACAGAGGTTGGCAAGCCATGTAAAACAAAAAACGACAAAAAAAAACCCACCATCAGGAATCTAAACTTAACTGCCCTCTGTCAAGATTTCCATATTTATACGAAAGTAACACATATAAGTCACAATGAATAATCATAATGGAGTCATTCCTATACCTTTGGTTCTCTTCCATTCAACATTTTTCCAATCTGACGAGCCATAAGAGTCTTCCCAGTACCAGGAGGTCCATAAAGCAGCATTCCCTTCACATGCTTAATGCCCAATCTGGAACATCAAAAGCATGTCTAATTACTAAAAATAATGAAAATACCAGACCAGAAATATGTTGAACTTAAAATTGTGTGAATTACTTATTGGTCACATGAGGAGGAAAAACTCGAGAGGCAAATGCTCTTCGAAATATATCTGCAAATTCTGCACTTAGACCACCTATACCCAGTGACTGAAGATTAAACTCCTTATGTCTAAAGATGTTGCTACTGGCAGCTTCACGCTGGTTGACAATCTGCATTACTCAATTTAGATACTGTTATCAGTAAAGCAAATTGCCACCATTTCAAGAGGATTAAAATAATGATCAGCAGGTAACTATAAGGTAAATGTAACAAAAGAAAATGTTAAAAGTAAGAATGTGAAAAATAAAAAGAACAATGCAAGTATTAGTTATTTAACTCCATAAGAAGATGGATAACTATTTTACATCATTCCAATATGGTTATAGCTATCATCAGTAAACAAGTAACAGACATTAGTAAGAAAGTTAAAACATGGACTGACGGACAAGAAAGGCACGCATGGAAAATGAAGATGACCTTTATCCCACTGGCATTTGATGCTTCAAAAACAAAGTAGGTTTCGCTTGATATCATCCCTCTTTCAAGGGCATTAGATTTTTCCTGACCTTCTACAGCAGCCTGAGTGACAGTAAAGATATAGTTTGTGCCGTGATATTCGAACGATACCCTTTGTCCTGCTGTCATAACCTGCATATCAAGAGACCATTTTCAAAGAGATATCCCGAAAACGTATGCTAAAAGCCCATAAATAAATCAAATAAAGAACGTGCATCACTCAGCCTAGTTCCCAAAAAATAACTGCACTATGCTATTGTAATACATTTGAATGACTTAATCACGACATGTCGTTTTCAAGCAAATCAGACCCAAGATATTGGATTAATTTAAAACCGACAATGATTATAAGTTAGCTCCATCTCTCTTCTATGTAGTAACCAATTAGTATGTACTTCTTCCAATTACCTTTGGACTGTTAAAACCATAGTTGCAGGGAAGCTTGGTGCAAAGTGGGAAGCTTGTTTGTAAAACCAATACAATTCCACTTCCCCAAATAGTGGGAACCACGCTTCCCGCGTTTAGGAAGCACGGTGAAGTGATTGGGAAAGCAAGTGAAAGCTATTTAGGGAAGTGAATGGAAACCTTTGGAGAATCGATTGGAAAGTGATCCAATAAGTGAAATTGTAATTTACTTAATGTAAACTATATTCTATTGGTATTGAATAAAATGTTTTCTATAAGATATAGTATTTATTTGTAACAAAAAACAAAAAAAAATTGCTATTGATTTTGTTGTTTATATTATTTTTTTCCAATCGAATAAAATATATTCAAATCCAATGGTTGTTATACAAGGTCTTCTATAGTTCAGCTCTAAGATGCCTCGTCATCTACAGAAAATCTTACGTAAGGTAAAATCTAAGGTATGGCTTGCCATACTAACAACAAAAGTGGTTTGCATATTGAATTTAGTGTCAAGATTCTTTATTACTTGCATAATATAGGTTTTTGGTTTGTTTATGGGAATTATGGTGGGACCGGGCTCCAATCATTAACAACCTGATCCGTAGAGGTTAAATGATCCCAAATAGATGTTGTATGTGTTTATTGAATGGAGAATCCTCGGACCACCTTTTCATCCATTGTCCAGTTGTTTGTGCCTTATGGGGGTATTTTTGGACAAATTTGGTGTCCAATGGACTCAGCCTCAATCTTTGAGAAGCCTCTTCTTATGTTGGTCAGTGCAGGTTTTAGGGAGTGCTATAGGAAAGGGAAAAGTAGTATAAAAGTTGATCCCAGTGGCCATCTGTTGGACTATTTGTGAAGAATGCAACAAGAGAATCTTTGACGGGGAATCCTGTTGTAATTGAAAGCTGGTGGACTTGATTCTCTCGAGAGTGTATGACTGGGTTTTCCTATCATTGGATAGCAGTTGTCCCCCCTATTGGAGGTGGATATTCGATTAGGACTCTTGTTGTTTCCCCTCATCTTGATGGGGTGCTTTCGGCTCTTGTTCTGCTCTTATGAGCATTTCTCATGCTGTAAAGTGGGGCTTGCTGCCGTTTTTGTTTCATTGAAATTAACTTACTTTTCAAAAAAAGAAAATACAACAACAAGGTAGCTAAACAAAAACCCGAAACAAACAAGCTAGACCAGAATAGAAACCTCTACAACACATCCACCGGAACATCCATCGGGAGACAAGAGTCACAATGAACCCTTGAATTCCTGACACCATAATTAGCAAGCCAGTCCGCCAACCCATTTTGGCTTCTATCAATATGGGTGAAAGCACAATTCAACTAAGAAGCCAACTCGCAGATGTCATAAATGACATGAGCCATACACTAAGATCCGTTCCCCCTTCCCATACCCTAGCTTATAATAGTTCTTGAGTCACCTTCCACCAAACACTCAGACACCCCAAGCTTCTTCAACTCCCTAAGCCCCAATAACAGAGCCATTGCCTCCGCTTTCACAAAATCACAAATCCCTATAGGCCTGCAACTCACTCAAATCACTTTGGAAGACTGATTCTGAATAACACAACCAAACTCCGCTTGACCCAGGTTGCCTTTAGAGGCTCCATCGAAATTCAATTTTAGGCATCCTTGAGGAGGAACCCAAGCCAAAACTTCTTTGCTATGCAAGGGAGGGGTCCAATCCAGAGAAGAGACCCAATCTTTTAAGAACAATGACAAGGGGAAGCCCTTAAACTCCGGAGTAGTCAACAACCAATTGCCCACCTCTCTAATTATAGCGTCAATCACCTCCTTAGAAGATAGAAATTTTCTACCAAAAACTCTGAGATTTCTCTCTTTCCAAATACCCCAAACCACACCATGAAGCAACCAATCCCAAAAAACTTTGTAATGAATCCCATAGCCACCACTAAACCATTAGCATACAAACTCCTTGAAAACTTTAGGCCAAACCCGAACTTTCCCTGAGAATGAAAAAAAAATCATCCTAAATTGCTTGGAAAAATTTGCTATTGTCCATAAGAGGGGGTTCTGAGGTTTCCAAATCCTCTTGGATGGGAAGCTATGGTCAAATTGACTGGAAGTAATCAAGGCTCTAAAGAAAGACTTACAAGAGAACTTACTAGAAGACTCAAGGGTCCAAATCCTTTTGTCTTCCACAGCTTGGATGGTTTGTTTATTACTTTATTGAGTTTATTCACTTTATTGTATTGTAGTTGTACTTATTAGTTTGTAGATTTTTCGCTATTTACTTTCTGTTAGTAATCATGTATTCACATGTTATTATCATCTCATTTCCTAGTCATTTCATAATATTTTTCTAATGGTCTGAAGTCCCTAATTGCACCTTACTCACTTCCCAATCGCTTCCTTCTCACCCTCCAAACACTTAATCATTTCTCGCTTCTTGTTTCCGAAGGATTTATTGGGCCTCACTCCTTCCGCTTCTCGCTTTCGCATTGCTTCTCATTCTGGAAACTATGGTTAAAACAACGAGCTTCTTTCAACAGAGTCAAAATTCTAGTTGATGAAAGTCAAAACTATATTAATAGAGCATTCATGTGTGGCCAAATACTGTAGCAAAAAGTTCTCAAAATATTAATGGGCATAACCATTCTAATAAAGCATCACAGAATTGAAATATTTTATCATTTTAGTTGTTTTCCTTGTGTTATCCATACTTGTTCCTTGGCAGAGAACAAATGCTCAAATCTGCATTTAGGAGATTCAATTTGTTTTCCTTGTAATATCCTTACTTGCTCCTTGGCAGGGAATAAGTGCTGAATTTTTACAACGTGCATTTAGGAGGAGCAAGCGTTTGCATTGTTGCAAACTTGCCAGATAGGGAACCATTTTGTTAGATCACATAATTAACCAGGTAGACTAAATACAGCATGCCATGCAGAAACATAAACTACATTGATCTGATGCAGGTACTCATGCAAATAGTTAACAGAATTGATGGCTGCACTGATCCAAATTCCAAGGACAGGAAAAACATTATAATATCCAAACAACATTAATAGGCAACAGAAGTTCAAACAACTGCTACCAAGTACAAATATAATTGAGATAAAAAAAATAATATACAAAAACATAATGAAAAGACCACATATAACTCTTACCTGGTCAATAAATCTCTTTCGGAGTTGCTGAGTCAGAAGAACGGCATCAATCTAAGAAAAAAGTAGATCCAATTCAGTCCTAGTAACCCACATAGAGCACTTTGTAGGTAAATAGGCACGCCTCTATGCAGCAACCAAGCAGACAAGTGGATTAAGACAGCAAGCTGCATAACTATCAGATTGAACTGAAGAAAGTCTAAGGTGTAACATATCCAACAAAAATACCTGTTCATTTTTTGTCCCTTTCTTCACAAACTCCAACTCCAATGTAAGCAATGCCAGGTTAAAATTATCAGGTGGGACAAATCTAAGCACAGTATTACCACAGAAAAGTATAAGACAGCAGAAAGGACACCAACATACATGCAAAATATGCCCAAATGAGAATTTAGAAATAATGGTGCACTCGACCAACCTGCTCACAGATATTGTATCTCCACTAGAAACTCGCGCATGCCGACGTTGGATGGCATTCAGGGCAATATGACCCTCATGTATACTTTCATGAGCAGTACGTCTTGGTTAAGGAAACAGATAAGTAAATTCTTTAAAAGTAACAATCAAATATGATGTCTTCAAATTGCTTGCTGTTTACTATATCTTTTCAACAAATGCTAAAAAATGGCTCCTATCATAGTTGCTGCTATGCATGCCCTAACTCATGCCCAATTGCCCCTGCAAATAGCTGCAATAAATATTGTATGCATCCAAGAAAAGCAAGAGACTTGTAAGATAATCAAAATTATCAAAGTAACAACATTTGGTAGCTAGATCAATCAAGAATATGGATCACGAATCAACATGAACATGAGAAAGAAGTTGTAGCAATTACCAAGGGAAAGCACAAAGATAGAGACATGGTGTTGCCCTTCGGATAGAAAAGAAAGTAGCATGAGTGTGTTAAAAGGCAATGGCATGAAGTGAAGAATGGGACCTCCAGATGTGTTAGAGGTGCACCTCAATGCATTAGGCTTGCACCTCACAAACCCTCCCTCTTGAAAAGATACATCAATAAAACAACCAAACAACAAAAAAATGGAAGAAGAAGAATTTAGTCCAAAAGGAAAGTGGTATAAAAGTCTTAAAAGGTGAAGGTGTGAGGTGAGCAAGGGACCTCCAAATGTATCCGGAGTGTACCTCAATGCACAAGGCTTGTGCCTCTCATTCTCTCCCTCTTACAAATATATTTCAATTAAAATATATACATATATACCAAGTTGGCAACAACAGAGATGAAAATATCCAAAATTCCAAACTATAAAGTTCCAAATCCAAACAACAAGAGTAATCTCATGAACTTGATGTGTCTTGTTGATTAAAATCATCTAGAACAAATGTATTTTGGTCCCTACAACTGTTGCAAATCATAAAAATTAAAAGGTTAATTATCCGATGCATATTAGATCTCCCCTGAATGTGAATTAAGGTTCAAAGGATTTAAAACAACCTACGTATGTTAAACACACTAAATACTAGGCGATGGAGACCCAAAACACCAAACAGGTTTTTTTGGCACAGATGGAGGCAGTTCATCTGGGACTTCAGCTGGCAATCAAACTCCACCTTCAGCAAGTTATCTCTGAATCTGATTCTCTTCAGATTGTCCAGGTGCTAAACAGTAGAATACAGGAATACCAATGGGTTGCCAGGGTATGTTTTGTGGATTGTCAAGCAATGATGAGGTCAATCCCCCATGTCGCCATTTCCTATATTAGCAGGGATTGTAATTGTAGTGCTCATGATATGGCACAGTTAGCTCTTTCGGCTTGTTTTCTTGATGTTCTTAAGATTAAGTGGGTCCTGCATGGGACTCCTTAGCCTTTCTTTTACCTCATCATCATTAATCAAAAAAAAAGTTTTAGTTCCATAACAAATCACCTATTCTGCTTCAGGTATTAAGCACACAACACCTATTTAGAGGTGAGCTTCAAATCAAGACACGTGCACCTCACATTTTGGAGCGAACACCTCCCAGGAGTTGTGCCTTAATGATGCACCTTTTCTCCGCACCTTGATGCAAAGCCTAGTGGCCTACACTTTCTCTCTAAACAGTAAATAGAGAAATTGGAAAACCAAAAAACAAAGTGTACCAAGAATGACAGGAAAATACTCAACCCAAAAACCCAAGCACATTGTACTCAACAGGATCAAACCCTAGTATACTCCACCATGAATAAACTAAGTATGCTTCCAGCTTTTGAATTATTGCTAGTACCCCAAAAAAAACAAAAAATTGCTTTTAGATCAAATGGGATCCTGAAACTGATAAAAGAGACATCATACTTAAAATAGAGTTACAGAAAACATATAGGATTTCAAATTCCGTAGCTGTGGTAAGTTTTCTAAACCATTAAAGATGCTAAGATATGGATAAATGATATGTTATATGTAGGAAAGCCATAACAGTGCCATGGTCCTTCTAGATGGCCACTGCAGAATCAACTTCTGTCACTAAGTGCCCTCAGAACTCAGGACAAATGCATCGCCCACTATATACATATACATTCAAGATAACACTGTATCATGTATAAGAGTGCCTTCAAACCTGCCTACAGCATGGATCTAAAACAAACTACAGTTGAAACTGAGCTTAATGCAACAGGCATATGTGGAGTAGCCGAGTAGGTAAGAAAGCCCATATGTGTATTTAAATCAGTAACTGTGTAACATAAATCCACAATTGAAAACAACCAAATCAACCTAACCTCCCTCCAGAAATAACAATGTGATGCCATTGATCTACGGAATCAATATCCAAATTTAACTACTATTGACTACACAGGATAAGGAATGATTTTTCTTGCAATCGGTAACTGCACTAAAAAACTTCAAACCACTTTCACAGTATAAAATAAGCATTCGAATTTCCAAGTCCACAATAAATAATAATAATCAAAGTTTTCCTCCACTAGAATGTCCTAAAAAGAATCCATAAATCTCAAGTCATCAACTTGAAAAATGAACTGAATAACCCACCAACCCAACCCC
>JAOXJP010000001.1:14892704-14903288 GCA_025762735.1 Platanus orientalis
GGAGGCTTGTGGGTGCTCTTATAGAGCTCCCCATACCTAGGGCTACATGAGAATGGTCCAAAAGGACCTAAATACCCATCATCAGACTAATCTATCCCAAAATACCCCTAATTACATGAATTATACTAAATTATCCCACTTCAGACAATTTGTTCCTAAAATACCCTAAAAAATAATCCCCCCTTACAAAATGACGTAAAATAAATGTGCAACATGAAAATAAATAACTAATAAGCAGAAAATGACTCCCTAAACCTAAAATAAACTCTCCTAAGTCTGGAAAATCATGTGGGCCTTATTTGAACCAAAGCAAGGGCCCAGATCTCCTCCGGCATCTCTGATAAGTTTGAAAAGTACCATCCTTGGACCTCATGTCCTCATCAAAAGGATTTGGAGGAGAAATGTCATTTCTAATTTAGTTTTCAAACTCATCCATCTTGACTCTCCAAACAAGGATTACGACTATCCAATACTTCTAATAGTCTAATTATCTCATCCTCCTCCCAATCATTTGGATCCCTTCTCAATCTGGGAATCCAACAACTTCTATTGAAATCAAAGCATTGTGCCACTGAAATTTGCAAGTCCCAAGCCAAACGATATATATTTAGGAATAAACCCTTCAAGGAACAGTCCCCTACCCACAGGTTAGACCAAAATCTAATGTTTTCCCCCGAACCTAATTGAAAATTAACATGCTTCCAAAACTCCTCTTTCCCAGCCATTATGGATTTCCAAATACCACACCCATGTCTCCCTCTCTCCCTTCTAGATTTCCATACCAATTCCTCACCAAACCTTGCCACCACCACTCTATGCCATAGACTGTCTCTCTCCATACCGAATCACTATAACCACTTAGCTAACAGTACCTTATTATGCATCCTAATCCTCCTTATACCTAGACCCCCATTATCAAATGGTCGATAACAGGTATTCCAATCTACCAAATGATATCTATGGTGATCCGGATCATCATCCCAAATGAACCGTTTAAACATTGATTTCATCTTATTGGCCACAGAGACCGGTATGGTAAAGAGAGATATAAAATAATTGGGCATAGCATAAATGAGCTTTATGCATTAAGACCATTACAACACTCCCCCTCAAACTAGGCATAAATGTACATTCCCAGCTTGCCAATAATTTTGTGGTGTCAATTAGAAACCACTGCCTCCATAATCTGTGATGCAGAAAATATCAAGAGTTGGTTTAATCTTTCAGGTAATGGGCCCATGTTAAAGCAGAACCAGATTCCTTTATAATATACAGACCCATGTGTTATTAGATCCCACTACAATAATCATAAGTCCAAAATAATTCACATACCAGAAAATCAGTCTGGTTGTCAGAATTGAAAACCTTGGGTATGCTTTACAGATCATTGAAATATTGTGAAGTCGTAGTTCTATGAAGGCACTACTTATTCCCTAAATCTTAGGTCAAAGCAATATGTGTAAGGCCTCCAAAATAGCTCATAAGACTGCATTGGTTATACTCAGAAAATCCCACATACTAGATTCTTAGAAATTGAAACACTGAATCAAACCAATACTTAGCTTGTGTCGGGGTGTTCTAAATGAAACACAGAAACTAGAACTTTTTTTATTTTTTTATTTTTGAGAGGAAAACTAGAACTTCTCTTAGATTCACTGCACAGCAATAATACTCTCCACATATAGGGATATGGAATACATAAGAGAGAAAATAGATTAGTAACTTAGCTGCGATTGAGATGCAAAGGCTACAACTGATAAAAAGTGAAGAAGCACAAACTTAAGTCTATAGAAATCACCAATACAGTGTAACTAAGTTATTTTATGATCCAACGTGTCTAGAATTGCATGATTCTGAGAATTCAGCTCCTTGCAAAATGATTTGTGCAATTATACTTTTTGATCTCTTACTAATAATATCTTCTTCAACCTACTAGATATGATCTATATTCGAGTTTATGAGGAAAGGATTGATCTCCTGCGGGCAGCCATTGTTGGAGCACCTGGAACTCCATATCATGATGGCCTCTTCTTCTTTGATATTTTCCTTCCTCCTGAATATCCACATGAACCACCTGTAAGTATGTCATCTAGTATTTGTGGATAGCCCACATTATATATATACAAAAACTTCGTGTATACATATATTTGCATGTTGCATACAAAAACATATGCATTCATGGTTTAATACTTGTTATTCTGACAAAATTTTATGTAGTTGGTGCATTACAAGTCCGGTGGGCTACGTGTCAACCCAAACTTGTATGAGTCAGGAAAGGTCTGTCTCAGCCTCCTTAAGACATGGACAGGCACAGGCACTGAAGTATGGAACCCGGGAAGCTCTACCATTCTTCAAGTCCTTCTCTCTCTCCAGGCACTTGTGCTCAATGAGAAGCCTTATTTTAACGAAGCTGGATATGATGAACAGAAGGGCAGAGCTGAGGGAGAGAAAAATTCTATGACCTACAATGAGAATGCTTTCCTCCTTTCCTGCAAGTCCATGCTATACCTGCTACGAAACCCACCCAAGGTATTATAAGCCACCACTTCTAGAACCTCCTTGTTGGACTCTTGACATAACTCTTTGGCATAAAATATGATTTGAATGAGAGTTGGTTTGTTGGTTTTAAATTGATACAGAATTTCGAGGCTCTGGTGGAGGAGCACTTCCGCAGACGCTCACACTTCATTCTCCTGGCTTGCAAGGCATATATGGATGGCGCTCCGGTTGGCTGTCCTTTTGGCTGTGGAATGGCTGAACAAGAAACCAAAAGCTCCACTGGTTTCAAAATCATGCTGGCTAAGATCTTTCCTAAGCTTGTTCATGGTTTTATAGGTAAGGGAGTCGACTGCAGCCAATTTATTGAGAAAATGAATGTGTAGCAAAATAGGTAAGTAATCATCAATCTACTAGACATACATACATACAGTGATTACAAACTATAGCTTATATGTGTGCTCAGTAAGATACGTTGTTTCTGGTTTGGTGTTCTTTCTTGAAGTTTGTTGAACTGATGGAAAAATGACTGAAAAGGACGTGGTGATGTAATGTGTTTAATGGCTTGTAGATAGCTTAAATTAGGACTGTTTTGTTAAATTTATGTATTCCTACTTTTGTTTTCTAGTGACTGTATGATATAGCAATTTCATAACCAATGTCATACATCCAAACCACAATTAAAGGAAAACTAAAAGAAAATATCTCACATACCATCAGCATCCTGTTTCAGCATAAAATATGTGATCTTCGTGGTGTGGTATTTCACCACTGGCTTTAGTTTACAAATGGCTGAAGCATTAAAATCTGCTCTATCTTAAAGTTTCTCTAACAACTGATTAGATTAGTAGGCACAATATGCATTAGAAATGGAATGTTATTATGTACAAGATAAATCAGTGCTTCCTCATTTAAGGAACTGTACTAGTAATCTGATATCCCATAATATCCTTCTAAAATGAAATAAATTCAATTCTTCTCTTATTAATTTTCACTTCAAGACGAAGGTTTCCTATATTGACAGGCTTTGCTTTAACTGCTTGTATGATAAAACTTCTCGCATCTTTACCTTCTTATATGGGAAATTCTTAACCCATGGGACTCATACCTATCAATCTGTGTCATCCAAATGCTCGTCATCTAATTAGATTACCATCAGATTTGAGTCTTCACTTTCTGGATTGGTTGTGGAAAGCTTGGCCATCTTATGTACAATCATTGAATTGAGCAAAAGATGAATATGGTCTCCTTAGATCAATACATTGTGAACTTCGGTCTGTACCCAATGTAGTGGATGGTCACCCTTTGATGGTACCAATTATAGCCATGAGTCGCACATGTTAAACAATCTTTTTTGTACGAGGAAATGATTGAATTTGAAACTGTATTAGGGATAAAATGCTAATATCGAGAACATTTGACCTATTTTACTAGGTTTCTTATGGTGTAGATCTCGGGCCTTTTGAAGGTCTATACGCACTGCCCAACATTCAACAACCTCTGCAGACCTAGTGCATCTTTGATGAAGTGATAACCCATCTATGTATGTTTGATATGTTCATAGAACACAAGATTATTGGTGATATAAGATAGTATCCTATTCATCGCAGTACATCTTCAAAGAATAATCCACTGCAAATCCAAGTTCTTTTGGCAAAGTTCTACCCACATTAGTTCATCAGTCGGGTGAGCTATGGCTCTACATTCGGCTTCTGCACTAGAACTTGCTACTACAGTAAAACCGAATTCTTTTGACAAAGTTTTTGTCCACATAAAGTTCACAAGTTGTGTGAGTCATGGCTCTACACTCGACTTCTGCACTAGTGCTTGCTATTACAACATATCCAAATTCTTGAGGCAAACCCAGCTGGTTGCTTTATATACACCTCTTCAAGCTCACGATAGAGGATGCCATTTTTTTTCACATCAAGTTATAACAATGGCCAATTAAGATTTATAGAAACTAAAATAATGATTTGCATAGAGTTGAGATATGTAATTGGAGAAAATGTTTCAGAGTAATCTACACGATAGGCTAGGTATACCCCTTTTCAACCTCTCAATTGTGCCTTTAACCTCTCAATTGTACCATTTGGATGACATTAAACTACATATACCACCTACATCCAACAACCTTCTTCCCATATGACAAGGTATTTGACTTCGAGGTTACCTCCGAATTGTAAAGCACCCATTTCTTCGATCTTCCATAGCTCTTTGCCATCCAAGATGAGAAACAGCCACCTAAAAAAATTTAAAAACAAATATATCAGATATTCAGATAGAGACAAGGCAGAAGAGCAACGAGAGGAAAACAAATGTGCACAAAAAACGGGTTCAAAGGTTGGCCCAAACCTTGACTCGGGATTCAATCCTACCTCTTCTCCTGAACCGGATTCTGTCGTGGCTGGCCTTTCTTCTTCCCAGAATCGAAAAAGAGTTCCTTCTAACAATAATGAGCTCGTTGTTCACAAAACAGTGCAAAAGAAGGTTTATGTGATCCATCCCAACGATAAATCTTTAAATCTCAAACACAATGAAGTGAGTAAGGAGGATGATGCCCTATCAATTGTAAAGGAAGAGTGTTGGTACTCTATCTCCAAAGGCCTTGAAAAGATCATTGGAGAGGTGCGAGGGTACGACTAAGATTGCTCATCCTATGAAAAAAGCTCGTAGCAAAGAAGAGGGAGGCAGTCATAATCAAGAGTTGGTTCCTTCTTATACCATTGATGAAGAAAGTCTTTTTTTCTATCATGACTGAGGGGGTGAAGCCGATGAAGAGCTTTTGAAGTGATGAAAGTTTGATTGCAAGGTCATACAAAGCTCTGTGTCTCTGCCATGCTGTACGGAGTGAGGTATTTTCGACTTTAAATTTTACTTTTCAAAGTTTTTCTCACCTAAAGGTACTTTTCTTTATTTCTTTTTTTGAGTGTATTTGCTTAACTTCCATTTGGGCATGCTGGATGATTTTTCTTGATTCCCCAATAAGACTCCCATGTAATCATAGGAAGAAATTGAGTAATCGAATTATTTTCATTAGGTTAAGTGATAAACAATGGATTAAATTGATGAATGTAATGTATGCATGTCATTTGACTATATCACCGGAAGTCAGTCCGAGATACAAGTAATTTCTTTCTCAATTCTTGTTGTTAGCTCTTAAGGAAGAGTTTAGACACTTAAGTTCTCCCCCTCCTATCTTCTAGACTGATAAAAATTTAAGGGCAACTGTATATGGTAGTGGCACCCCATGCGAGTGTGGTGTTGCCACTCTTTTCTCAGGAAGGGTCCAAGAAATTGTTGGTCTTTCGGAAGCAAGTTTTCTTTGAGACTGACCCTTCTTTTCTCGTAAAAAAACATCTATGTTAATTCCTCCTTTGCACTCAAGTGGTGTAGTAGTGAGTTTGGGCCTCTTACAATGTGTCTCCCGAATAAGATGTTGGAGCTTAGAATGGGGTCTTCCTTTGCTTCAGTCCCTTTCCATCTTTGTAGGGACTCTCAGGTTGTCTACTTTCCCTTAGTATCCAAATTGTTTGCATAGGCTTCGGCGTCTGTCCCAAAATAGCACATTGGTTATGTATGAAGATCTCCACTTGGATTTGCTAAGGAATCAAGAAATCCCTAACAGCTAGAGCACTTCGGGCTATTATTAAATCCAAAAACCCGCATATTGTATTTTTATCGGAAACAAAGTGTAAAAGTAGTGTGTTTTGGAATAAACTGGTATGCGCAATGATTGGAATTTGAAGGCGGTCGATTCTATTGGTCTCTTGAGGGGTTTAGTGTTATTATGGAGAAAATATATTGATGTTAGAGTGTCTGAGCTCAATCCCAGATTTATAGCTTTGAAAATCTATAATAAAGAGACCAAAACCTATTAAAGGGCATTTTTCGTGTAAGGGGAACCTACTAGGGAACTTAGATCTGCCTTTTATAATCAAATTATTAAAAAAGTGAAAAATACGTCAGGGCCCATTCTATGTATTGGGGATTGAAACTATATTTGGGATCGTAATGATAAAGTTGGGGGGATCTACATTCTGAATAGTTGCATTAGAAAGGCCCATAAAGTCCTTGAAGATGGTTCGTTGATGGATATGGGGCATCATGACCCTTTCTTTACCTGGGTTAATAATCAAGGGGGCATTAGGCATATCAAGGAGAGACTAGATCGTGCTGCTCTCAATGATAGCTGGAGAACTCTTTTTCCTAAGGCCAATTTGGAAAATTATACTCTATATGGCTCCAATCATAATTGTTTGGTTTAAGAGTCCTCCCACTGTCTCCCTTTCCTTCCTAGGTCCTTTAGATTTGAATGGGCTTGGACTAGTCATCCAAATTGTAGGGATCATATTTAGTCTGTATGGAATAGCAAGTTCAATCCTAACTGTTTCACAAAGTTCAAAAATAGACATGATGCATTTCTCCCCTCCTTTAAGAGATGAAATAAAATGGTTTTTGGAAACATTGATCATAAGATTCAAGAAGCAAAGGAAAATTTGGACAAGCTTCATTCTTTCCATCCAAATGAAGATATTTTGAAGTCTATTAAAAAAAAGAAATTGATATGGATGATTGGATCCATAAAAAGGAGATTTTGTGGGCCCAAAAATCAAGAGTCAACTAGCTAAAATGGGGCGATAGAAACTCAAAATTTTTTCACCTCACAACCATGGTTAGAAGAGCTAGGAATCAAATTGTCTCTCTCAAAAATTCAAATGGGGTTTGGATTACGAGTCAGGGAAATATTCATAGCAATGCTAAAGATCACTTGTCATCTTTATTTGAATTGAAGAATCCCTCTGGGGAACAAATATCAAGTATTACTGGGAATACTTATTATTTTCTTTTAGAGGAATCTAAGGCCTTATTGGATAGAAACTTTTCTCCTGAGGAAATAAAGAAAGTTGTCTTCCAAATGGGGAAGCTAAAGGCTCCCAGTTCAGATGGTTTTCAAGCGGGATTTTTTCAAGAATATTGGGAGATAATGGGGGAAGATGTTATCCCGATTGTGCTAAACTTCTTCAATAAAACTCCTCCTTAGTTTCAATCAATCAAACTTTTATAGCCCTTATTCCAAAGCTTAAATCCCCTGAATCTATGGTGGACTTTAGACCTATTAGCTTATGTAATGCCTTCTATAAGATCATTTCTAAATTCATGGCTAATTGGATGAAAGAGGTTTTCCCTGAAATTATCTCTCCCCATCAAAGTGCCTTCGTTAAGGGGTGACAAATTTCTGACAACATTATTATTGTTCATGAAATGCTTAGATTCTTAAAAAATGATAAATCTCACAAGCATCGTATGGCTATAAAACTTGATATGAGCAAGACCTATGATAGGGTGGAATGAAATATGGTCTTATCTATGATGGAAAAAATTGGTTTTGACCATAAATGGAGAAGTTGGATTCATGAATGTATGGCATCGGTTAGTAACAAAATCATTGTCAATGGTTCTCCCGGTCAAGAGATATCTCCCTCTAGGGGTCTTCGCCAAGGAGATCCCTTATCTCTTTTCTTTTTCTTGATTTGTGCGGAGGGGCTCTCTACTTTTCTCATCAATTTAGAAAATACAAGTAGAATCTCTGGGATCAAAATAAATTGCTCTAGTCCTATTATTTCCCATTTCCTATTTGCTGATGATTGCTATATCTTTTCTAAAGTCCATCCTAAAGATGCGGAGGAAATCAGAGATTGTTTATATAGGTTTAGTGAGACCTCAGGTCAAACCATAAATCATGAGAAATCTGAGGTTCTTTTTAGTCAAAACACTCATCGTCAATTCAAGAGTAGCGTTTTAGGCATTCTTCAGATCAAACAAGCCCATACCCTTGGAAACTACTTGGGGCTTCCTTCTTCCATTGGTAGGGATAAAATCTCTCTATTTTTCTACATTGAAGAAAGAGCTATACAAAGAATTCAAGGTTGGAAAGGCAAGCTTCTATCCTAAGCTAGTAAAGAAATTCTCCTAAAATCGGTTGTCGCTTTTATTCCATCTTATGCTATGTCATGTTTCCTAATCCCCAATCCATCTGTAAAGCTATCAAGTCTAGTCAACGTAAGTTCTGGTGAGGGAGTGGTGATAATGACAAGAAAATTAACTAGATTATATGGAACAAAATGCAGAAAAGTAAAAAAGATGGCGGAGTGGGTTTTCAAGATCTTCATCATTTTAGCCTTGCCCTCTTTGTTAAACAAGCTTGGAGAATCCTCCACAACTCTAACAGTCTTTGAGCTAGGCTTTTAAAATCTCTTTATTTTGTGAGGGGGTCTTTCATGTCTATTAAATGCAAGAATAACTGTTCCTGGGCTTGGAGGAGTCTCATTAAGGGTAGAGATCTTCTGTCTAAAGGGTTGTTATGGAGGGTGGGAAATGGTCGGGATATTGATATTTTGAGAGATCCCTGGATTCTAAATGCTTAGAACTTTAGACTTTTCCCTATTGTTCAGGATCCTCCCCAAATCCATAAAGTCTCCCAGCTCATCAATCCGATTTCTAGAGTTTGGAATGTTGAAGGCATTAGAAACCTTCTTTTTCCCGAAGATGTTGATAGTATTTGTAGGATTCCTAACCCTCTTTCTAATCTGAGTGATAAGTTGGTTTGGAGCCCAGATAAAAAAGGAATGTTCTCGGTTAAATCTGCTTACTTTTTATCTTATTCCCCCCTCCATCTCTCTTGACTTTGACTCATCCTCCATCTTCAGAAAGCTTTTCAAGCCTCCCTCCCTTGGAATCATATATGGGCCCTGAATGTTCCCCCAAAAGTCATGCACTTCTTATAGCGTGCTTGTAAAGAGACTCTCCCAGTAAATGAAAACTTAAAGATTAGGAGAATCTTTGTGATGGATTCCTACCCTTTATGTAAAGAGGAAAAAGAATCCACCTTGCACTGCCTGGTCAATTGTTGCGTTGTGGCCCCAGTTTGCTATGCCTCCCCCCTTTGTTTGAGAACTACTGTCATCACCTCATCCTCCTTTGCTGAATGGATCAAATCTTGGTGTGACCTCCCCTCTATGTCAAAATTTGAGTGTATAAATCTTTTAAGCATCATTGCTATTTTTGCTTGGAATATATGAAAAGCCAAGAACAAAGTTGTGTTTGAAAAAGTTGATTTCAATATGCTTAACTCTTCCTTTGCTGCTTTCAGGATGATGTCTAAGTCCTTTGTTAGATTTGGCTCTTTTTTTGTGCCAAATGTGCGAACTATTTGGCTTGGAAGCCACCGGCGGGAGACCTTTTAAAGGTCAATTTTGATGGTGCTTTTTGTGCTTCCTCTCAATCGGGAAGAATGGGGGTTGTGGTTCGTGACTGGTGAGGTACTTTTTTGCATGCTAGATCGGATGGATGTATTGCTGCCTCTCCTTTGCTGGCAGAATGCATGGCTGCTAAACTAGCTCTTTCTACAACCCATGATTTAGGGCTTAGGTGCTTGATCCTTGAGGGTGACTCTCTTGAAGTCATTTCCCTCCTTTCGGATCCTCATGGAGATATTCCTTGGTTCATAAATAGTCTCATCTATGATTGTATTAACTTTATAATGACCTTTACTATTTTTAGATGTTCTCACGTTAAACGCTATGCTAATTCGGTGGCTGATCACCTAGCTAAGAATGGTGTTATGTCCAAGTCCCTTGGGATTTGGCCCTCCTCTCCCCCTTCTTGGTTGGAGGTGATCTGAACTATGATGCTGCCACTTTTGTGTAGCCCCCTCTTTCTTAGTTAATATATTTATGTCTTTACAAAAATAATAATAATAATAATAAAATTCACAGTAGGATAGAGCGTGAACTTTGGAAGCAAATGTCCCGTCCAGGATTTGGTGTCCAGGACCCTAGGGGATGTCATATGGAATAAAATGGGTGGGAATTTGAAATTTCATCTAACCCTGCCCATTTTATTCCATGTGAAGTCCCCTAGTGTCCTGGACACCAAATCCTTGACAGAACATTCATTTCGATGAACATTTAATTTTACAATGTGCAATGGGAAGCTCGGGTACTCTTGAAGGAGAAGAATTAGATTGGGGTATAAATATGGTGCAAATGGGCCAGGCTTGGCCTGCTGTAGTAATTGTGGGCTCAG
>JAOXJP010000001.1:14916652-14931740 GCA_025762735.1 Platanus orientalis
GCGGAATGGCGGAACAGGATTCATGTAGCTGACCCCAAATAGTTGGGATAAGGCTGTTTGTTGTTGTTGTTGTTGTTTGGTATGTTTCTCCCTTTAGAAGATCAAGAGAGAAATGTCCTCAGCCTAACCAAGATAAGGACTCTGGACTAAACATTTCCTTCATTGCCTTCCAAGATTCACAGCATATCATGTGTATATGTATATATAGACAATTAAACACACTCACATCTCCGAGATTATTTATACATACTAATTCATCCAAACAAGTAATTTCCATCCTTTCTTAAGTTAGCAACAAATGACTGAGATTGGTATTTGGTATACTGCTTGATGTAGGATCAGTCTATGGAATTGGACTGATTAGCTACACAGAAGTCAAAGAGATATGGGCCTGAAATCAAGAGGGAAAAGTAAGAATTTGTGGGGATTTTAAGGCTCAAAACAGTAAACTGATTTGATACTAGTTCATGACTAAGAGGAAGGAATAAGTAGGTTTAGAATTCTACTGCAGAAGAATTAGGACTTACGGCACAAAGGTGGACATGTGTAGGGTTCTAGAAGGACTGGAAAAGGCTGTAGGTGCAGGGAAGTGGACTGTTTATGCAGAATTTATATAGGGATCAAGTGGGGTTTCGGATAGGCTAAAAGAAGGGAAAACAGTAAGCTGTTTTTGGGGCTCACAGAAGGTGTTTTCTGGGACAGATTGGGGCTGAAGACGGCTAGTTTGTGGGACAGAAAGGGTTAGGTCAGGGACTGTTCTGGAGCAAAACAGTTGGGTAAATATGGAGCTTTTACAAGTCAGGTTGATGAGATTTAGAGGAAGATTAATGGAGTAGGAGAAGAAGAAAGCAAGAATTAGAAAGAAGAGAGAAGAAAGAGATAAAAAAAGAGATGAGAAAAGATTCAAGAGAGAGGAGAGAAAAGGGTTGAGTAATATACCTCACTCGTGGAGAAGAGGAGGAGAGAGGGGTAGAAGGGGAGTCCTTGACTCGACCCCTATGGAAGATACCAAGGTCGCAACCCTCCAAACACACATGTTCACTTTCCAAATTTCATATTCAAATTCTCTAATTTTATTTAATTCGTAAAGTGCCTTTATAGAGACAATACAATGCTTAAAAAAAAATTTATAATCTGAAATATCCCTAGATTCTTGGACCTTTTATTTTATTAAACTTCCTAATCAAAATAACTTCTAAAACACAAGATTTCCTACTTAAAAGGACTCTTAAATCACAAGAACTCTAGGGGTTGTTGACTAGTTAGCATAAACCCCACATTTTTTGAAAGGTAAGGATATCATTTATTGAAAGAGAAGACAAATATAAAAGTACAATAAGAAGGATCACTGCGGCGGTGATTCAAAAAGAAAACAAAAGATAAACAGTACCAGAATTCAAACATAACCTACTAGATATTCTTACACCTCCCCCATATAACATCCCATTTGTCCTCTTTAAAATTAACCCGAACCAAGGCCCATTCATTAATCATTTTGAATATATTAATCACCACCACCTCACTACATTGAAACTTATTCTCAAAAATTCGACTATTTCTTTCCTTCCACAAAACCCAACAAATGGCCCCCAGAATGCTACACCATAAGGACATGGAGAGGCTCCCAAGACCACTAATATGCCACCCCAATATTAGTTCATTCCATAGCCTAGGGAAGCTCCATGAAACTTGTAGGTGGGACAAGAAAAAATTTCATACCAGTTTAGCCATTGAGCAATGGATGAAAAGGTGACTTACCAATTCTTCCTCTTTCATGTAAAGTATACATCTATTGGCCAAGTTCCAGCCTCTACTCTGAAGATGATTTTGAGTTAATATTTTATCCAATAAGTTATTCCAGATGAAGAAACAAACTCTAGATGGGATATCCAAGTTACCAAATTTCTTTATGGGGAATCGATAACCTTGGATGATTAGATAGACCCGTATAGAATGATCTTGAAGTGAAGTAACCCTTATGATTGAGATACCACCACCAACCGTTCAGTCTGTCTTACACCAGAAGAATACTACCTAAAGATTCCAATAGGTTGAGTAATTCTCCTAACTCCCAATCATTTGGATCCCTTCTCAACCTAGGATCCCAAGCATTCCAATTGAAATCAAAACAATTTGCTACCAATGACTGAGGATCCAAGGCCAATCGAAAGATATTCGAATATGTCTCTTTCAGTGGATGATCCCCCACCCATACATCCTCCCAGAATCTAATAGTCTCTCCCAATCCCAACTTGAATTGAATATTCTTCCAAAAATCCACCTTACCCTCTATGATTGATCTCTAAACCCCACAACCATGTCTCCCTCTTCCCCTTTTTGATTCCCACACCGATTCCTCCTCAAATCTGGCCACAACCACCTTATGCCACAAACTATCTCTCTCAGCCCCAAATCTCCAAAGCCATTTTGCCAATAACACATTGCTATGAATTCGAATCTTCCTAAACCCTAAACCCCCATTGATCATTGGCTTACAACAGGTATTCCAATCTACCAGGTGATATCTATGTTGATCAGGATCATCGTCCCAAATGAATCTTTTGAACATCATCTCCATCTTATTTGCAACTAACACTAGAATTGTAAAAAGGGATAGATAGTAGCTAGGCATGGCAGCCAAGGTTACCTTTACCAATGTCAATCAACCCCCCTTGTATTAGAGTGGTACTTTCCAAGATTCTAATCTAGATGCAATCCTTTCAATGACAGGCTCCCAAACTGCTTTTGATTCCTAATGGAAGTCTTAAAGAAGAAGGTAGATGTCCAATTTTACATCCCAAAATCCAAGCCAGACTCTCTACATCACAATCCTCTCCCACTTGAAACATCACACTCTTAGTCAAATTGATTTTCAATCCCGAGACTGCCTCAAAACACCTAAGAATACATCTAAGATGCCCCATTTACCTCACATCCCCATCACAAATTATCATCGTATCATCCGCAAATTGAAGATATGAAATAGACACCTCCACCCCCCTCCCCACCTTAAACCCCAATAAAAATCTCATCTCCACTCTTTTAATCATTCTACTTAGTACCTCCGAATCATTATAAATAAGTACGGAGATAAGGGGTCGCCCTGTCTAAGACATCTTGATCCTACAAAGAACCCCAAAAGACTTCCATTGATTAACACAGAGAAAGAAGAAGACTGTAGGCAAAAGGATATCCAACTCCTCTACTTAGCACCAAAGCCAATTCTAAGCAATATGTAGTCCAAGAATTTCCAAATTAAATGATCATAAGCCTTTTCCAAATCCAATTTGCATAATACCCCACTCCTCCCCGATGATATCCTATCTTCAATGCATTCATTAGCTATTAATATCCCATCCAAGATTTGTCTTCCCTCAATAAAGACCCCTTAAGGTGGGGGAATGATTCCAAATTTTGGTTATGATCTTATACACGCTGCTTAGAAAGCTAATGGGTCGAAAATCTATTAATTCTTTTGCATTTTTCTTTTTTGGGGATAAGTGTGATAAACGTATTATTTAGATGATCATAAAATTCCTCAGAATAATAAAATTCATCCAAAACTTTTATCAAATCACTTTTCACAATATCCCAGCACTTTTGGAAAAAAGAAATCGTGAACCCATCCAGACCTGGAGTTTTGTCCCCTTTTATACCCATTATGGAATTACATACCTCCTCCAAAAACGGCCTCTCAATCCAACTTCTCTCGGTCTCTAAAATACTATTAAATTCCATTCCATCCAACAATGGCCTCACTTTCTGATTTTCCTTAAACAAATTCCAATAGTATTCTTTCGCCTCCTTATGAATATCCCCCTTATTCCGAACCCATGTCCCGTTAATTTATAACCCATGAATATCATTTTCCTTCTTCTTATGGGATGCCACTTTATGGAAAAACTTAGTATTCCGATCCCCTTCTTTTAACCATCTAATTCTCAATCTTTGCTTCCAATACTTCTCCTCCTTAACTGTCATCAATTGAAATTCTTTTCTAAGAGTTTCCCTGCTTTCCTGTTTTAAGATAGAAGAGTTCCCCTGCTTTCCTGTTTTAAGACAGAAAGATCAAGATCTTCTTCTAATAAATCCAACTTATGTATTTCCACAAGATATCTCTCTCTCTATTCTTTAAAGAATCACATTGACATTTTATTCCAGGCCTTCAATCAAAATTTCAAATTCTTCAATTTTAAGGCAAAGATGTGACTGTCATTTCCAGAATATGAGGATCACTTCCATACCTCATCTACCAACCTCATAAAATCAGGTTCCATAAACCAAATTTCCTCAAATTTAAACGGATATAGACCACCCTTCTCTCTCCGACCATCTAGTAGAATTGGACAGTGATCCGAACTAGATCTGGATAATGGAATCTGAACTCTATAGGAAACAAATCCTCCCAACCACCACAAAAAAGGAATCGATCTAATCTACAAAGAGATAGAATTTCTCTAAAATTAGACCATGTGTATTTCGCCCCTTCAATGGTCCATCAATTAACTTCCAACAATTGATGAAATTATCAAATTTTATCATACTATCATCTCTCCCTCTATCTCCTTTTCTTTCTTGAGTAAATCGCACCAAATTAAAGTCACCCCCAATACACCAAGGAAGATCCCACCAAACCTTGATATTATCTAATTCCTCCATAAAATCATCCACTTTCCAAGATAGAACCGGACCATATACCCCTGAAAATATCCATTCCTCCGGACTATCAACCATCTTACACCTAATTGAAATCGAGAATGCACCCAATTCATGTTCAATTACCTCCACTTTATCCACATTCCTCATTATTAGTATGCCACTACCAGCACCTCTTGATGGTAACACAATCCAATGATTCAAATTTCTACCGCATACCTCCCTCACAATTGCATCATTCATAATCCCCAATTTTTGCTCCTGCAAAACCAAGATATCCGGTTGTATACCCATCATGCTTTTACAAATTGTAATTCTTTTGTCCCTATCCCCATACCTCTCACGTTCCATGATAGAATTTGTGGATCTATAAAGCTAAATAATATCCCTTTTCCCCTTCTTTCCCCTATCTCTCTTGAAGATCTATATTTTCGATCATAGTTGACACCACTTTCCAATTTCTTTAGTTCTTTAAGTAACCTTTTCCCCCCATTGAACCCGATTCATCCCCCATTGCCTTCCTTAACCAGCAATTTTCAATTGATTTAAACAATTCAATTATTTCCTCTTCAAATCCATCATATGAGAACCCTAAAAAGGATCCAAAGTGATCCAACTTATGAAGTATCCATTCCAAGATACATCCTTCATCTCTCTCCCGAACCCCTTTGATCAATAACTTATCATATTTATCACCATGATGTATTGGAGTACTACATCACATTCCTTCATCAACATCCCTCAACTCAATCTCACTCCCCAATCTTCCCCTATCATCCACTACAATCAGTACTACCGATAAATATGCCCCCTCATTTTCAAATCTTGTAAAGTCTCTAACCACCACTTGTTCATCAAAATTCCCCATATTAGGTCCCACCAAATCGTCATCCCGACAAGCTTCCTAGACAAAATTCGAACTTAAGGATTGCACAGAGACAATTGTTCTTGCATAAATCCAAAACATCTAAACAAGATTTGGCATAAAACTTGGAAAATAAATTATACTTGTCTACTACGGTAGGAAAGATTTGGAAGCCCACTCGAGCTTTCTCTCTACTCTTCCAAGCATATTTGGGGATGAACAAATTTCCTTACCCACCTCAAGTCTCTCTGAAAGCTTTCCGACAACTATAGAAGTTATTATATTGGAGGATGTCTTATGTGATTTTGGGAAGCACTCCCTATTCTCACGATGCAACACACCCAGATTGCTTTGCGGGGAGTGGTGAAGAAATATAGCCACATCACTCGGCTCAATTTCAATGTTAATCAGGTTCAATTTACCGACCACAATTGTTGCAGCCCTAGCTTCATCAGAAGTACCAGCACCTTTGGCTACCTAGTAGAGATTGTCAGGTAGTTTAACACCCTGTAGTACCACAGACGATACCTCCACCTATCGACCATTGAAATCCAACTCTTGTATGTACCCAATCTTGTCGTCGTCAATAGATTCTACCACCCCCGAACAGTAAGATTCTTCTGATGAATCTAAACATACCTTTTCACCACAGGCTGAGTAAGTCCTGTCCTTCTCACACCATTGCATTAAGGTATTTGATACCTCTCCCTTTGACCTAACCATCATGGATGCCATCGGATTCGACGCCCCATTCTCCTCGATGACAATTGCATCTGAGAGGCGATTTCGTTGAACCCATTATTGTTGCCTATCAGCAACGACAAAGCTATTGAGATTCTTCCACCCATTCGACATCGCGCCCATTGAATTTGGAACAGAAGCCTGTGCAGTTGAGTCGGATATCTTCACACCTTCCTAAAATCGAAATGCCCCTTTAGGATTGCTCCATATGCTGCCATACAAAGAGGTGGATTTGTGATGGATAATACCCACTTGTATACCCTCGCCATCTTGCAATGATGCAGACGACTCAATTGGGTTCTGGTTGGACGAAGATGCACTTGCATCAATTGTTTTAGATCCCAAACCACCCTCTTTAAATGGACCCAAACGGATCAGGCTTATATGGTTCATTCCAGTCCACCCATTAGGCAACTTCCCTTTATCCTTATCTTCCATTGATCTACATGTCACATTCAGCAGAGTCACTTTCCGCATTAACGGAGGTATTCTCGACTCCTCCCTATCTAAATGGGACTCCAAAGATATCATCCAACTTCGATACACAACTGACAACTGGCCTTTAAATGTTGGTTTCAAGACTACGATCTTTTCTTGATTTGTACTTAGCTTCTCCACCATGCCAACCTCCCTTGCTTCTACTACATATGTACTATTACAACCACCCGTTTCCTTTTCCTTATTGGAAGAGAAAATTTCACTACCGCACGCCATTCTCCAGTCTGCGCTTTGTACTTTGTCCATTTCTTTGGGTGGTAGGTTTCCAATTTCAAAATTTGAATGTGACCCCCCTCCGGTAGCACGGCAATGATGCAAAGTCTGGATTCTAGTATCCCTTCAAGTTGCAATTCACTTGAAGATTCTCGCTCCATACATGGGATTTCTCTCATTTTTCACCCTCATACGTGGCATCCTCCTCTTCAATCGAGATGATGACCGAAAAATATTTCCCCTTCTCCGTTACCGAAACCACTCACGGGATGAGGTGAATGTCGCCGACAACCACCCTTAGTCTGATCCACCTGAGTTCTTCACATTTGAGAGTTTCCCATCCACAATCACCAATCCCCCACATATTCGTCCCACTGCCTCAAAATTTTCCATTTTCCATAAGTTTAGAGGCATTCCCCTTAATCTAATCCACCTCTCCTACAATAAATTCTCATAGCTCAACATAAGGATATCTGGATTCCAGGGATTGAAGTTGATCCATCCCTTTCCACCAAAGGGAATTTTATGTGTGCACAGATTTCCTGCTTCCCGTTCTGATGAGCGTACCAATATAACTCGTGAAAAGCTACTCATTATTCATGTTATTTCTTCAACCAAATCCAGGTCTTCACAAAGATGCCTCGCAATTTCATCCCAACTGATCGTGGTATTTGATCGATAGCAAGTCACCGATCAGGCCCATACCTCTTCACCAGCCACATCAACTGTCTGAGATATATTGATAGCCCAATCTCTTTCCCCTTGAATTACTTCCATATTTGTTTTCTTCTCCCTTCCATTCATGGTTTGAGTTTTAACCTCCAACGTAGGGAACGAGACCAAATTACAATCAGGGAACCTCTCAATTTTTGGGACTTCACCACCAAAAGTTCGGCACAATATAGATGCCACATTAACCCACCCCGAGCTATCATTGTCGCCGTGAATACAGATCTGGAATTCTTTTCCATTTCTTAAGATTTCCGAAATTTTTAGGAATTTACCCTAATCATTCACTCTCCCTCTTACCACAATGACCTTGTTTCCATCATCTTTTGAATGAAGTAAGGTCAAAGGGTCCGATTAACAGCATGCCTGATCAATCACAAAACAAAACCAGGGTATTAGGATATCCCTAAATCTTATGGAAGCCACAAAATCCATTCTCCTCTCAGTAATCTTCAGCACTCTATCATTTCCAATAAATAACCGATGAAATTCAAATGTCTTTCTCTCAATGGCGATAGTTTGCTTCATCCTTGTCTTTCAATCCCAATTACCAACTCACGTTACTTACCAGACCCAAAACAACCATTAAAAGACTCATATTTTTACCCACTACTGTAGCTCTCGACCAGCACAGCCCGGATCCCACTTAGATCCTCATAAAGACTCCTAAATACTTTAAAGCTTATGGTTGTACGACCAGCTATATGTGGGCCCCCTTCTTTAACATTTTAACGACCTAAAAAGGACTCCCAATATGGTTGTACGACCACCACATGTGGACCTTATATTTGACTGATTTTAAAATCTAAAAAAAAAGGCTAAGATATTAGCTGGTCGTGCACTACAAAAACCCTAAAAATTTTGGAACTTTGCCTTATTACATAGGACCCCCTAATACCGAAATAACTCAAGAAAAATCCCCCAAAATTTACATCAATTTAAATTGTGTCCTCTTGTGAAGAGGCACACACATGAGTCTCATCAAATTGGCTGCATCACTGCTGTTGTTAATGTTAGAGTGTCATACCACAGACCTGGGTTCAAAACCCATCTTCACCTAGTTAACTATCAAAAAAAAAAAAATCATGAAGACTAAATAACTGAAAATAAAGTATTACCTCAAACATATTTAATTATTTAGAATGTTAACTGAATGCAACTCAATTGACTATAAGACTCGATCAAATCTAAAGACAAAATGAACCAAATTGACTTAAAGAAATGCACTTACTTTTCCATTGCGTCTTGCATCAAGATAAGGAAGGTTACGGACTACAACAACCCTCCATAACCCAACCCTGTTTCTGCTGTCCAGGGCACTAGAATTTTTCAAATGTGCTTGTGTCTCTTCATCAACAAACATATAAAAGCAAACATTTTTCTTTGAAGCTTCACTAATATTCTTTGGCTGTTGTATAATATCATAGTTTCCTGTTGAACAAAATATCAGTCAGTAAAAGCAAAGCACAGTCTTTGACCCAAGAAAAGAAATGATAGAAGAGATCTTAAGCTTTGCAGTACCAAATATGGCTGATGCGACAACAATCCCATGGCACTGCTCCATCTCGAGAAGGTCAGAGTCATCAATGTCAAATCCAGTCTGGCGACCAGGTTTACTTCCTCTAACAAATCTGATCAATGACAATGCAACCAATTCAGGTTAAGAGAAAAATTCACCACTCTCTGTTATAAGCCATGTATAATGGAACCTTAGAGGGATATGTGTGTGTGTGTGTGTGTGTGTGTGTGTGTGTGTGTGTAGCAAAGAATATTAATGAAAAACTTAACAAGGAGATTAGATCATACCCACAGTGCACATTCATTGACTCCTTTATGTCAAAAGAATCATTCCTTTGCTTCAGAGAAGGATATCCACCAAATTCAGATCCTCCAAATGGCTCAGTCCTAATTGAATTTTCCTCGTAAACATAAGTTAAATTCCTAAGTAGAGGAGACGTGGACGGGGTTTCTGGCATAAGGGCTATGGCTTGTTCAACAGGAAGGTAACAAACTGGACATGCTGAAAAAGCAAACAAACAAGAAAAGTCAAACCTAAATAATGATGATGCAGTGTTACCTATGTGAACAATATCAGTACATACATCACATGTATATATATATAAACAGAGCAGAATGGCAGAACAGGATTCGTGTAGCCGACCCCAAATAGTTGGGATAAGGCTGCTTCTTCTTGTTGTTGTTGTTGTTGTATATATATATATCAGAACCTACGTGATATGTGAGTATTTTTTTTTTTTAAATGCAACAGCATAATATTCAAAATTTGGCATTATGATCTTAAGCTGAAATTGTTTGTAACAGAAACTTACGGCGTGGTCCAGTCCGTTTTTTATCAGCTGGTGGAGGTGGAAGTGTGAACTTTTCACATGGATGACCTGGAGGAAGAGCTTTTCCAATAACAACTGAAGGAGGAGGAGGCTGGACTTTGTTTTCACCACTTATTGACATGACACTTTGTAAAGTAGAGTTATTATCCATCTTGTTATTTTGTACTCCATAATTTATGGAAGATTCAGAATAACCTGATGCCATGCTGTCGTTTGGTCTAATGTTTTGGATATGCCGAGTATGGCGTGTATCAATACCCTCTGGTGCATCTTCATCTGGAAGAAAAAAAAAGCCATTGTGAATGGACGGGATTTTTGTAAACACATAAAGTTAGAACAACAATTAAAGACAACCAACTCTAAGATGCTACAGAGAAGAAAAAAAAACTTCTGGAAAGAGGAATGCTTTGGTCAGGCCACTTTCATGTCCAGCTGAACTCGATGCGGTTGTAATGGGTATGAGGAGATGTTACAGCAGGGTCAGGCCTGTCACGACCCACCATTCATGGATCTCACCAGAATATCTCCCATGCTGAAAGTGGACCTGACTGGGTGATCAGAACCATCCAGTCTGTGGCATTGTTTGGAAAGGCAGAAGACAACATGGGAAACTTTCAAAGTCTAAATTAGGATGGTTAGGAGCATCCTAGAAGCATGATTCATGTCCAGTGAGATCTTGTAGATGACACTCATCAACTAGAGGGCCATACCCTGTGCATGTTTCAATACTTGTACTGCAGAAGTAGGCGGGGACTATGCATGTCTTGACCTAATTATTCCTACTGTGAAAGATATAAAATGTATGTACAGTAAAACTATGCAAAAAAGCAAAGCATGATCACAACCAAGCACTATCCTAGTTAAAAATTAAAACAAAACAAATTTGGTCTTTGGCCAATCTCCTTCTCAAATTTTAATTAAGTAGGGAAACTTTAACATTCATAACAGTAATGTCAGCTAAAATTCAGTCTATCAAGCAGGAGCACCACAAGAACAGAGATGAAGTGCAATAAAGAAGAAAATGGAGATATGGAATCAAACCTTTACTAACAGCAGATAAAACTGTCATGAAAACGACAACAGAAACAACCACCAGAAGCAGCATTCCAACCTTCCTCCTTCCAGCAAATTTGCAGATCCGGGGAAGAAATCTTTCCTTCTCTCTTGAACCAGACAGGAGCATCTTTGAGGGCTTGCGCACGACAATGGGCGTACTCTGAATTGGCAATATGAAACTGTTTTGCAGCTGCTGTTGCAGTGATCCATAACTCCCTGTGCGTTGACCCAATGACCCCCCAGTCATTGTCCCTTCAAACCCACAGGTTGCCCTTTCATCTCACTTCTCCCTCAGAATACCCTCTCATTCACAACTCCTGTAATTCTTCTCCCCGGATAAATTAACAAACAAACCAATGAACCACCTCCCAACCAAGATCCAATTTACCAAAAATACAACCCAAGTAAGCCCCAAATCAGACACACTTTTGAATTTTCCAATATCTCATAATCTGTTCTTCCAAGTACCAATGCGTAACACTCCTATAAATTCAAATCAACCTACATAATCTTTCCCCAAAAACAAACCTTGTTTTCTCACATTCTCTACAAACCCACCTCCAGCCAGCTCCCAAATTTCTTCAGACGAAATTCAAATACATCAACTGTGAGCTTCACTGAATCAGGAAAAGCCTCTCCTCCTCTTCCCAACTATCAACCCCTCTACAAGAACAATATCACAAATAGCAAATACAAATACAAGCACATCAACAACAAAATCAATCCATTATCAATAAAACTAATCCAAATCCAAATTTAACTCAAGCTACAACAATCCTTGCCCAACTCAATCCACTAAAAATATATACATATATTTAAAAAAAATTAAAAATATATATTGAAATTGCAGAAACTACGATACGAAGCCAAATCTACTCAGGGCTCTCCAAAGCAAACCCACAAACCAAACTCCCAAATCAAGCCTACCCATGAAAACCCATCTGCGATTTTTCTAGTTTTCTATAGAAAACTGAAAATCAAAGATCGTCTAAGGCCGACGAGACGAATGGGAGCATCAACATAAAATCGATATGAATCTTACCTCTTTGTTCTCCATCAAATTCCCACGGTTTCTGCAAAAGTATTTCCCGCTCTCGTTTAACTGCTTTGCTGTGTTTGTGCAAATCTGGGATCGTGAATAGATAGATGGTTTAACCATTGTTTATTGATTTATAAACACAGCTTCCGGAATTTGGAGGGCAACCCAAATAGGAAAAAACAGGAGAAATAAAAAATAAAAAATAAAAAAGACCTGGATATGTCTTGGAGATTTTGCTAACATGCGCAACGTGCATACTGTTTAATTTGGGAATTTTAAGGTGCGTTTGGATTTGTGGAATTGTGGAGAAAAATAGATTTTTCTTTAATGGGGTGGCCGGTGGGTGGTCATTTGGGACCAACATTGATATGACCACTGTGTGACATGCACCATAGATTGACACATGATGTATTTTGAGATTTGGTGTCTCTTCTTGGGTGCCTGTTTTTGAATTGAGCATCTGTTTTTTATGCTTTTAACCCTATGCATACCACATGTCAATCCATGGTGTGAAAGGGTGGATTGCATCTGCTCTCTTATCTAACGGTCCTCTTTACCCTCTGTTGGGAGGCGGGCACATCAGCGCCGACAAGTGATATGCACCCCCCAAAAAAAAAAAAGTGAAAATCACTTGTCAGTGCTGATGTATCCACCCCATGACAGGGGGTGGAGAGGAGGAGTGGATACAATCCACCTTCATGGTGTGATCAAACCATTGTTGTATCATAGTTATTCTCTTTCTTTAATAAAGTTGTTAAATATATATATATATATATATATATATATATATATATATATTGATTACACCAATCTTGGTCATTAGGGGTGGGCATGGGTCGGGCCAGCTTGAGCTAAGCCTGAAAATTGGTTCAAAAAAACTCGGGTCAAAGCCTGAATTTGTATATAGATAACATATGTATGTACTATATATAATATAATAAATCTTTTAAAATCATTAATATGTTATAGCTTAGTTGATAAAAATAGCTTTTTGTAATAAATACTAAGTTTAACTTTTAGTGAAATTAATAATTTTTGTATACAAAATAATTATTTGAATTTAAATATATAATTTTTTAAGTTTTTAAAAATTAATAAAATTTTATAGTCCATTTGGTTAGAGCATTACTTATTACTTAATAGGTCTTGGGTTTGAACCTAAATTTCAAAATTAATATTTTTTTAAAATTCATAAGATTGCCCAAACCAAACTTGATAAATTAAATAGGACTGGGCCTAGGCCTATTTTTTTTTTTTTTAAAAGCTTAGGCCTAAGCCTAGGCCCAAACTCTTACTATAATTATAGGCCCAGACCCAACCTGAGCCCAGCCCATGCCCACCCCTATTGGTTGCAATGATTTATGGAGGGAAAAAATGGATAAGTTAGGGAAGAAAATAGTATGAATGTTGCTTGGCTATATAAAATCTAATGTGAAATTTCAGAGTGAAAAGTATTTCACTTTTCTACTAATTCGAAATCCTTGGATGATAGGGGTTATATTCCAATTCGTTTATTTGAGACCAATTAAGAGTCTGGTCAACTTATCATTATACAAAAAAAATTAAATAAATAAATTAAAGAGACCATAACCTAATTTCTTCCCAAAAAAAGTGATGGACTTTCCTAACAAAATGGTGAAGATAATGAAAAAGGAAGATATGATAGCTCTCTAATGCACTGAACCTCACTAAGTATATTTAAATAGGAGCAAGATCCTCTACTCTGGGAGCACCATTTCATCCCCTCACAAGCCAAAAAAATTAGGTATAAATGAATTTCATGCAAACAGTGTCAGGTTGCAGACACATCAGTGCCAAAAACTAATAAGCACACCTCCAAAAATTGTAGATCACTTTTCGGTGCTGATGTGTCAGCCCCCTGATGCTGTTTGCACCTGTTTGCATGAAATTCATTTGCACCTAATCCAAGCCCCCTTACAAGGGAGTGTGGGCTCCATACACTTTTTGTGTGGATCCATAGCCCTGTGTGGGGGAGAACGGCGCTCCATAAGATTTTCTCACATTGAGATAAAATATTTCATTTTAACGGATTCAATTTCAATGAGATATAATCCTACTGCATGAAAAAAAAAAAAAAAAAAAGGTTTTTGTTCGGTTTTTTTTAATTTCTTTTGTGGGTTTTCGACCATGCAGTATGCTCAAGTGCTTTAGCCTCAAATCCCATGGCGAGTACATATGATTTGGTGAACTGCATCACAACTTCTTGATCAAGCATTGGTCATATCAACTGATGGGCCTTGGAGGTGGTAGCCATCACATCATGATTCCTTATTTCTTTCAACATTGGAATACTTGTATGGATGAATGCCACATAGAGTAACATTCAAGGCTACCCCAACCCAGCCCCCACCCCGCCGCCCCCACCCCCTCTTCCCCCACAATGAATCAGCATCTTAACCATGTTATTTCAATGTTTTTTTTTTCTTCTTCTTGGGGATCCGTTGAGTGGTTGTTCCTATTTCCTAATCCTTTGCACAAGAGACAACAGGTGACGAGATATGGGTGTCAATCAATAACCATCACTAGCACTCCTCATTGCAATTGAGGCTGTCAATAACCATCACTAGCACTCCTCATTGCAATTGAGGCTGTAGGACCTATGCACCAATCTAGGGTGCGTGCCCATATTTATTATACTTTTTGTCTTGGGTATGAGGATCATTTTACCATATACGACTCCTCGAAAAAAGATTACCTAGTCCAAAAGTTGATTTTATCGTATGATTGTAGTCTTGCTTCTTTTTCTTCTTCTTTTTTTCCCACTTTCTTGATTAAAATTGAAAATGATCACTTATACCCAAATTTGTTTGTCCTCTGTGTGCTCCTGCACCACAGGCTGACACGTGATTTTTTTTTTATTTGGTGCCTCTCTTTAGATAAGGGGTGGGCATGGGCCGGGCCATGGTAGGCATGGGCCGGGCC
>JAOXJP010000001.1:14931840-14949864 GCA_025762735.1 Platanus orientalis
GACTCGTCTACAAGCGGGAGTAGCACGAGTGCCACATGGTCTCTGGAGCCTGGAGAAGCTGAGTCTGTGACATAGGACTATACAACAAAAATGGTTTTTATCAGTATATAGACAGCGTTTTAGAAAAACGCTATTTATAAATATTTATACAGCGTTTTTACAACGTTATTGTAAATTTTTCCGCAAACAAAACCGGCGCCTATAACAATATCTTTTTTGGGTTTCGAAAACGCTGTATAAGTTAAAATAGAGCGCCCTTTTTTCTTTTATTCCGCGCCCTTTTCCCTTTTCCATGGAACACTTCCGAACGTCTCAAAACCAGGGAACTCCATGACGTCAACCACACCTTTCTCGAGTACCGATTCACGTCTCGACGGAGGACCCTAGCCATGGCCTCAGGAGCCGCTGTCTGTCCGGTGTTAGATCGCGAGTCTCCGCCGGTGGATCGGATCTATCCGGTGATCGGACCGATCTGGATCTGGGCTTCTCTTGGGCGGACGGGAAACTTGAGGGGCGTCAGGGCTCCGGTAGAGGCTTTGAAGCAGAGGGTTAGGGTTTTAGGACCTTGATTTTTTTTTTTTCTGGATTTTGATCGGAGAAGAAGAGACGAACAGAAAAACGATTTGAAGGGGTTTTTGGGGTTCGTAGGAGAGCAACGAAGGGTCTGGGTAGGGAGAAGGGTTTTTTTTAAAGGGATTTGAAGGTTTTAATCTCGCTTCCCGCCGAGTTGCCACAAATGACGGTTTGGCTCCCATCTCCCTTGGTCTCTCTCGTTCTATTTTTCCTCCTTTCGTTTTTTTTTTCTTTTTTTTTGTTGGTAAAGCTCTTTCTATTTCGTGCTGCCCTAAATTTATTGTTCTCACATCGTCTCTCATTCTCTCATTCTCTCTCGGTCTTGCTCTTGGTTTATTCTCTCTCGATCTCACTTCTTTTTTTTTTTTTTAAAGGCTTTTCTGATTTTGCAGGGGAGGATTCGTCTGTTCATAACGTCCCTTCTTTAGGGCTTTTTGATTTTTCAGCGAACGTGAGAGGATTCGCCTGTTCACGAAGCCCCTTTCTAATCACAACTGAGTTTGATTGTCTTTGGATGTTTTCACCCATTGCTTAATCTAGGTATGCTTTCGTTTCTCAATCGTTTGGATCTGCCGAAAAGGATCTGCTGAAATCATGCAATGAGTTTGCGTTGAAAAATAAGGATTCTTACCCACATATTTGAAAAATAATATTTTATGTAGATAACAGACGGTCCGTTTTCCATAAGGAGATTTGTGTGTTTCCCAGTCGGAGAGAGGAAAAAAGAAAAGGTCGAATTTTGTGAGGCTGAGGAGTTTCCTTGGGAAAAGCCGAATGTATGGTTCTGTTCTCATTTTGCAGAAGCATTCACAGTGGATCCTCTCGTGGTACCTCCCTCCCTCTCTCTCTATATCTCTCTTGTTTGTCTGTCTTTCAATTTCTATATCTGGGCATGAGTACTTCATCTGGGTAATTTAGATTTTATGTTGTTTGCACAATTGGATTATATTTTCTTTGGTTAATGGTGGAATAGTGGGATTTTCTGAAAATTGGTTCTTGTCGGTGGATGGGTTTGTGTTGTTTCTGCTGAAAGTTCATTTGCTAAGTTTATCTTTGTGCCCAACAGGTAATTATATATTTTGAGTTGAGGAACTGAGGTGGTCTGGTATGATTATCTGTTTTGAGTGATTTGAGGTTAGGATAACTCGTTGGTTGTGATTCTGGAGTGTGGGTTTTCGTTTCGAAATGCTGACTGTAGAAGTGAGAGTGTGTGGTAGAAGTTGGAGTATTATTTGGTTTCTTCATTGCGTTTGTTCTGGCCTTGGTGCTGCTATAGGTGGATAGTGATGGAAGGTTCATCAGACACTGGTTGGGAGAAGTCTGATAGTTCTAGGGAATTAAATGCTTGTGTTGTTTCCAGTGAGAGCCTTGGGTTGGTTGACACCAATAGGATTGGCATCTCAGGTGATGCATCAAATAACGCCAGTTGTTCCAGGTGTACACAATGCGAGAAAGAGAGAGACTGGGTGTTTCTCTCCCATGCTGATCACCTTGACAACCAGGTCGGTTCTTCTGGGATTTCTGAGGATATGGTGGCAGTGGGACCTGTTTCTCATGCAGTAGAGAGGGGTGATGTTAGCTTAAGGCAGTGGTTAGATACACCGGAGCGATCTGTTGACCTCTTGGAGTGCTTGCACATATTTAGGCAGATCGTGGAGATTGTGAACCTGGCACATTCAGAAGGCATTGTTGTTCATAATGTGCGGCCTTCCTGCTTCATCATGTCCTCTTTCAATAGTGTCTCCTTCATTGAATCTGCATCGTGTTCAAGTTCAGGTTCAGATTCATTTGGCGATGATGTGAACAACCCAACAGGAGGTCAGAGCTGCTCCTCACCTTTACCCAAGGATTTGCATTGTCATTCCCTGCAGGAGATATCTCGTGCAGGTTCTTCCCATAGGGCAACAGAAGCCAGTTGTTTGCGGTCAAGTTCAGCCTATCCAACACGTCTATCATCAATAGAAGAGATAGAAGAAAAAAAATTGGAGGATGGCAGGAAAGTTGAAGAGGCAGAAGAAAGTAGGAAAACCTTCCCAATGAAGCAGATATTGCTTATGGAGGTCAACTGGTATACTAGTCCAGAAGAGGTTGCTGGTTCTCCAAGTTCCTTTTGTTCAGATATTTATCGATTGGGGGTTCTTCTTTTTGAGGTTTGTAGCAAAAGTAGCCTCTCATGTATGGGTATTTCTAGTTGGATGGTAAATTTTCTGAGTTTTTATCGTTGTTTGTTTAATTTTAAACCAATATAGCCGGTTTGTTTATGAGCAGTTATTTTGCCCATTTAGCTCAATGGAAGAAAAACTTGGAACCATGTCCAATCTTAGACATCGGGTTCTACCCCCTCAGTTGTTGTTGAAATGGCCAAAGGAAGCTTCATTTTGTCTGTGGTTATTGCACCCTCAGCCAAGTACAAGACCAAAAATGAGGTGAGCACACCATGCCTTAGATTCATCTGTACTTCATCATGATAGAAGCCATTACTTCCTTTCTTGCTTACTATTTTTTTTTTTGTTCTTATCATTCCTTAATGACAGTGCAGGACATTTACTGCCTTGGGACTTGAATAGCATCCTATTGTAACTGCAAAAATGGTTATAGTTTAATGAAATCTAATTTTGGATAGAACATAATATCTAATGCTATTAGCATCTTCCTTAATGAATTCAACAATTGCCAACTTCTTAGGTTGGTAAAGTCTGTGGGGGTTCATACCATAGACCTGGGTTCTAAACCCCGTCTTCACCTAAAAAAAAAAGAAGAGGGTAATGGTGTTCAGTGTAGCTAGTTTGAGACTAACATGGTTTAGGGTTGTCAAAGGCTATTAGCAGTCTGATAATTTTTTTTTTGTTTTTGTATAAGAAAATAAGGATATCTATTAATAAAGGGAAAAAAATTGCTTGAAAAGTACAACAAAATAGCATAGTTAGCTGTACATGTAAACTTTGGTGTCAGTTATACACATGAACATAATATCCAAATTGAGAATCGTTAATCAATGGGCCCCCTCCTTTCTAAAGATAGTATAATAAATCCCTTTGAACTCTTTAAGAATGGAACACCAAAAGAATAGCAAGCTTCTTATGTTTTCAATCAGACTGGTGTTTGGGTCTGTTGGAGATCCTCTATAAAATAAAACAGCTGAGTTGATTTTTTTTTAATATACCTTATATGTAGTGCAAGGTTCTGATATCAGTGGGTTGCTGTGATACATCTTAAATGTTGTTTGATGGTTCATGTGGTATATGAATGGAGATTCTTCCTTCTTTTGGGATAAATTGTGGTTGAAGGGCTGTATAACCCTGTAAATTCTTGAAGTGGGTCTGTGATAGCCTTTTGAGGCTGTGCAACTCTACGAAGTTGGTAATAGGACTGTCTAGTCCTTCGTATATATCTGTGAATGTATTTTAGTGATGTAAATCTGCATGGGTGCTGATTGTGAAGACAGATGATGATACCTCTTGGACAATGAGAAGCAAATGTTTTGTGGCATGTGAAACCCTTGTTGTATTGTGGTTGCTGAAACCTTGTAGTAGTGTTTGAAGAGGTAGTTGTAGTGGTCTAGCTTGTTGTATTTTGGAAGTGATATTGCCTTGAAGTGTTGGGTGTTTGGAGGAATTACATATATGTCAGACTAAATCTGTCAAATGTGATGCGAGATGAAATAGAGTCACTTTGGAGACATTGGAATAGTTAAAGACTCAAGTTCCATCCTCTTCTGCTTGCTCTAGTTCCTTAGTCTTCTCTCATAGTACTATTAGCAGTTCTTCTTGGATTATTTATTCAGGAGCTTTAGATCATATGATTGGCATGGCTTCCTTGTTCTCCTCATATTGTCATATATGTTTTGAGAAAGACGAAGTTTGAGTAGCTGATGGGTTTTTCCCCTCAGTTGCTGGTAAAGGTTTTGTTTCAGTTTCATTTATTATGCCCCTTTCTTCTATATTTCTTGTTCCAAAATTTGTATTGAATTTATTATCTGTTTGTTACCTTACTATGACCTTGAATTGCAATGTTACTTTTTTCCATCTCACTATCTTTTTTTCAGAACTTGGAGACGAAGAAGGTGATTGGTAGAGGCCATGAGGCTTAGGGATTCCACATTTTTGACAGTCTTCTTTGTATTGTTGTAGCAATCCAACACTTATTGTCCCAAGGTCGTGATTCTATTGCTACCTATAGAGCTCAGGAATATTAGTGGCATTGCAGATTTGGCCACTTGTGCTTTCTTCTTTTGATGAGAGTTCTTCCCAACTTGTTCACCTCCTAATCTGTTTCTAGATCTTCATTGTGAGGCATGTGAGTCCCCTATCCTATCAGCTCTAGTCCCAATGCTATTCTTTTCTCAATTGTCCATTTTAGATGTATGGGGCAAGTTTCTGTTGTTTTCTTGTTTGGCTTCACATTCTTTGTCACCTTCATTGATGATTATGCTTGAGCTATATGGGTCTACGTGTTGAAATTGAAAAGTGATGTATTCTTAGTTTTTTAGTCCTTTCACAAAATGGTTGAAAACCAAATGACATGAAGATGAAGATGAAGATCTTTCTTTCTGATAATGGTGGTGAATGTTTATTGAGTGACTTCTCGTCCTATCTTTCTCAGCATGGTATCCTTCACTAAACCACCTGTTCTAGCAATAGAATAAGGTTGCAAAAAGAAAAAAAAATATCGTTTTTAGATATTACTAAAATGAACTAGGTCTTTATGTTTCTTATTCCTTATTTTAGGAAGTTTGTAATGAGCCTCTTGACAAGTTTGTGGCTCGTGCAAGCTTCAAAGTAGAAAATGGGAAAGCAATTTAGTTTTTGAGGGGTGAGTGATGAGGACATCAGGTCTAGGGGTACTTTTTAGACATATTGGGGGCGACGGAGGAGATCCGAGCCCATACTTTGGTTCGGATAGGGTCCCACATGATGTTCCAGATCTGGGAGACTTTAGATTTTTATTTAGGCTTTATTTTTATGCTTAGTAGTAGTTGTTTTTATTTGTTGTACATTTATTTTTCTTTGTAGGGGGTTACAGATTTGAGGGTATTTTAGTCTAAATTTGTATGATTAATGATATTTTAGTCTATGTATTGTTTTTAGGGGTATTTTGGACCAAAATTGTCTGAACATGGGTATTTAATTCCAATGAACCATATTTTTGTATACCCTAAGTGTGAGAAGCTTTTTAAAAGCTCCCACACACCTTCTTTTATTTTGGAATGAATAAAAAAACTTTGAAAATCGTGTTGTCTTCTCTTTTGGTTTAGCTAGAACTTAAAGAAACCCTAGATTAGGGTTTGAGAACTCTTAAGTTCAGAGTGGTGGTGGACGTCAGTCCCTTCTCTTGTGGTTAAAAGGATTCCTGTTACTTCTTCTCTTCTTTATTTTATTATTTGTTAAATTTTTAGCAAGCTGGTGATTTTTCTCTCTTCAAGAGATTGATCACCAACTTCCTCTTATACAAATTCATGTGCATTATTAAGTTTTCAACCCTAATTCTTGCTTCTTGCTGAGTAGTCTTCAAGTAGATTGTATTGACATATTTTGTGGACTGTTTGGTCAATTTTTTGGGTATTTCATAGACCTACAACCCATGTTTTGTGGGGTTAATTATTCCTTAACCTAGCCATTTAATATCCCTTGTAAACCCCCTTAGTTCAGTCTACTAATCCCCTTTATTTGAAATACTTGAAATTTTTTTACACATCACATGTTTGTTTAAATTCCTAAATAAGTAGCTTGCTGGATTTTCTGTTTTATCAGTCCATAAGACTTTTACATTTTTTTGGAAAATGTCCATTAGGCTTATAAATCACCTTAGGGTAGTCCCCCAATATGTTCATCACCTTTTTACATTAATTTCTATATTTTAACATTCTAATGAACTAGTTTTGAATCCCTAGAATTTTTGGCCAGCAAGCTTACTTTTACTTGTTCTCTAATTTAGTTTGGAATCCTTGACATATAAATTAGGATTCAATTATGTCATCACTTTATTTACCTTAACTCCCAATATTGCATATTTATTGTAATTGGAAAACCACATAAATTTGCATGTTATGGTGCTAGTAGGAATCTTAGTTATTGTGCTACATCACTTATGTTATTCTATGTTTAATCTCCTATGACACACACTTACTCCCCTACATGCATGTTGCATTAGTGAGTGGAGTGAAGTTGGTGCGTGATGTGTTCTGGCGTGAATCTTGTATAATGAGAAGCAAACAATCGTTATTGAATGTAAATCGTTTAAGTTTAGAAATGGGTATGATAAAATCATTCATGTTTTACGTATTACAGGGGGATGTAAGGCTTTTATGTGTTCATTCGGCTTAGATGGAGTTTTGTTCACTGATTATGTGAGGTGGTGGACATGGCTTGTCGAGAATCTGATCCCCCTACCATGTTATGATCATTAAAGGTAAATTAAATGCTCTCGGTTCGTCTCTGAAGGTCTCAGGAATTCTTCAAAATGGAGTGAAACACTTGATCGTTGTCTCTATTGGAAAAGATGCTTTTGGATGGGAAAACGTTGCTTACGTCCTTTGATGTTCGTTCCGTGATGTGGTTTTGACTATTGTAATTTCCCATGTCCTTGAATTATCTTCCTTTCCGCATTTGGTTGGATTTGGTTTTGTTGACGGCCTTGGTGTGGTGAGGTCTCCCACTGAGACTTGTAAGTAGGACGTGGGTGTTGAGGTGTTCCATCTGGATTTGGAGTGGACAATCAATACATGCCATTTTGGTTCGGTCTGTGGTGAGGAGGTATGGACGAGGGTCCTCTTTTGTTTGCGGCATCGACCATTAATCAAGTGGAATGAAATAGCGATGGGTGCAAATCTTCTATTGGGTGGCTAGTTGTCTCTTTCCTAGATTTTGATAGATTTGGATATGGAATTTTTGTTTGTCCTTCGGTGGAGGATGCCAATCAACTATGTGATTGGGGTGGGGCTGTGACACCAGCTGTTGATTTTGAATTTATTTTATGAAACCCAGATCAATTTGGAAAAATGAATTCCTAAGGTAAGGCAGGGCCTACTTCCTTGAGTGAAGGTTGGGCTTTGTTATGACTCTCTTTAAAAAGAGGTGGATAAGAATCTAGGGTTTGCCTTTAGACTTGTGGACGATCGATATGTTTCAGGTGGTGGGGAAAGCTTGTGGGGGAATGAGGCCAGTTGATCGTCACACCTTATCTTGTGAGGGAGACTTGCTTCGTATCATGCATCTCATTTGTGTGGTGGATCATGGCCGTGCTTTTTCGGTGGCCGTTACGATCAAAGGCAATGTATCTGTGGCTAAGTTTTCCTTGTTGTAGGTGGGTTTTGTAAGTCTCAGATGATTGAGGATTTGTAGGTTGTTTGCCCAAGGTTTTTTTTTTTTTGGTTGGGGTCTTGCTATCGGGATCTATAGGTGGTTAGGATCCTGCGCTATTGGTGAATTCAAAATTTGAAAATTGTAGTGCCCTTCTAGTCCAATCAAGGAAGGTGACGTGCGATGTCACCGTTATTGGCTCCTCTTTTGGGATGCCTTGTAAAGGAAGTAACGGTTCTTCTGATTTGCTAACATTTTTAGGGGAAGTTGGTATATTGGGGGAGGGATGTCTCAGTGCTTTGCCCAGGGGATTCTACATTGTGAGACACTTGTATAGGGGGTAGGTGGTGAATCCTCGAATTTTCCTCTGGACAAAGCTATTGAGTCTGGGATGGGACCCACTCTAATAGGTTGGGAGGTGGTCGTGGACTGGGTTTCAATGACCTGCTTTCTAATTGTTTTAACCTTTTAGGGGATTTAGGGGAGGCGAAGAGAAATTATGGTATGGATTCGAATCTAAGGGTGTATCCGGCTTCAATTCTACTTGATATCTTGTGTACTCTAGATATTGGAGGCCTGTTAATTTTGGAACTTGGGCCAGTCTGCTGGTGGGTGTCCAAATGTTCGTAGTGATCCAGCCCAGACGTAGTCTAATTTTGGGAGCCTTGTTAATCGTGGTGGTTTGGCCTAGGAAAAATCAAGAGCTTCTCCTTTAAATATGGGTTATTTATGGGTTTTGTTGAAAGGCCTTCTCAGTTGGATGTGATGTGGGTGGAACTCCAGGCATCTGGCCTGGGTTTACCTATGGTGGGTAGTAGTTAGCACAGTGGTGGCAATAAAGCAGAATTATACCTCTAGTAATGATGGAGTTGGTCTCGGCCATGAGAATAATGAGATAAATGTGATTATTGGGGTGACTTAGGGGTTGGATTATGTTTCTCCCTCATCATTGTGTTTGAGTGTGGAGAACTCTATCAGTCCTAAGATGGGGGAGGCCTCCGATGAGGAGGGGACGCCTGCTATGTGTTGGATGCCCTCATCTTCTGTTGTTGAGTTGTCCCATCCCAATTCTCTGAATCTTGTGGGAGTAGGGAGTGATCCTTCATCTTAGAAGCTGGTTGTTTACTAGTATACTTGTCTAATTGAGGCTTTGGGTGCGGGATCTCCTGGTCTGGGTGCCAATATTCTGCATGAAGAAGGAAATCGTGATGGGGTATCCGAGGGAGGTGTCAGGGATGATTGCTTTAATGGTTTCGATGTTCCCAGATTTGGGGGACAATTGTGTGGGTTTGTGATGTTCATGCTTCTCAGAGTCTTTGGTTCCGGTATGCCCTATGGTCCCTCTTTGGTCTTCAACCAGTGTCCTTCCGCCGAATGAAGGAGATCCTTCTAGGTCGATCCACCATCTTGGAGGTGCTTCTTTGTTTGTAGATTTAAGGAACGTAGGTCTTAGGTTCGGGAGAAGGTTGCTTTTAAGTTATGTCGTCCAATCCATGATCATAGAGAGAACTCGACTAGAGTCCTTCTCAATCATTCCTTCTATAGAGGTTAGTCACATATGGTTTCTAATTTTCATTCGTCTATTTTGTCTGCTCTTGATTCATGTAGGGACTTTTGTGGGCATGCTTAGGGTGTTAATTTTATTCATGATATTCATGGGGCCTTGGGGGATCCAAATGCTGTTAGTGGGGTCTTAGGGAATTAGTTAATTTTATTGGATAATCAGGAGGTGGATGAGAATGCCCTCATTGTGGTTGATGATGTAGGTGAGGTTACTTCGGTTAGAAATTATGGAGTTGAACCTAACTTATTGCTTAAAGGGGTTGAGGAACGAAATGAAAAATATCTATCGGAATAGGTGTTGAATAAATTACGGGAGTTTGGTTCTTTTTTGGGTCTATCCTATGATGGATGTGACAAGGGAACTAAGGAGTTGTTTGGATTGATAGGATTGAAAAGTAGAAAGGGTCAAGGAGTGGGCGAGTCTAATTCTGTTATGTGTAAAAGGCTTAGAAACGAGTTGAGAAAATTAAAGAGTAGCGCTAATTATGATTGAAAAGCGGGCTGTTTGAGTATGGATGGGGGGAGAAATGGAAAGGGTTTATTTAAAGTGTGATAAATGGATTTAAAATTATTTCTTGGAATGTTTGTGGGCTTGGTAATAACGATAAAAGAATGGCTATTAATCAAAGTTTGCTTGGTGTAAAGCTTGATATTTTATGCTTACAGGAGTTTAAAATCCAAATGTTGTATGACTTGGTGGTTAAGGGGGTGTGGGGGCAAGGGACCTCTGCTTGGTTGACCCTCTCTTCTTTGGGGGCTTCAGGGGGAATTCTTTTGGTCTGGGATGAGAAAATAATTGAGATTTTGGAGCATGAGATTGGGGTTTTTTCGGTTTATATTTGGTGTGGATTGAGGAGGTGCGTTAAGGAGTGGGTTTTTGTTAGGTGTATGGTACTTCTCAAAGGAGGAAGTTGATGATTTTCTTGAAGAGTTGAATTATCTGAAGGGCTGATGGAATTTACCGTAGTGCATTGGTGGGGATTTCCTAGGCAATGGGCATTGGGATTCTAAAATGGGTAAGTTTGGTGAATTTATTGAAAGATGGAATTTAATCGATAGTCCTCTTAGAGGTACAAAATACAATTGGTCTAACTTTCAAGATTAGGTTTCTTTGAGCAGAATTGACCGGTTCCTTTTTTGTGTTGATTGGGATGACTTATTCCCTACTCGGTCTCAGAGGGCTTTGCCTAGAATTACCTTGGATCATACTCCTATTGTGCTGGAGTTTCGTAGGCTGATTGGGGGTCTGTTCTCTTTCAAGTTTGAGGAGATGTGGTTCCTTGAGCCGGATTTTTAAGAAGCGGTGGAAAGGGAGTGGAACCGGGTGATATATCTTGGTAATCCAAGTAGGACTTTTGTATGAAAGTTGAAAGCTCTCAAGTGTCGTCTGAAAGGTTGGAATAAGAATTTGGGTGGTTCCCTCAAGGCTAATAGGGAGGCTTGTAGTAAGAAAATAAAAGGGTTGGACTTAGTGGAAGAAGAGCATAATCTCTAGAAGGTGGAAAAATAGGAAGTCTTAAGAAAGGAGTATCTTTTGGTAGCCATTAAAGATGAGACTTTTAGGAGGCAACGTTCTAGGGATAAGTGGTTTAAGGAAGGAGACTGGAATACCAAATTCTTTCATAAGATGACCTTTCATCATAAGAGTTTAAATGGTATTCTTGGTTTTTCGATTAATGAGAATTGGTCTCATGACCAAGGGGATATTCGAAATGAGGTGGAAGAATTCTATGTGAATTTGTATAAGGAGTGTCATTTTAATAGGCCGTTGTTTGATGGAATGGAGTTTGAGCGTATATCGGAAACTGAGAAGACTTTGATGGAAAGGATGTTCTCTGAAGGGGAGGTTTGGAAGGTGCTTTTGGTATTGAAAGGAGACAACGCTCTGAGACCGGATTACTTTACTACTTCCTTCTTTTAGAATTATTGGGACCTTGTTAAAGGGGATATGATGAAGGTTTTCGAGGAGTTTTACTATTCGGAATAGTTTTATGAGCATTTGAATAATATTTTTATAGCTTTAATTCCAAAGAAACACAATGCCAAGGATTTGAAAGATTATTGTCCTATTAGTCTCCTTAGTAGTGTTTATAAGAACATATCCAAGATTCTTACTTCGAGATTGAAATTTGTAATGAATGGTATTATTGTTCAACCCCAAAGTGCTTTATTCAAGGAATGCAAATTCTTGATAGTGTCTTAATTGCGAATAAGTGTATTGAGGATAGGAGGGTGTCGGGTAGGAATAGACTGATTTGTAAGCTTGATATGGAGAAGGCTAATGATAATTTAAATGGGATTTTTTTGGACAAAATGGGATTTGGGATTAAGTGGAGAAACAAGATATTTTATTCCAGAACGGTCAAATTTTTGGTTTTGGTTAATGGTAGACTGACGGGTTTCTTTAGAAGTTCGAGGGATCTCAGGCAAGGTGATCCCCTTTCCTCTATTATGTTTTTGATAATGTGTGAGGTTATGAGTAAAATGATCAGGAAGGCTGAAATGGATCATATTCTGGGGTTTTTTGGTGGGGTTTGGGGGGTTTAGGGTATTTCATCTATAGTTTGCTACTGATACCATGATTTTCTGTGATGCGAATGTTAGATAGTTGAGTTTTCTCAGGTGAATTCCTCGTTGTTGTGAAGTTGTATCGGGTCTAAATATTAACTTGGCTAAAAGTGAGTTGTTCTAGGTAGGGGATATATCGGATATTGATCATTTGGCGTGGATTTTGGACTATAAAATTGGTACTTTACCTTCATTATATCTCGGATTGCCATTGGGGACCAGTTTCAAATTGAAACAGTTATGAGAGCCGGTGATTGAGAGAATTGGTTTTCGTCTTGATTCCTAGAAAGCCTCTTTTTTATATGAAGGTGGTAGATTGACTTTGTTGAAGTCTACTTTGGCATCTATCCCTAATTACAATTTGTCTCTCTTCACCATTTTGGCGTCGGTGGCTACTAGAATTGAGTCCAATTTTCGCAACTTTTTATGGAATGATTCGGACCAGCATCACCATTATCATCTTGTTGATTAGAAGACTATTAGTAGACTTCTGTGGTGTGGTGGTCTAGGTATGAGACTGATTAGATACCACTATAGGGCTTTGTTGGCTAAATGGTTATGAAGATTTGGGGTTGAGAAAGATTGCTTGTGGCGCAAGGTGGTGGTGACTAGATTTAGAAAGTTTTTAGAGTGAGAATCTAAGGAGGTGCGTGGAGACATGAGTGTGGGATTTAAAAATCCATTCAGAAGGTTAAAATATTTTCTGGAAATTTATTCATTTTAGATTAGGGTCCGGTAGAGAGATTAGTTTTTGGGAGGATAGGTGGGTGGGAGGGAGTATGCTTAATGAGTCTTTAGGAACCTTTAGATTCTAGCTTTTGACCCTCTAGCTAGGGTGGTGGATTTGTTTGATGTCTTGGGGAATATTTGGTTTCCTAGACTTCATAGAAATTTGAATTATTGGGAGTTGGGAGAGATGTGTGGGTTGCTTGATGACATGAAGCTGGATCCCTCCTTGAGTGATGAGTAGGAATGGGTCATCTCTAGAAAAGGTTGGTTTACCCCTAAGTTTCTTTATATGGAATTGGTCAACTATAGGTCCCTTTTGTTTCCCTATAAAGGCGTTTGGATCTCAGGTATCCCTTCAAAAAGTCGTTCTTCCTTTGGAACGCGTATTTGGATAAAATTCTCAGCCTGGATCATTTACAGAGTAGAGGCTGAAACTTGGCTAACAGATGTGTCCTGCTTGAAAGAGGAGTTGGTGAATCGTCTATTTGTGCATTGTAATATGACGATTATGGTTTGGGGCTTCTTTTTCTCTCACCTTAAAATTTCATGGTCTTTTTCTTGCCACTTTTGTGAGTTGATCTCGAGTTGATGGATTCAAGACTTAGAGGGATTGCCTTATATCATTTGGTTGTCCTTTATGGGGTCCATTTGTTGGGGTCTATGAAAGTAAATGAACTTGATTATCATTGAGGGCAAGAGTGGAAAGCATGAAGTGTTGTCTTTATCCATTTTTCATGAGCTTTTTGATTGGTGCTCTATTAGGGCCAATTTTGTTGAAAGGGAGTGGGATTCCTTATGGAGTGACGAGTTGTAATCTTTGCTTTTGTTTGATCTTGATTTCGTTCTTTGTTTTCTTTGTTGTTTCACCTTCTTGGTAAAGCCTTGTTGTTTGTTTGTTTTATTGTTTGTTTCTTCTTTCAATAAATTCATCTTGATTATCTCTCTTTCTCTTTTAAAAAAAAAACTCGACCTTTTGCTCCTTGCCATGAATATACCAAAAGTGTTTTCGTTCGATGCTTTGTTGATGCATCTCACCTTATGAATCATATGCCATCGTGTGTGCTTAGGTTCAAATCCCCTCTTGAATCTCTTTTTAGTATCTCTACCATGTTCTTCTTTCCTCCCAAAATCTTTGGATGTGTTTGTTTTGTTCGTATTCTAAAGTTTGATAGGTCAAAATTAGATTTAAAGCTTTTAAGTGCATCTTCTTAGGGAATGCTCCAAATCGAAAGGGGTATAGGATTTATCAAGGTTTAAAGTATCGATATTGCGTGCCGTATCTCAACTTGGGGATACTAATATGTATCGCGTATCGTAGCTTATTGTGGGGAAACAGTGGGAAAAACTAGGAGACGGTGATAAATGGGGGAAACACTAATTAAATGAAGAAATTTTTCTATGAAACTTTAGGATTTGATAGAATAAACACCAATACACATTTAAGAATCATTACATATGGAAAACAACCATCTATGATGGTTGGGAGAACCATCACCCTCATGACATACGTTGTCACCTATGGAATCTATAGAAACACTATGTAAACCTTGGAATTTTTGAATGAATCTTTAGGAAATGTTATAATAAGCATCATTAACACTTATAAATCATTACACTTCATTACACACTTCAATATCAATAGTTGGGAATCGGTACCCTCGTGACACACACTACCACGCATGTCTAAAATTTTAAGTGTTAGAGGTTGATAAATAATACTACACATTGCACAATAAAGCTACAAATCCACATACATAAAACATAATCAATGATACAAATGCTATCATTCTTATTTTTCATTTATTGATAAATGATAATGCAAAGATTACAGAAGTACAACTACAATAGTGAAACAGGAGAAATATAATACAATAAGATAGAGAATAGCACCAGTGCCAAGACTCCCAACCCACTACTAATCTCCAACCAGCTCAATCCTCATCAATACCACATAGAGTTTCGGGCTGGATGAAAATCATCACGGCTATTCTTTTCATGATATTGTTGATATTCTTGTTGTTGTTGTTGATATTGAAACCGCTCTTCTAGTAAGCGGCACTACTGCTGTCATGAGATAGATGGACTGAGCCATGCCTGACAGTCATAAACGTATCTTTTGTATATAATATCATTTATTCTTGAGAGCATCCCATATTGTGGAAAGCCGGACACTACATACTGAGGATGAGAAGTTGAACTAGAAGAACCTTGATGACTCTGATGGGTCTGAGGGGCCCAACCTTCCTAACCATATGATGATGATGTGGATGCAGTAGCGGAACTGGACCCTTACCGGCTATGGGTGGGACCATGTACTACTGTTGTTGACCAGGTCCAAAGCCAAAGATAAAATTTATCCACGACCTCTCCTTGCTCTGTGTATAAGTAGATTGAGGATATTGAGGGTACTGAGGGAATAACCCATGATGTTACCTAAAAGAAACCTTACCCGTGTGATGAGAAAAACTACTCTCCGCCTCCTGATGTCTCCTCTCCCTCCCCCCGACTCCCACTCCCACCCCTCTTCTGTTGATAATAAGTTGGAGGTGGATGTGAGCCATGGTCAAAATCCTAAGTGGCACGGTCATATCTATCCTCTCTAGTGAATTGGCTAAGGGGTTTCTAACTTTGACTCGTCCCACTGCCACCATATGGTCTATGTGTCATGCCAACACCACCACCACCATCTCCTCCATCATGTCCCTAATCATCATCTCCTCCAATACCGCCTTCATCACCTCCTCCATCATCATTGTTATCACCTCCTTCATCACCATCATCATGATCTCCATCATTTGAGCTTGACGAATGCATCTAGTCATCCTCCTCATTAACTAATCCACCCGCAACTTGGGGATTGGGCTTGGGTTGGGATTGCTGTCGTGTCTACATAAATTCATCCATATCTACTCTCATTTGAATTGCTCTGAGAGTTCGGTCGTTCACTTGGCTCGTCCAATACTAGTTGTCCGGACTCTGTAACCCCCTCATATAGTGGGTCCTCATCTCCCTCCTTGAAGAAAAAATTTATAAGGTTGATGGGGCTAGTGTACTCCTTAATATTTTCTTCTTTTTCTACATGGTCTCAATTGCAAATTGTAATAGATGAAAATAAGTTTTTGAAGTTTTTCATGTCCGAATCTATTTCTTCTTTTTGAGTGGATGAGGTTGAAGGTGCTCTAGTTCCTTTCGCAGTTGGAGGAAGATGCAGTCTGAGATAAGACCTGAATGGAAATCATTCTCAAGTTGGGTGCTTGTGCCCCATGCAACACCCACCAATTAGCTGCAAAATAAAATTGAATGTGTGTAAGTAATTGTTGGTTGCAACCTTTATTAAATTTCTATAAAAATGATATATAATTACATGCAACTGTCGTATTTTGTCTTGCCTTTGTAGCATGCTACGCAAAGGATCTGAATGGATTTCTAAAGTACTTGATTTGAAATTAGAAGGCCCAAAAGTCAGTAAACTTAATTGTATAGTAGTAACTATGGTTACCTCTGCAAGAACATTCGCTTGTATGTTGGGATCGGACTTAAGCTTCGCTATGACAGTTTGTACTACTTCTAACAATTGTGGATCCATTCCAAGATTATGGGTGTAGTGGTATTAGGGGTTAAGGTGATAGGCTAAAAAGAAACACATCATTTCAGAAACTAACCTTAGCCAAACCATTGGCATTGCTTGATAAACAATCAAATAAATATAACTTTAACAAAATAAAATAACTTGCTAATTAGATGAAGTGGGTGGACAAGTATATTCGTCCATCTACTATCAATGATCTTTATGAAGCCACTCTGATTAGCTGGGACAACTGCTTTTATTGCACATTTCATTAAGTGGATGGAGTCAAAGGTATCCAGTTGTTGGCTTTTTGTCCCCATCAACCATCCTGAGGATCCTTACAACTACCTCTAATATGTTCACCACCGTGTGACACCGATCTCAAAAGGAATGACTACACACAATTGATTTGACTGCACGTCCTATTGCACTATTACTCTTCCTGTAGTCATACCATTCAGGTAAAGAAAATGATGGCTTTAAGCCAACCTTCTTGTTTAGAATACTTTGCAATGCTATGTAGTTGGTGGCAAAATGTGTAACACTTGGCCTCACGATATCACCTCTACATTGTTTCTCATCATTGCCAAGACATATCCTAGCCTCTTCCCCTACCCTCTTTACATCATCCATCTTTTCCATGTCCTTAAGCATGAGGTCTATGCAATGGGCTACACATGGGGTCCAAACTAGGTTATTTTTTTGCATCATTTTCTCTCTAGCTTTCTTGAACTTACTTCCATTTTCTATAACTAGTTGGACCACGTTTTCTTTTCTAACCTCCTTGATGACATCCACTAATAAGCCACATATGTATTTGTTATCCCTAACTACATTAGATGCCTCAACAGATTTCAAAAACATGGTGTAGCCACCACAGTAAACCATAAAATTGATGATTTTCTATCTCGTATGACTAGTCCAACTATCACAAATAATAGTCACCCCATACTCCAGCCATCGTTTATTTAAGGAATCTATATAATCATCAAGGAGTTTCTTCTCATTGTGTTTATATACTTTTCCATCATCTCTTATGCAGTAGGTGCCTTCACACTTGGCCTTGCCCTCGCCTCCTGATTTATCAAATTTTGAAGGAGAGGCCCTGTAGTTGCATTAGCTGCAATGCCATGAAAGAATGGAAATATTTAATATGCTTGGTCTACCGTACTATTGCCCATCAACCCGGTTCTCTTTAGGGATGTGACCTCATGAGTCTATTTCTTTTTTCTCTTCTCCAAAGTCTCTTCTTCATGGGGAGCATGTTGGTGAGGAGGGGTTTTCTCTTTCTCAGCCCGAATCCCCTCTTGCGAGAAGATTTTGGCGAGAGTCTTGTGAACCTGAGATGCCAACCACATCACCAAAAGTTTGGGCAGAAAACTGAGTCAAAACTTAATTTTCAAAATTCCATTACTACCCCATCATATTCCTCTTCACTTCTTTGTGTAGAGATATGAATGGGTGCGCAAGTTGCTCCAATTTCTGTGAAGTGCCTCCCATGGCAAAGAAGCATGATCTGCAGAGAAGAGAACCAAGGAAATCAAGCTTCTAAGTGTAAGAATGGAGTTTTGGAGCCTGAACATGGTTGTAGAGGCTCTGTTTCCTTCAAATGAAATAAACATAAGTGTCTGATTCCGGCGATGGACAGTAAGTGTTTGGGTATCTTAGGTTCTTTGGTTCTCTAGTGTTTTAGAAGGGGACCGGGGGGGGGGGGGGGTGCCATAA
>JAOXJP010000001.1:14949964-14976030 GCA_025762735.1 Platanus orientalis
TTTATCAATTAAGCTATATACTATTGATAATTTTAAAATAATTAGTATATTATATATAATACATATATATTATGTACGTAAAAGTGTGGGCCTTGGGCCGGGCTGAGGTAAACCCAAGCCCAGCCTTCAACAATAGTTTGGACCTTGGGCTGGGCTCGGGCCCTTAACGGGCCTAACTCGGGCCGGGCTTTTTTGAGTCAATTTTAGGGCCGGGCTCGGGCTGGCCCGACCCATGCCCACCCCTAGTCTTGCCAAATCCTCAGGGCCAAGAAGAGGCGCCAAATTCAAAAAAACATGTGTCAGTATGTGGTGCACGTCACACATGATCACACCATTTTCCATCTAAACACAGTTCAATAGAAAGCTCTACTCTTTTCCGCAGAATTGAGGATTTACCACCCATCCAGACGCGGCTTTATCGATCAGAATCGGCTTCGGAAGCGAAGCGCTCGATGAAACGCGCGTTGCCTTGCTATCTAAAGCTGATACAGTAAGACGTAGCAGTGCAACATGGAAAGCCTTCCTTTATTTTCCCAGACCGATTCTGGATGCTCTAAGGCGATCGATCGATCGTTCGATCCGAAGTCGAAGACTCGAAGCATTTTGGATTTGGAATTTCGGAATCTGTTCTTCCTTGATTTCGTTTCACCTTGTTCGAATCGCTTGAAGATCCGGTTTCTAGCGACCATGAAACGGCGTGAAATGATGAGATTTCTAGGTTTTTAATCGTCTGAGTTTGATTCAAGAGGTTTTACAGAAATCTCCGGGGAGAACTGTTGTGAATCCGCAGATTTAGCTGTTCGTGCTTGAAATCGGAATGAAGATCGGGGAGAGCGGTTTGAGATACAAATTTTTTGGAGAAATGTTGAGAATCTGCGATGTTTGTTCTTTTTTGAATATGAACTTGTAGGTTTCTGGTTCGGAGAAGTTTTGAAACTCGTTAATTTTTAAGTATTTTTTAAATAGTTTTTTACTCTTTTTTGGCGGTTCCTATGGGGGAGGGACTACTCAAGTTGAATAGAGAAATGGATTGATTAATCAATGTTCAATATCTCTTGTCTTGACGCTAGGATTGCTAATTTGGGAAATCTGGTCCACAAGCTGATGATTTACTTTTATGCGTCCTTCAGAGAGGGGCTAGAGGACATGGTTGTGCCACGTACTTCGCCTGGAATAAAGCGGGAACCAGAGAGGCGAAGATAACGAAGAAATAATAAAGAAACACGCAGAGCCAACATGATTCAAAGACTGTAGCTTACCACATATCTAGAAAATAATATTTTATTTACAGATGGTTTGGCTTTTCCCCTGGAGATTTGTTGTTTCTTGGAGTTTGGAGAGAGGAGAAAGATATTCATCAAAAAAAAGAGAGAGAAGAAAAGCGTTCGAATTTTGTTAGGCTGAGGAGTTTTTGTTGGAAAAGTTGATTATAATCGAAGCTTGGATGAATGGTTCTCTTCTCATGATGGAGAGCCAGTAGCAGCAGATCCTCTCATGGTACCCCTCTTTCCCTCTCTCTTTCTTACGTTTGTGTTTCGGTCATTACTTTTATATCTGAACATCTATAACTGGGTATGAGTGCTTCAACTGGATAATTTAGATTTCCTATTGCTTGCACAACATGATTAGATTCTGTTTGTTCAATGGTAGAATAATGGGCGTGGATGTGTTTTTCTTCTTTTCTGCTGAGAAATATACGGTGAAGGTTCATTTGTTAACTTTATCGTTGTGACTAGCAGGTAATAATTATATGGTGCCTTGGTATGGTTCTCTTTTCCGAGTAATTTAAGGTTGGAAAAGTTGTGTGTTGTGATTAGGAAGTGTGGGTTTTCGAATTTACAATGGTGAGTGTAGAAGTGAGACTTTGTGTTAGAAGTTGGAGCATGATTCGGTTTCTTTATTGCGTTTGTTCTGGCCTTGCTGCTGCTATAGGTGGATAGTGATGGAGGGTTCATCCGGGTCTGGTTGTGAGAAGTCTGATAGTTCTAAGGAATTGAATGCTTGTGTTGTTTCCAGTGGGAGCCTTGACTTGGTTCATGCCAACAGGCTTGGCTTCTCAGGTGATGCCTCGAATAATGCCAGTTATGCTGGCTCTACACTGTGGGAGGAGAGAAACCGGGCGTTTTTGCCCCACTCTGATCACCTTGACAAGGAGGTCGGTTTGTCTGGGGCCTGTGAGGGTGTGGTGGTGGTGAGACCTATTGCTCAAGAGGTAGAGCGGGATGATATTAGCTTGAGGCAGTGGTTGGATAAGGCAGAGCGATCTGTTGACCACTTGGAGTGCTTGCACATTTTTAGGCAGATTGTGGACACTGTGAACCGGGCACATTTACAAGGTGTTGTTGTTGATAATGTGCGGCCTTCCTGCTTTGTCATGTCCTCTTTCAACAGTGTTTCCTTCATTGAATCTGCTTCATGTTCCAGTTCAGGTTCGGATTCATTTGGAGATGCCTTGAATTACTCACCTGTAGGGGGTCAGAACTGTTCCTCACCTTCACACAAGGATTTGTTTTTTCGGAGAAGCAGGATGGGTGTTGAAGATCTCCAACTGGAGGCATCTCGTACAGGTGCTTCCCATAGGGCATCAAAAACCAGTTGTTTGCAGTCAAGTTCAGCTTATGCAACATGTCTATCATCAAAAGAAGAGATCAAAGAATATAAAATAGAGGATAGCAAGAACTTTGAAGCAGAAGAAAGTAAGAAAATCTTTCCACTGAAGCAGATATTACTTGTGGAGGTTAACTGGTATGCTAGTCCAGAAGAGGTTGCCGGTTCTTCAAGTTCCTTTTCTTCAGATATATATCGGTTGGGGGTTCTATTTTTTGAGGTTTGTATTAAATGTAGCTTCTAGTAACAAATATTTCTCTTTTATCAAAAAAAAAAAAAAATGTAAAAAGTATTTCAAGTGGGATGGTAAATTTTCTGAATTGAATTTGTTGTTTGTTTAAATTTAAACCAATGTAGCTGGTGTATTTATGATCAGTTATTCTGCCCATTTAGCTCGTTGGAAGAAAAGCTCAGAACAATGTCCAATCTTAGACATCGAATTCTGCCTCCACAGTTGCTGTTGAAGTGGCCAAAGGAAGCTTCATTTTGCTTGTGGTTATTGCACCCTCAGCCAACTGCTAGACCAAAAATGAGGTGAGAAACCACAGCTTAGATGCATCTGTACTTTGCCATGGCTTCCTTTCTTACATACTAGTTTAGTCTGTTCTCATCATTCCTCAATAAAAATGCAGCCTATTTACTGCCTTGAAACTTGAATAGCAATTTCTTAAGGAACTGCATAAATGTTATGGTTGAATGAAATCTAATTCTGGATAGAACAACCATGACATCTAACATTATTATCATCTCCCTTAAATTATGGAAACATAATATTTGTTTTTTTCTTTCTGTAATATTGAAATATTATACATTGGTAATAGTGAACCCTCTCCCTACTGATGGATAGATGTTCAGTCTGCAATCATGCATTGATTCACTAAATGAATCTCAATTGTGGTCTTAGAAACCTGCAAGTACCATAGAATCATTGATGCGGTGGCATTAACATGGCTTGAGAAGTTCCAACCTTTGTGGAAGCCCAAGATCAAAGATAAAGGATGCAAGAATAAGACATAGTGCTGTCCACAAGATTTTCCCTTTATTTTTCTGTTTTAGGAATTATTTTAGTTGTTTTCTTTTTATTTTAGGAAGGTTTTAGTAGCGAGATTGATGTAATAAGACTATATGAGCCATGGAGAGGGGTTAAAGTTAATTTAGAATAGTTTATGACTGTTTTTATGATCTTTTAGGATTTTTAAAAAAAATTTCTCAGGTTTTCTTTGGTTAACCATACAAGAGGGGTATTTTGGTCCAATTTGGTCAAATTCTGAAAATTTTATTATAAATAGGTCACAAAGACCTCATGTACAATCAGTTGATTGAATAAAAAAGTTTTTGAGGATTGAAGCAACTTGTGGAGTGTCTCTCTTTCCCAACCCTCACGGTTTCCTAGGTGAGTCTTCCATACTTTCTCTTTCTTCTTTCTTTTTTCTCTTATTTCTCTCCTAAACGTGCAACCTTTATCTTCTCCATTATTTTCTGTTAATACTCCATCTTCTTCTCCTTATTACTTCTACATCACTTATTTCATCAACCTCTTTATTCTTTTTCTTTTTTTTTTTCTTTATTTCATACTTTTTTGAATTTTTTGGGTGCAGAATTTTTAAAACAGTCATGAAAATTCATATTTCTATCTAACTAATCATTCAAACCTAAAATCCTTTTCAACCTTGCATCGTCATACCTAAACCTATTATTTTATACCAAGAACCGTAATTTTTAACCCTAGATCCCTCACTTTCTTGAAAATACACTATTCTTGATTTTGGGACAGATTTTAGGATTTCTTGATTTCTTGATTTTTCTTCTAAATTTCTTCATCCATTTGATTCCAAACATTAGTTTGATCATTCTTGGATCATCCATCTTAAAGATTGTTTATTCTTTATATGTTTCTTGATTTTATTACTATTTTTTCAGCACTTTAAAATTCAAGAATCATTCTTTTTTTATTTTTCTTGTACTTTTAGGCTTTTGGTTCAATTTTACTTGTTGTAGAAACTCATTCTTTTGAATCCTACATCAATCATTGGCCATAGGAGTTTTATTTTGGGTTTAGTTTTATACCTGTATACGTTAGCAACGAGACGAGAAGGCGGACTCATTACCCAAATAGGCTACTTTAATTTTTATAATAAACTTTCTTTTATCAATTAAAAATGAAAAATTGTGGCCTAATTTTTTTTTAAACTTCCTTTTACCAATTAATGAAAAAATTGTGACCCAGACTAGTTAATTGTGTTCAATGTACCTAGTTTGAGACTAACAAGGGTTTTCTTTGATTACTTTCAATTTGAAAATGTCTATTTAAATTCTGAATATTTTTATAAGAAAGGTAATGGTTTGTATAAATAAAGGGGAATGATTAGCCTGAAATATATAACAAAAGGTATGGTCAACTGTACATGAAAACTTCAGTATTAGCTGTACAAAATGGATAAAAAATACTATATCACAAAATGGACATCATTAATAGATGTGTCCAACTCCATTCTAAAGCTAAAATAAAGAAACCCTTTGAACTTCTACAGAGTAGAACACCAAAAGATTAATAAACTTGTGATGTTTTCAATCAGTTTTTCAGAAGGTACACCCTTGTCATCGAACGTACATTAATTATACTATATCACAAGATGGACATCTTTTAATGTACATTTGGGACTTGGTGAGAATCTTGTTAGGTCTTGATGTTGGATGCAAACACATTTCACAAGATGACCATTTTTCCATTCTTCTCCAACCTAACACAAAACATAATCAACCTCCTTGGTAAATACTATGTAATTAATTAATTAATTAATTATTTTTTGTGGTGGCAAATATTGAATTCAAGAAATATGAAAAAATATTTTTTTTTTGAGAGATAAGAAATATGAAATATTTTCATATTTCATAAGAAATATGAAAATATTCTAGCTCCTTATTTTGGTTCAAGTACATATTCATTATCTCATGAGTAGTGCACGCCTTCACCCCAGTCTGGCCTTCATAGCCTCATCTATCAAGTTCTGCAAGAACGGCCCTTTAGTTGAATTGGCTAGAATCTTGTTGAATAATATGAATTTGGTGCATGTTGTACCTATGCTCTCCATTTCATTCCCCCACATATGCATCGACCTCCTTTGCATTGAACCTTGGTTGCAATGCATAAAGGGATTTATGGAGATTTTCTCTTCTCTCAAACTGTGTGTGTGGGTTATGCCCACATGTATCAATCTCCATCGTTTGGAAGTCCCTATTTCTCCACCTGAAGTAGGGCTGATTACGGAGATTGGGTTAAATTGCAAAGTTTAGATAAATCATGTTTAAGGTTGAGGGAAAAAGGTAAAAGAAAAGTTGAGGGGAAAAGGATTGGGACTGATTAGAGAAAATTCTGATACCCCCTTCAAGTATTAGGATTGATCTAGATTCTAGGGTTTTTTAGGGAAGGTGAATGTTGTTGTAAAATTTCACAGAAGTAGGGTTGTAGGTAAGGGTTTGAAAGATGGTTGTTTGTGTAGGGTTAGGATTAAGAATAGATGTGGGAAATGGAAGGAAGGTTAATGGATTTTTTGTTTACAAAAGGGTTCTTATTGAATGAAGGGTTGAATGCAAGTAGGGTTAGGGTTAGGAAAACTATGGTTTTTGGGTTGAATGCAATTTGGGGTTTTGAAAATTAAGAAAACTGAATTTAATCAATACTTACCTCATGGAAATTGTAAACCAGTCCAAACATCATTTTGATCAATCTCAATCGTCAAACAACAAATACCATTCAGTTGAAGGCACCAATGGAGCAGTGGAAAACTTTTGTAATAAAAGAATGAGAAGATAAAAAGAAGAGAATAAGAATCTCTCTTGGGTACCTACGAATTATTCTTGGGATTTGGGAATCACTCAACCAACAACAATAGCAGCCAATAATTACATCCCTAAAATTGGGGGTTTAAGAACTATTTATATGCTCTAATAGTGGGGGTGTCTGCCCTTACTAATACAATTCCCTGTTATTCAGCAAAAAAAAATAGTGGGGGTGTCTAGCCTATTGGTCAAATTTACAATATTGCCATGCATAGAAAAGTGTGTAAAAAACTTCAATAACTCCCTACTGACTTGAACAAAAGTTATGAAACTTTAATGGAGATTAAAAGAAGATTCAAAGATCAAAACCTAATGGTTAGACCCGTCATCTATTATATGAAAATGGAAAAAATACGCTTGGTTGCCCAAAAGCCTCAAAATACCTCTGCATAAGCCCATCAAATTTCAGTATAGGTTGTTTTGTGTTCTGCATCACCAGCTCCTTAGGAACTGTCATTGCCTCTTGAATTTCCACTGCTCCTCATACTGCCACCTTTCACCCCCTGCATAGAGGGTCGAAATCTGGCCTAGAGGAGTGAATCTCCACAGTTGCTGCATCCGAACGGAAAATCTATGTTGCTTCATCTCATAATTAGAGAGATATGAAATCTACTCATCATCATTTGAGTCCTCAACATCCATTAGATTGGGCAGCCCCAAAACCGGATCTTGGAAATTCTGTCTTAAATGTTCCGTTCAAGAGATTTTGCACTGCAATTCTGATTTCCTTCGGGCAGTTTGTGCATCTGGTCACATTAGAAATATTGCGAGTAACGTGTTGTAATCTATAGAAACACTCCTGTGGTTTATCTTCTTGCCTCAATAGTTATACATTTTAATTGTTCCCATCCAGAGGCCACCCATGCTACCAACCAACATCAACCTTTGCTTGGCACATCATATATTAATCTTGGAGATAAAAAATCATCCACACTTAATACAGGACTTATTAACAGCATATGATGCATATACGACATTCACTTCTAATCCATCATGTAGTAACTTGATGTGGACATAATTAAGAGGTTGATGTATGTACCACCCCACAAGAGGACCAAGTACAAGACGTGTGCTACATATGGGTTGTTTAAAGTGTCTTAGGTGGGTGGGATATCATTGTAATAAGGCCTTCTGTGCCATGGGTTTTATTGTGTTTTTAGTAGAGGGTATACTTTTGTAATAAGGCTGAAAAGCTAAGGGTCTTTTAGGTAAAATCAGGCCTAGTCGACAGTTGCTTGTTTTGTCCTTTAGTGGACTTAAAAAGTCAACAAAAGTGGTCCACATATGTGCTGGTCAACAGCCTTGGGATCCCAAGGTTTTAGAAGTCCTAAAGTTTTGGGAAAATAGTTTTAGAAGTCCAATAGTTTTAGGAAATACTTGAGTCTTTAAGTAGGAGTTATTTAGAAATTGCTAAATTAGGAAAGTATATAAATATTTGAGTCTGGAAAGCCTATAAAGGCACTGCATGACTAATTAAAACAGTGAAATATGAATTGATTTTTGAATTGGGTTTTGTCCCCTTGGGTGTCATATCCCTATTTACCCTTCCCCTAGGTTGTTGCTGCAAGGCTCCCTTCTATCCCCTTCTTCCTCTCCTCTCGTTTCTTGGTGCAGCTGTGGGCTCCCCTAGGGTTTACCCTAGTCTCCTCCTCCTTTCTTCTTTATCTATTCTTCTTCTAATTCTCTTATCTCCTCCTCTGCTTCTTATTCCTCCTCTCTTTGATTCCCTGCTATAATCTTCCCCATATCTAAAGTCTTCTAGTTGTTGGAGTTCCTGACAGAGCAGCAGAAAACACAGCTCACGATTGGAGCGTCTCAGTGTTCAAATAGCACCATCCATTGAAAGTATTTGATCATTAACTCCTCTGGTTTTAGACATCACTCGAACCTTCACTTGTTTATAGCAAACACACTTAAATTTCTAACCTATTTTTCTGTTGTATTAAGCCTAATTGCTGAATCCTTTTTTTTTTTTTCTTCTTTAGAATTCCCTGGGTTCATAGACCCTTCAAATCGGCGCCCTAGGAATCATAGTTTTTGTGATTTCTTTGCAGGGTTTTTCTCCCCTACCAATCATCTTTCTAATCCCCAAAACTTCTCTTGATCCTTTTCTGTTTTCACCAATCTACAGATTAAAGTTTTCTTACTGTTTTTTCAAGAATACTGCGGACTAGTAATTTCTATGTTTCATATACTTTTAGTTGTTAGAATAAGCTCAAATTTTGTATTAAGATACCTTTAATATACATCTAAACACCTGCAAAATTTCAGAAAATTCTGATGCACGAACAAGGGTATTTTTGTAATTTCTTGGTTCCGCCCAAAAATTCCAGAAACCCTAAAACAGGCTTCTTTTTAGTTCCTTTTCCTTCTTTTCATATTCTATTTTCTCTAGTTCAATTCTCTCATCCTTTTCTAAATTTTTTTTCCTAATTAGATATTATTTGTGTGTGAATTTATTAAATCCTTGGATTATTTAACTCTGTCCTAAGTTTTGGCATCTTTTAATTGGGCCTACTTATGCAAGATATACAAGTCTAGGTGTCCCCACATCAGTTGGCATCTAAACTTGTCATATCCTGAATCATATCTGTAGATAATTTTAAACATAATTACATAATATGAAAAGTAGGGAAGTAATAGTTCAAATCTATATCATTAACGCAAAATAATTAACTTGTTACTATTGCCCATGGCCCATTCTATACTTAAATTGGTTGGCTTCAACTTATTTATTTTTAAAATTTTTAATTTTTATTATAAATATTAAAATTGAACAAATATAGTGAAACATGGGGCAAATACAGTAACATACATTTTATGTTTTCATATAATTTCCCCAGTTACTATATTTTTAATAATATTTATGTTTAAATAAATAGATTTTTGTTTTTTGCTAAAAGATACCAAATTGCAGCATTATGTAGATTAGGCATATAGATACCACATATAAATTAATCAGACCGAACCATGCACAATTTGTTATATGTTTTTCTCATAATTTCAATTTTTTTTTTCTTTGCTTTGCTAGCATATGAAATTATCTTGTAGAAAAAGTAGAGCAGGCAGCTCTAGATCAAAGGTCTTATGGATTACTAGGTGAATCAACATCAATTTATGCACCTGATTGAATTAAATTGTGAGAACATAATGGATGAAAGGAGCCTTTTAATGAATAATTTTTTCAATGATAGCTGATGGTCTAGAACAATAGCGAGATTACAGGCTATGGTGCTGGCATGTACTGTGATGCAGCTCACAATCAAAAATACCAATCAAAGAACTATAGCAAGCATTGACTGAAAATACTAAGGTGTACGGAGGCTCTCGGATGTGGGTTAAGATGGGTCAGAAGGGGTCAATCTGAGGGGACATAAGGCTTAAATAGGTTCTGATTTGAGTGTAAACAGCAAGGTCCCAATGGGATTAAAGCTGGGTTCTATAGTCACACAGTGAGCTCTTGGGTAGGGGTTTATAGGGTCAGAATCTGAGAAAACAGCCATGCTATGAATGGGGATGTAGGACTGAAACAAAGAGTAAATAATAAGAGGTTATGGGATTAAGTTGGGGCCGGACATGGGTTAAAACAAGGTCTGAAGTTGGGGCAGAACATAATAGGCTGGACAGCAGGGTAGTGTATAACTGTGGGTGGTTAATCAGGTCAGAACTGGATTCAGCAGTAGGTGATCAGTGATTCAACAGTAGGTAAAGGATTCAGAATTCTGGTCTCGAGTGGTATGATTTAGAGGCACGAAAGACTAGGTTATAGGTTTCTGATTCAGGTTCAGATCTGGACAGTTTTAGGGTCAATGGATGGGTGTTGGTTTAGGTTCAGGTATGGCCAAAACAACAAGGGTTATAAAGCCATTGTAGGTTCAGGTTTAGGTTTATAACAACAGGATAAACAATGGAATAATGGGGCTGAAATACTTATTATGCTTAGGGTTCTGTTGGCGCTGATTATGGAAGGAAACAGGGTTAACAAAGGGCTGTAACTTTAATTCAGGGCAAAGACTGGCTATTCAACACTGTATTAGGGCTGAGATCAGATGTGTATTAAACCAACACTGTATATTAATTCAAATATGAAATCTTCATGAGAACTCACAGAATCTTGAATGGAATACCTGAAACCACATTTTTTGTGTGGATAAATAATGATTTTATTGGAATGGAAACGAGGAGGAAAAGTAAAATACAATAAAGCGGAAAGACCATAGGGCTAAGAGCCAACAGAGAAAAAATCAGGCATTACATCAGAACTAAAAATTCCATCAAGGCCCACCGTCCACTTAGCAATTTTGTTTGCTAAATCATTTTGATCTCTTGGGATAAAGGACAAAGGGATCTTCATACTCGAAACAAAATCCCAGATTTCATGCACTATATTGTTGAATCTCCCACCCCCCTTAGAAAGGCCCGAACCCCAGCCTACCACCACTTTGGAGTCCCCCTCCACCAAAACATCCTTAAGCACACCGATTTTTTTAAGTTCACGAAGCCCCATAGTTTCGACCTTTTTAGAGTCACTATGAGCAATAGGGCTAGCAACAATATGAATTATCTTTCCTGTGTGATCCCTAATCACTCCCCCTTACCCGCACGGGCTCGGGTTTCCCAAAGAAGAACCATCAAAGTTTAGTTTTAAGATGCCCAAGGGGGGAGGCTGCCACTTCAATAATAGAGGCTTCCCTTTAGAGGGGTTAGAGGAAATGGAAGTTACCCAATCTCTAATAAAAGAAGACACAGAAAAACCTTGGAAGGCTTTTTCAACAAAAATCCAGCCTCCCACCTCCCAAATAATGCTATCAATAACGTCCTTTCTGGAGTTAGCTTTCCCTTCAAAGATCCTCTTGTTCCTTTCCTTCCAAATTCCCCAAATAATGGCATGAATAATACAACCCCAAAATTTTTTGGCTCTCTCTCCAAGACCTGGGAAATTCCAAAGAACGAACAAATTGACCATGTGCTTTGGCATTACCCAACTAACATTGGATTCGGCAAGGAAATAATGCCAAATTCCGAAGGAGAAAGGGCAATGAATAAATAAGTGATTAGCTTGTTCCTCAGCCTTCTTGCACATCACACACCAATTAGGTGAAAGGAGCATATACAGTCTTCTCCATTGAAGATGTTCCGTAGAGTTGATATGGTTGAGAGCCACTGCCTAAGAGAATGCTTTTACCTTGGGAGGAATCAGGGGCTTCCAAACTCTACCAACTGGGAAAGGGAAGGCAGGACTATTTGGAGACAAAAGAGCTATAAACATGGACTTAGAAGAAAAGATACCTGAAGAATTCAGCACCCAAATTTTCTTGTTTGGAAAGGATTGAGAAATGAAGACGTCCTTTAGCAACTGGGTAAGGTTATCGAACATATTAACCTCCCACTCATAAAGATCCCAAGAGAAGTCAATATTCTTGGACAAGCCTGAAGGAGAGCAGGAAAGAACTTCTGACACCGTAACCTCTTTATTTTTTGCTAAGTTGAATAATCTAGGGAAAACAGAGGATAAAGGATGCTCACCCCCACCAAAGATTCACCCAAAACCTAATGGACTCACCATTACCCACAGAAAAACGGGTGGAGGAAAAGTAAGAAGGGAAGATAGAAATGATATTTTTCCACATCAGTGAAGGAAACTGAGATGAGGAAGGATTCACATTCCACCTGTTGGAACTGTGACCGTACTTGCTTAGAATTGTGGAATGCCATAAACTGCCTTCTTCATTTGAAAATCTCCACATCCATTTCCCCAAAAGAGCCAAATTCCTCTCCTTTAAGCAACCAATGTCAAGGCTCCCAAATTGCTTAAGCCAACTAACCTCCTCCCAATTAACTAGATGATCATTCTTTCCCATGCCTCCATCCCAAAGGAAATTCCTCTGATACTTTTCTAGCTCTTTGACCACCTTGGAAGGTATCTTGAAAAGAGACATATAATAGATCGGCATATTGGACAAGGCCGCTTTAATAATGGTGATTTTTCTCCCAAAGAAATGTAAGATCTTTTTAAAAAAGCTAGCTTTTTTTGCACTCGCTCAACCACTGGATCCCAAAAAGCAACTGATCTTGGCTGACCCCTTAGAGGAAGACCTATATGATTCAAAGGCCACTCCTCCACTTTGCAACCCAGCAAGTTAGCATAATGAACAAAACCACAATTAGAAGCTAGAACCAATCAGCCACAAGCTTCTCCCACTAAGATCCCTTCCACTTGGACTCTTCAAAGAGCAAAAGTAGGATACCCAAGTGCTGCTGTAGGTGGTAGGATACAAGGTATTATGGTTTCAGATTTGAAACGTAAAGAGAAGGAACTCCCAAAGTGCCGGTTTAGGGTTAATAAGAAGGGTTTGTTCTTGAATCTGGAAACTTGGGAAGAGGGAAATAAGTGGCCACTAGCTAGGATGTATGGTGGGGATGAATTTCTTTAAAGAGATCAACTAGAAAATTAGTGGAGATGATACCTCAGGAGATGGAGAAGGTTTCCTATGCACTATAATGGAGAACAACTATAAAACTTAGGGAGAAGGATGTGCATGCTTTGGAGATTCAAGAACACTTAAAGATTAGGTTTATTGAGAATTTTTCAGATTCTTTAATGGAGAAAACCAGCAAAACAGAAAAGAAAAGGCTAAGAGGAAGGAGAAGAAATAAGAAGAGAGAAAGAAGAAAAGATTGTGTATCTGTGTGGAGTAATCCATACACCACCGTGGAGTAATCCCTACACCACTACCCTGGTAATCCCTAACTAGGGTTTCAAGCAAAGGCACATGACTTGAAGAAGAGAAAGCCCTAAGTTGTTGGAAGTATAACCAACAAATTTTATTCATTCATTCATAAGAAAACAAAGTGGGGAAGGGTCTATTCTTATAGCCCATAATCAGCCTCTCCCTTACAATCCAAAATTCAAAAATAAGAGAAAATTTCCTAAATTAGAAACCTAATACATTATTGACTCTTTCCTAAGACTCTCTAAGATTACTTCTAAAAAAGTCTAAACTAAATAGCCAAAACGTGTGACTCAATAGAAGTACTCGACCAACACTTATTTTAGTGTAAATTTTTTTATTGCTTTGTTTGCCTAAAAACAAAAATAATAATGACCATCATGTCTTACCTCAAATATTTCATAAAACATTAATTAAAACAATAAAATTACTCTAAAAAGGACTAAAATCAGCAACATAACTCTTCTCTTGATGAAACAAAAGTGTGCCCCCATGTGTCTTCTTTTATGTCTTCTCATGTGGACCCCACCAAGCCATGTGTGGGTCCCACCTGGCTCTAATATCCGCATCACACTGGTTGACAACATTCACTTCATTGATGAAGTTTAGATTGAGTGTTAGTAACTAAAGCTCTCAAGAAGTTTCTTATGATTTTCAGAATCAAACATTAGACATATCTTAAGAAATGCATTAGCTGCATTGCATTGGAAAGAAAAACTCTCATAGTTCAATCATGGGCATTACCTAAACTGGCAGGAAGTTATTAAATGCTGAAGTGACTTAGTTACATTTGTTTCATGTAGTCGGGTATTAGAAGTTATGTTAGTTGTTTTAATTGCGGGGGGGGAGGGAGGGAGAGGTGCTTAATTGTCTCCATGCTTGTTTTTTGATAATTACAACAACAACAACAAACAGCCTTAACAAAAAAAATGATAATTAACAAAAAAAAAAAAATGATGAAAAAGAAAATACAAACTACTATATAACAATAAGAGAATAATGATGTAGGATCCCAATGGGATTAGGCTCCACTAATTAGATGATGAGCACAAGCCTAAATTAATATCTATTCGATAAAAATAGAATCTTGAAAAGTATGTATGCTGAAATTTAAATAAAATAGTCGAAGAATTCAAATCATTTCAAAAAATATGCAAGAAGTAAAGAAAACTAATCAAGATTGATTTAATACTAAAAGAAGATTAAATAATTAAAAGAAATTGAAAAGAAAATGAAGAAAGGAGGAAAGAATTTGAAGAGATTCAATAATCCCCAAATTGGGAGATTTTAAAATTGGAACCCTAAAATTGAGGCAACACAAGGGGACACCCAGCCGCCCCTTTTATTTTATGTGGGGAAATTAAATTTATAAAGTAAAATTTAAAAGAAAATGGTCATAGGATGTTACGGTTAAAGGCATGGCTTTCTTGGGTTTAGGGTTTTTGAAAATTTGGGAAAAATTCAAGAAAAGGGGTTTTAGGGTTGGAAAGTTAGGGAAAGTTGTGTGGATGGGTTTAGATGGTTATGACGGGCTTAGGTTTAGAAGAAATTAGGTTTTGGGTGAAAAAGATGAGAGTAATCAAAGAAGATAGGTTGTTGAAAATTTTCTACACAAGGATTTCAAGAAAAAGAAGAAAAGAATGAAGAAGATGATGTAGAAAAGAGTGTAGTGATATAAATCAATGATGGTAAAAGAGAAAGAGGATGTAAGAGAATAGTAAATTAGAAAAATCAACAAGATTAAAGAAAAAGAAAGAAGAGGGAAAAAGAAGGGACGTGTGGAGAGAAGAAGAATGATAGAAAAAAGAGACATGAGAGAGAATAAAGAGGGAATACTCATCTTTGATCGTGAGAGGTAGGGGAGATACTAGTGCAGCTGTGGGGCTCAAAACCACTTCAAAATTTTATACAAAATCCAAATTGCTCATACAAGAGAGACATAAAAGGCTTTTATAAGCCTTTAGATTTTTTTTGACCAAAATACCCCTAATTAATAGCTGTACGGTCAACACTAAAAAAACCCTAAAACTTATAAAAAAACATGCAAATTACTTTTAAAACTCTCTCGTAATTGCAACCAACTCCCTCCCATGGCTTTATGACCTTATTATATGAAATTAACTATCTAAAACATAAAAAAATAAAGAAAAAACAAGGACTAAACATGAGGAGCTGTCATTTTATTCTTCATTGGAATTCTGGGTCTTGGCTTCCACATTGGATAATTCTTCTCAAGCCACCATAATATTGACGCGTCAACTTCCCCTTCTTAAAAAATTCAACCCCGTTGAGTTGGGGTGAAGATCCAAGAATTCCTGTTCCTCCATGTGGGTGTAGGTTGCCATGGGATAGAACCACCTCTCTTCTTCTTAGACTACATTGGATATGTCTTCTGGGGAATAAACATAGGACGCATAACTCTTAAAAATCCTTTGGCTCTTCTTTCTTTAGCTTTTTCTTCTTCTAATGCCTCTGCTTTTAAAATCATCTTAGGAGTTGGTTCATATACTTATTCGTTTATATTATCCTCCTGTGTCAGCTTTTTATTTGTAATCCCTGTGAACGTGCTAGGACATTGAGACTTATGGTGTCCAAAGCCCTTGCAATTAAAACATTGGTTTGTCTTGGGTCTTGAAGTAGATCCCTCATATCCCTTAAATCTGGATGGTGAAAATTGGTGTGTAGATCTAGGTGGTGAAACAGTTATGGCTTGATGTGTAGATTTACTAGAAGATGAATGACTAGTCATTACACCTCTAGAAGTACTCTCTATAATAGGCTTCTGGTGTAGTTTATCTGCATGTCTTCTTCTATCTAGTAGGCAACCTGAATAGTATCATCCACGTTGGTGTGGTAATGAAAACTGAGCCATCGAGAAGTATGAGGCTGTAACCCTTGCCTATACAAGGAAACAAGGATCTCGTTATTCCAATTGGTGCTAGTTCGAGTAACTAGGTGTTGGAACTTATTAGTGTACTCCTCAACCGATGAAGTTCCCTGCTTGAGTTGATTCAACTGAATATGTGGCCTCTGCCTATAGTCCTGAAGCTTGAACGTATTACTCATGGTTGCCTTTATTTCATCCCATGTCGACATAACACCCAAATTTGCTCTAGCATAGCTCTCCTTGTACTGTTGCCACCATATAAGTGCTGTTCCCTTTAATTTGGCCTTAGTAAATTGAAGCTTGTGTCTCTCTGACATTTCATGCCACCTGAAATAAGCCTCAACACATGCACCCAATCTAAGTATGCTTTTGGATCCCTATTACCATAGAAATCCGAGATGTCTAGTCTAACATGCTTATTTCACTAATGAGGGTAGGTCGGCATCATGGATTGATGACTATGCTATCTCCCAGGAGAAACCTCCTCATCCTACTGGATAAGAGATGTATTATGAATGGAGGTATCCATACGCTACTTAAGGGTCGAGATTGGCTATGTGGATTCCCCATCCTGAACAGGCTCTTTACCCCTTTTCAATCATCGAATGTCTAGGCAAAGATCCTCAACTGTCCCCACAAGTTGCTGCACAATAGTCTCAAGCGTATTTATGCGGGTAGTCAAAACCGTTTTAATTGATTCCAATGCATGAGCTTGGTTCTTAACTTTAGTTTTTAAATCATTGTTACAAACCCCTATCATGGTGTTTAGGCTTCCTGTGAAAATTTTAGGGTCTTGGGAAATCCTTAAAATTGATGGAAAGGGGTTTTGGGGCTGTTCAACAGTTTTAGGGTATACCTTAAAATAATTTAAGTCTTGTAATAGGCCTCTAAAACAAAGAACATCTAAACACTATGGATTTTGGAATGAGAGGCTTAGGAACAAGGAAGAAGTTAGGCTTTTTTTCAAGAAAGGATCTAACTAGAATAGAATTAGTTAGAAACTATAAGCTCTAATACCAATTTGATGTAGGATCCCAATGGGATTAGGCTCCTACACTAATTAGATGATGAGCAAAAGCCTAAAATTAATTTCTATTCAATAAAAATAAAATCTTGAAAAGTATGTATGCTTAAATTTATAAAAAAAAACTCCAAGAATTCAAATCTTTTTAAGAAACATGCAAGAAATAAAGAAAATTAATCTAGATTGATTTAATACTAAAAGAAGATTAAAGAATTAAAAGAAATTGAAGAAAGATTGAAAGAGTTTGAAGAGAAATTCGAAAATCCCCAAATTGTGAGATTCTAAAATTGGAACCCTAAAATTGAGGGAACATAAGGGGACACCCAACCGCCCCCTTTATTTTATGTGGGGAAATAAGTTTATGAAGTAAAATTGATGCTGTATGCGTATGGTTTGTAGAAAATAGAAGAAATATGCATGCAAGTTACAAAAGATTGAAGAGATCACATTGGATAACTCAAAGTAATGGAAGCGTATAACTAAAATTCCTACTCTCAGCCAAGTAAATTAAGTCTCAATAAGGTGGTGATTTAGTAATGATCTTTAACACTATGTAAGAGTAGTCCAATAACCATATAAAGAATTAATTAGCAAGCTGGACATACACTAAGTACTGTCCATATTCAGGTAAAGGAATAATCTAACAGTCATGACTCATGAGAGAACCACACTTCCAATTGGTGAAAATAACCAATTCAACAATGTTTATTTTTGAGTAATTATGTTCAACAAAATAGGCCAATTCAACTGAAGGTTATTGGACAGATGTTGCTGCTGATTGGTGGGGACCCAAAGGAAGAGTCCCGCATAAAAAAATCACCCAAAATCTAGGCCTGATTTGGGTATATGTGCCTGTACAATATGTAGGAATTTCTAAAACCTAGGTAAAGATTTTCCAGCAACAATATATTATATTCTAGATGCTGAAATTTGTAGAATTCAAAGGGAAGATGTTGTTTTCAGCATACCAACCTCAGCCATACCCACCTCCATCAATAACAACACAAGAATAAGAGAGTAATAAGAGAAGCAATCAAGAAATACCTGGATTTGGATCTGGAGAACATCAAGCAAACACTATGGTACCGTTCATGTCACTGTTCACAGAACTGTTCATGGCACTGTAGCAAAACTGTTCACGGCACTGTAGCTCAGTACTATGAGTTGTTTCTTGGCCTCTCACCAAGCGCGCATTGATCTAAGAGAGCCTCTTAGATCCCTTAATCTCTGGAGAAGAAGTAGCCGCCAGCCACCTTAAGTTTTCTTAATCATTTTTCATTGAAAATAAAAGAGATGAGTAGGGTTTTTATAGGCTGCTGCCCGCCTGTATTTTACAATTATAACCCCATCAAGAAAAAGGGGTTTTAGGGTTGGGAAATTATGGAACGTTGTGTGGATGGGTGTAGTTGGTTATGGAGGGTTTAGGTTTAGAATGAATTAGGCTTTGGGTGAAAATGATGAGAGTAATCAAAGAAGATAGGTTGCTGGAAAATTTTCTACGCAAGGATTTCAATAATAAGAATAAAAAAATTAAGAAGATGATGTAGAAAAGAGTGTAGTGAAATAAAAGAATGATGGGAAAAGAGAAAGATGATGTAAGAGACTAAGAAATCAGAAAAATCAACAAGATTAAAGAAGAGAGAAGAAGAAGGGACATGTGGAAAGAAGAAGAATGACAAACCAGAGAGAGATATTAGAGAGAATAAAGAGGGAATACTCATCTTTGGTCGTGAGAGGTAGGAGAGATACCAGTCCAGCTGTGGGGTTCAAACCACTTCAAAATTTTATTCAAAATCCAAACTGCTCGTACAAGAGAGACATAAGAGGCTTCTATAAGACTTTAAACAATTGTGGACCAAAATACCCCTAATTAATGGCTGTATGGCCAACATTAAAAATAACCCTAAAACTTATAAAAAGACATGCAAATTACTTCCAAAACTCTCCTAAATTGCAACTAACTCCCTCCCTTGGCTCTATGGCCTTATTACATGAATTAACCCTCTAGAACATAAAGAAAATAAAGAAAAAACAAGGACTAAACATGAGGACAGCAAACTGCCTTTTTATTCTTCATTGGAATTATGGGTCTTGGCTTCCACATTGGATAATTCTTCTTAAGCCACCATAATGCTGCCGCATCAAATAACCCAACAAAAATTTATATACTTCAACACTGCCCTCAGGAGGAAGACTGTTCTCTCCTACGAACACTTGGGGAACCAGGTGCGTGTCCACAACGCGTATACATGTGAAGTACTATGTCCACGAGAATACTTACACGGGATTCGAACTTGCGACTTGGCTTGGCTCTGATACCATGTTAACACTTAACAATGAACTAACCAACTCTCCCAAAACCTTAAGTTGTTAGGAGATACAAAAATTAATATACTTCAATACTCCATGCCTTCAGTACTTTCAAGGTGGCATTCAGTGAACCACCTTTCTTCATTCTTGTTAACTATTGCCTTTAATCAGATTTTTTTCTTTATTCACTGTCATGTTGAGCATCTCTTTAGATCCTTATGCTTTGAATGGCTAAGCACATGGCTATTGACATATGTTCAGCCCCTTTTCGTCACATATAGGCTTTGGTTTTTATGAAATACACTTGTTAAATGCTTACTTTACCTTTTTGGTATCATTTATGACAGTGAGTTGTTACAAAGTGGATTCCTCAATGAACAAAGGGATAATTTGGAAGAACATCAAGCAGCAATAAGTTTGAGAGAGAAAATAGAAGAGCAGGAGATGCTGTTAGAATTCCTTTTGCAGATACAACAAAGAAAAGGAGAAACTGCTGATAAATTGCATCATACCATTTGTTGTCTGTCTTCTGACATTGAAGAAGTTCTGAAGCAGCAAACTATCCTTAAGAAAAATGGAGGCTCATACCCAGAACCGAACAAGGATGGCCATTCAGCATTGGAAGAGGTAGATCACCCATCAATGAATCTTGTCAGAGATGAGGAGTCTGTTAGCTTGGGATCCAGGAAACGTTTCAGGACAGGACTCCGAATTCAGAGTAAGGAGGAATTTAGTGAGGATCTAGGTGAGGCTCAGAAGTCAGAGAACCAAGAAAGCATTCTGTCCAAAAGTTCACGATTGATGAAGAACTTTAATAAACTGGAGTTAGCTTATTTTTCTGCAAAATGCAGACTAATCAAGCCAGCAGGGAAACCACTGACTAGATGCTCACCAATCGCTAGTAGTGGCAGAGGGTCAGTTGTGGTAACTGTAGGAAGTTCCATCGATAATGTGGCTTCTAAGGAGGGGAATAGCGAAGGTCAAAAAAGTGGATGGATAAATCCATTCCTTCAGGGTTTGTGCAAGTATCTTTCTTTCAGCAAGTTAAAAGTTAAGGCAGACCTTAAGCAAGGGGATCTGCTGAATTCTTCCAACCTTGTGTGCTCTCTGAGTTTTGATCGTGACAGAGAATTCTTTGCTACAGCTGGTGTAAATAGGAAAATTAAAATTTTTGAATGTGACATGATCATAAATGAAGATTGTGACATTCACTATCCTGTTGTTGAGATGGCAAGCAGATCAAAACTTAGCAGTATATGTTGGAATAGTTATATAAAAAACCAGATTGCTTCAGGCGACTTTGAAGGTGTTGTGCAGGTAGCTTAAGCCTTATATTTATTCTATTTTTAACTTTGTCTGACTTGTATGGTAATCCAGTTGCTTGCTTGAAATATGGTCAGGTATGGGATGTTACAAGAAGTCAAGTATTTATGGAAATGAGGGAGCATGAGAGACGAGTGTGGTCCGTAGACTTTTCAGTAGCAGATCCAACAAAGCTGGCCAGTGGAAGTGATGATGGTGCTGTTAAGCTATGGAATATCAATCAGGCAATTCTATTTTTGCACTTGGTGGATGTCAGCTTTGAAACTAAATGTACTACAGTCATCTAGTTAATGTCACTACGTTGATATTAAATCTGGATGTATAATTAGTTGCTTCTCTTACATGGGTTGGTACTGCAGGGTGGAAGTGTTGGTACCATCAAAACAAAAGCCAATGTCTGCTGTGTCCAGTTCCCTCCGGATTCTGCCCGTTTGCTTGCAATAGGTTCAGCAGATCATAAGATCTATTGCTATGATCTTCGTAACATAAGAACACCTTTGTACACGTTAGTTGGTCACAGTAAGGCTGTGAGTTGTGTCAAATTTGTAGATTCGATGACTCTTGTTTCAGCATCCACGGATAACACACTGAAGCTTTGGGATTTATCAACTTGCACATCTCGGGTGCTTGACAGTCCTCTCCAAACATTCACAGGGCACACTAATGTGAAGGTGTGCTTCCTCATTGTATTAGAATAAGGTTCATGATCCATATGTACAAAGAAATAATATTTACCATAAAAGAAATGTTACATTTCTGTTTTTTTTTTCGTAATCATGTTGTAGCTTAATAATTTTGTGAATTATTTTAATCACTGTTAATCTTTTCTCATTCTTCACAATTACTTCCCCCTTTCTGCTTAAACCAGTAAAGAAACATTACTACTAAAACTGGGAATGTTAACAAGAATCAAGTCAACCAAAAGTATTATTTGCCACTTCTGTTGTTGCTTGAGGAAAATGTATATATAACTATCCAATATCGAAATGTCACTTATACTTTAATTTTGGGTTATGATATCTTCAGCTACCATTGTGGCAACAAATTACCCTATGGTAGACACTTTGTTTGACCAATAACAGAAATGGATACTCTGTTTTGAAAAATTGTAGTATTATGCATATATAGCCAGCTCTTTTAAAGCTTGGTGTTCCTTCTCTATTTATGATTTCTTAATAGATTCAGCCATCCATCTATCCAAACAAATATATATATATATATATATATATATATATATATATATATTATGTATGGATGTTCCTAGTCACCTTAATATCTTCATTCATGTATGACATTGGCTGCTGCAGGACAAGTTAGGGCGTCTTGCATTTATGGGCCCTTAAAGATTTAGTATTGATGGTGTTTTCAGAATCTGGAAAAAGAGGGTTTGGGGTTGACTTGGTGTAATCAAATAACCCAAGATAAGGAGTATTTATTAGGATTGAATAGAAATGAAGAGGAACAGAATTTGGGAGTGAAATAAATGACATTGAAGGGTGAAAGAAGGGACTTCCGGATGGGGGCCTAATCAAACAGGGAATCTGATAGTGACAAGTAGCAACTCCTAAGTGCTTAAAAACCCATTCATACTTACTAATAACCTTAATTCAAAAGGAAGACCCTTAATTCAAAAACTAGTGACTAATTTAAACTCCTATTCTAACTAAAGCTCTTTAATATCAACTATCAACTAATTAGTACTAGATTCCATAGAAGATGTATGACTGTTTTGAGCCCTTGTAGGTCCCACGGTTGCTCCTTGTGGGAGGCACATAACAATTCCAACTGGTGGGCTGGGAGAATACTTAGTAGGAAGCTAAGAGAAGCTCCTTTTCAGTCCCATGGAAGATTGTGGGGACAGATTAGCCCCATTTCCCTTTGTCAGCATTTCTATGAGTGTGCTTGCATGCATTACAAGAACTACACTACAGTTATCATATATTCAATAAAATGGCTAATTCCTGTGGTCCTTCGTCTTTGTTGAAGACCATGTAATGGCAATGAAAGTATCAGCCTTATCCTCTATAGGACCCATAATATTTTTCAAAGCTCATAGTCCTGTCTTTCAAAATCTTCAATCAAACTCTGAGCCCTGCTTCATGCTAACAGTATCTAATCTTATGTAATGACCATTTATCCAGTTTGATTTGGTTGTTGGGCATCTATCAAAATTTAGCTTCGTTCTTCCATGTTTTTTGGTCACTTCATATGAATTTTCCTTCGTCTTTGAAGTTCCACACTGGACTATAGCCTTCCTGTTGGCTGTTGCAATTAGAGTATACTATGCAGACACCTTTAATTTTCTTTGAGAGCATTAGTTTTTGATGTATTGAGGTTGATCCTGTTAGCAACAACACATTCTGATTTTTTCTTAAATATCCGCATTTATTATTAGAGATTCTAATGGCATGAATTGGAGGATTCCTCATAGTAGTTTTTAGATTTATTTATTTTAATGCTTTTACAGATCACACAGATCTAATCTCCTTTAATCTATATGGCATAACCACTCAATTTAAACTGATCAAGAACACAATTCCATGCTCCATCCTGATGAAAAATGAATGAGGTGATGTGATGAACTTATCTGGGTCTTCAACAGATATGCCTGCAGGCCTGAAAGAGAGCCAAGTTAGTTCTTGCAATTGTGGAGTGATCAGATTAGCAAAATCATTAATGTGAAGAAGAATTTTGTAATGAAAATAAAAATCATGATATATTTCTGTTGCTTATTGTCCCATACTATTATATTTGTCAATCAATTCCTAGAAATCTCTGCATGCTTGATATTATTTGTTGCTGATGTATTTCCACTTGGTTCCAGAATTTCGTGGGTCTATCTATATCTGATGGGTACATTGCTACAGGTTCAGAAACTAATGAGGTACTTTATATATCAACTTAATTAATTGTCGTGCAATAGCTGTTGATACCCACCATTTGATTAGATTCTTCTTGTCGCATTTATAATACATAGTGAAGCGGAGCTGGTTTTCTCTGTGTTTCTTGCCTGAATATAATTGTTAATGAAATCATGTCGCATGAGTTGGTCAAATACGTCAATTAACTTGTATTATGAGTAAGACAAGGTTACTTCCGGATCGGATGTTGTTCATTTCATGATATTATTATTTTTAAATTATCAAGAAAATTAATTTTTTCTTTATAATTTATTGTAAGTGAAAAAGCAATTCACTGAATTACCTCCTTTTTCCCTCTGCATCCACTATGATGGGCGTGTGTGCTTACCTTCCATAGATGGTAGAAAATTTACACTGAAGGATATGGCTCTTGTAGCCACTTAGGGAGTAGGGACGGAATTGAGTTATTTTATTTAAGTTCTGTTGCATTTGGACTATTTATGGAAAATTGGCAAGTTGAAGCAATCAAACCCAATTTTGTTTTGGTAGATGATCTCTTGGTTACATCTGAAGATGAGTGTTACGTAGAACATAAGATACTATTTATCATTAGTGATTATTACAATGAACGTGTTTTGCATGTACATAGTATGTTATAAGTTCAATTTTTTATCAGTAGAGAGATCAGCAATATGATTTCTTAAGGCTAGGTTCTGCATCTCTACTCCCTTTTCAATTCCCCCTCTGGGAACTCGTAGAGTTTTGCCTTAAAATCTTATAGATCATGAGCTTCACTTGGCTATTGGTTCGATTGAACACTTGAAAGAGGTTTAGCTCATCTTGGATGAGGATGGTAGTAAGATTTGGGTTCTAGGTAGCAAGGGCGCTTTAACTGGAAAGTCCTTTTGTTTTTATTTTAAAAACAACTTCTACAAGAGGTGCAAGATTGATGAAGCTTTTCCACTTAAGGTTATCTGAAAGTCTATTTCTCTTCTCAAAAGCAAAACCTTTGCTTGTGGTTGCTCACAAAAAGATCAAAACTTGTGTCACAATTCACAGAAGGAAAAAGTCTAAGCTTTTCCCTATGTATGTTCTATGTGCATGGCAGTGGAGAATTGGTGAACCAGTTACCATTTTCTATTATCCTATACTTTTATCTTTTCAGGGTATAATGGGTCATCACTGGAGACATCTTGGACCTCATGAAGAAGAGTTGGCATGCCTAGCCTTTAAGAATGGTAAGATGCTTAGGAGATGTTTGCTAATGGCTGTGCTGTGCAGTATTTGGTGAGAAAGGAATACTACAGTTTTCTGGCAGAGGACTGGGGTAGTTTGAGGTGATTGGGCTCATCACTATCCAGATTTCCCTTTGGCTATTGACTCTAGATATGTTCAATGGCATTTCTATAGATAGCTTAGTGTGAGATTGGTTTGATTTTGCATGTATTATCCAGAGATGAGGATTATTGCCCGTGTGGATGCCCCTGTTGAGGGAGTTCATCAAATTAAATTTGATGGGTGTTCTCTTGGAAATCATTGGCCCTTGGGGTAGGAGGTGTTTTTAGAGACTCTATATAATTTTTCTCAGGTCCGGTGGGGTTTGTGATCTGATTAGAGCAGAGACCTTATTGCAAGGGTTGGAATCCATGGAAGGGTTGTGGCTTGCTCATTCGGGTTTGGTTTGAGGGAGTTTCATGCTGTTATTGGGTGGATTTGCTACTCCAAGAAGTGTTCTTGGAACTTGGAAGTTCTATCATCATCTTAGAAAAGCTAAAGCTTCGGCAGCCAACTTGAACATATTGTTTAGTTGTAATTCACAAATCAGCCGATGAGATAGCAGATTCCATCACTAGGAATGTGGTCTCTTGGGGGTACTCTGTATGTGGGATCTTTCATTCCGCTGTAATTTTTTTGTTTCCTTTGGAGCTTTTATATTAGCCTCTTTCTGTATATTCTTTCTTTTCTCTCTTCAAAAGTTTTCTGTGTCTTTGCTCTGTTGAAAGAGAACTTAATGTTCTTATTGGAAGGGTTCTTCAGGAGCATGGATGGTTATAATGGGAACCTCATTGTTCATGTTCTCATGGTCTGAGCATACATTTGCGGCCTTCCTGTGAGAAGTCATGTAGGATTTCTAATTTCAAGAAGCTTGTGATACTTTGATTTAGAACATGAATCCAAAATACCTAAGAAGCATTTACGATAAATAGTACAATGAAGATTGTCATGTATGGTCAAGTTATAAGCAGGACGAAAATAGGATAGCAATGATGTTATGAAGCTCAGCTCCACTCAACAAAGCCTTATTGATACAGACAACAAAAAGAGGCTCTTGTATGATTCACCCCACAAGCGAACAAGGTTTAAACTGTGTGCAATGTATGGGTTTATTTTAGGTGTTTAGGGGTTGGTATGTGATGTAGTACAAGCATGTGAATAGGATACTAGCACCCTCAGGTAGGCCAAAACAGCCACAATACAGAGGG